>OY856412.1:354127956-354727956 GCA_963693085.1 Alisma plantago-aquatica
AAAGTTACATGATGCAGCTACGTAGGAATCTGTTCTCAATGCATCGTAAATATACGTGGTCTTTGTTATTTGATTTAAGATTTTACACCTATTAATCAATCATCTAATCCAAATTGAATACTTTGCTGATGTCAACATTAGATACATCTGGTACTAATGTTTATTGTTACATAACTGCAGACCAAATGAATCGTGATGTTGGAAGTTTTCAAATGAATAACCACACTGACAATGGGATACCTATGGTCGAAGAGAACATGAAACCACATATTGGCATGGCTTTTGACTCATTAGATGAAGGTGAAAAGTTCTATTACAATTATGCTAAACAAAGTGGCTTTGGTGTTAGAAAAAGCACCGCAAAACATCGCGGTAAAGAGAAAGAACTTTACTGGAAGCAATTTGTATGTTGTAAACAAGGCCATCCAGATACAAAGAATGATCAAGTTGAACATGAAAGCCAACCAAGTTCTACAGATAATACTTCCAAAGTTAAAAGAAATAGGGGACTGATAAGAGAAGGTTGTCTTGCAAGAGTCGTTCTTCACAAAAAGAACATTGATAAGTGGGTTGTGAGTATTTTTGATGAACAACATAACCATGATTTATCTACTCCTCGAAAAACTCCATTTATACGTTCACATAGAAAAGTAACTCCTGCAATGAAGTCTCTACATGAAAACTTTCAAGAAGCAAATATTACAACATCTAAATTATTTACAGTTCTTGACATAGAAAGTGGTGGCTATAATAATATTAGATGCATGGAACGTGATCTTAGGAACTATGAAAGGGATCAAAGACAAGAGGTCAAGGAGATGGATGCACAAATATTATTGAATCAATTCAAAGAAGAAAAGGATATCAATCCATCATTTTTCTATGCCTATAATGTTGACAAAGAAAATAAGTTGACTCATATTTTTGGTCCGATGGTCTTTCAAGAAAAGCATATGCTAAATTTGGGGATATTATGATATTTGACACAACATATGATACAAATCAATATTCACTTATATTTGTACCATTTACAGGAATAAACCACCATCATCAATCAATTAGTTTTGGTTGCGGTCTGATTAAGGATGAGAAGATGCCCTCTTTTGTGTGGTTATTTGAGAAGTTCCTAGAAGCAATGTCTACAAAGCTACCAAATGTCATTATCACAGATCAAGATCCCGCAATGACAATAGCTATTCGGGATGTTTTTCCAACTACACAACATAATTATTGCATTTGGCATATTCTTGATAAGGTTCCTGAAAAACTGGGTGCCATATCTAAAAAGTCAATTTTTATGAATAATTTCAATGCTTGTATTAGATATTCCACTAGTCCGGGAGAATTTGAAGAAGGGTGGAAAAAAATCATAACTGAAAATGGTTTAGAAGACAATTGTTGGCTACATTCGATATACAATTTGAGGAGTAGATGGGTGCCTATTTATTCTAGACATATTTTCACCGCAGGTATACTATGAATTCACAAGTTTATTGATTTATATTTTCAATATGCTCTTCATTCTTAATTTTAGCTTAATTGTACAGGAGCAAAAAGTACCCAACGAAGTGAAGGCATGAATTCATTTTATAGCAGGTACGTTGGAAATAAAGTTTCCCTGGAAAAGTTTTTAGCCGCATTGAAAGAGCTATTAAATGGAAAAGACACAATGAAAGAAAGGCTGATCATGACACAGAATATACCAAGCCAAAAATGAGAACAAAATTACAAGTAGAGCAACAAATGTCACATATTTATACAAGAATCAACTTCAATAGGTTTCAAGATGAGTTGGTGGAAAGCCTATATTACATCACCGAATTAGTTAAAGATGAAGGGAATGAAAAAATGTTTATAGTGAGGAATTGTCAAAGGACCATATCCTACAATGTCAAATACATTACCCTTGAAAAGTTTGGTTCATGTACATGTATGTTGTTTGAATCAGAAGGTATTCCATGCCGACACATTCTCACGATTTTGAGGTGTGAATCATTGATGGAGTTACCCACCATGTACATTTTGAAACGATGGACATCAGATGTTATGAAGGAGACTATCTTTGATGAAGAAGGCGCACCTCTAGATAAACTTGAAAATCCACAACAAGATTTGAAACGAAGTCAATTGGCAGCATTGTTCTCAAAAGTACTAGAAAAGTCACTTAAAAGTAATGAGAAATATCAAACGACATTGGCATGTGTAAGCTCACTTGTTGATAAACTAGATTCTATGCAGCCTGAAGAAGTTGTTGATAGACATCAACATGTTGGCCCAAGTTCAATTGAGATTCACCCACCAAATCAGTGCAGCACAAAAGGTAGTGGCAAGAGACTTAAAAGTGGAAAAGAAACAACTATGGAAAGAATACAAAGACCGAAAAGGTTGTGCAAAGGATGCAATACACTATCCTATCATGACATAAGAAATTGTCCGGTGAACCCACAGAAAAGGCATGCTTTTACACATTTACCCAACAAAAAATACATTCGCTTAATAATAAAACATATACTTGTTTGTAGGTTTAACACAAACTTTGATGGTATAATCGAATTGGAAGCAACAGAAGATTCTAGAACGACATAATCAAGGGACGTCACTTCATATTAAAGAAAAAAGATACATATGCTAGAGGGACTCAATAACAAATCTGATGTATTAGGCAATATTATTTGCCTTTGTAGAAGACATTGTCCGTAGTCTATTTATTGTCGTCGTCACATTTTATAATTAGTTTTGTTTCAGAAGAACACTGCTTTTTAAAGATTAATTCATCTTCCCTTCTTTGCATTATAGTTTTTTGAACTGTTTAGGTTTTATAAGACTTTTTCTTGTACGGTATTTTTGTATTTATTTTCACCAAAAGAATAGGATGTCTATAATAAAAGTGAATCTAGGATTCAATGCAATTGCCGTACCAGTTGTATATGGAAATAGCTATTTAATCATAAACATGAATCGTTTAGTTTAATTTTTATTAGAAGGCAAGCAAGCAGATTAAAAGGTGTCTCACCTCCACGTAAATAATGATTCCCACCCGGATACAAGTTGGAGATGACAAGGAGCAGATGACGAGTTCCAAGTAAATGGGGACTTGTGACGATACGTGTAATTGAGTGGATAAGAAACGATACGTGTAATTGAGTTGTTGCATCTGACGTTATCTTATCAAGCCGGTGGAGCAAGTGCGTGAAATAAGGAGGATGGTGCCGAGAAAAGCATGTAGTGGCCAGACTCTATTAAATAAATTAAAAAATTCCAAGCAAACGAGGACTTGTGACGGAAGATGAAGCGGGGACTGACGAAACTAGCAGTCCGCAAGGTCTGCAGTATGCAGTAGATAATCTCCATATATATATATATATATATATATATATATATATATATATATATATATATATATATATATATATATATGTGTGTATGTGCGTGTGCCCGCTCAAGTAGAGTCTTTAACTCAAAAACTCCAACCTAAATGGTTGACTAGTCTACTAGGGTCTCATTTTCAGTTTTGCATATAAACTAAATAGCATATAAGATAGGGAATAATCCGGAGCAGGATTTAAGCACGATTGGATTGGCTGGATTAGAAGATTAACCCTAAAAAGAATATGTTAATCTAATTTTAACCAAATGAAATAAGAATAAATCCAAATTTAATTATCCTGATCAAGTCTCAAATGATGCATATGTAACGCCAAAATACAATGACTTATCCACCCAGTCCAACTTGGATTTTGTCCCAAAACGACGCCTAAGGAAACGAACACGGGTCTGGAATAGTAAAAAATTGCTTTGACTAATACGAAAATGTAAACTTCCAACCAATCAGCAAAGGAGAAGAAGGAATATCTTTAATGGTGACATGTTCAATAGCCGACATGAATAAACAAACATAGTCTGCAGCCCATGCACTACGAGACTATATGAAGAGTAAAATGATCGGATAACGTTTTCTCAAATACTGACTTAGATGATTTCTTCAGCTTGAATACTCACTTTTTGCTGAGTAAAGACTCGGTTTGAATATTCTTGTATGTATTATGATTTATGAAGCATCAGGCTGCAGGCTGTAGAATGAAACATGCGGGAATTTGTTTTTGATATAATACTAAGGATGATATGTAAAGCTTGGAAAATGGAGATTTTGCGAAAACGAAGCACCAGTAGTCGACCAGCTGGCAATACAGATTTTTAGGGGTGCAAACTGGATTGGAAGGACTATAGGCAACCTTAACGTCAACTAAGCAACCGAGTACCATAAAAGTAACATCAAGTTGAACCAACCAACGCACTAGGTCAAATAGCATTTTGATTAAGCCTATAAACAAGGACTAAATAGAGGAACAACCGGCAAAGTTAGGTACACAACTAGACATTTTATTCGTGGCAAAAAAACCTAAATGGCACATTTTTTATTTTTTATTCTCTAAATGGCACGTTCTTAAAATTATTGTCCAAAATGACACATTTGCAGACCAATGCGTCCCAGGCAATGCGTCCCGAAGCCGGACGTATTGCTTTTTTTTATTTTTTTTATTTTTTTTTATTTTTTTTAATTATGATACCATGTATATTATATATAAATATATATGTTAAATTGTTAAATTAATATAATCTAAATTAACTTATATATAATTAGCCATATATTTAAAATAATATCTGAAGATAATAAAATAATAACATAATATTATATTTATCAAAACATAATATTTATAAATGTAGATAAAAATATTCAAAATTAATAGATATAATACTAAAATTATATAATAAAGTATAAAATTATAAAAATAAAGAAAATATATACATGTGTTTATTTGTAAACTTAGAAGAAAAAAACTAATATAGCAATAAAAATAAGAAAATACTAATATCAAAAATAAGAAAATACTAATATAGCAAAATTATATATATATATATATATATATATATATATATTAAAGGTATGATACATAATATCAAAAATATACATATATATACATCATATATATATACATACATAATATATATATACATAATATATATACATACATAATATATATATACATAATATATATATGTACATATACATATATATATACATATATATACATAATATATATATAATATATACATAATATATATATATATATATATATATATATATATATATATATTATGCATATACATATATATATGTATAAATATAATATATATATATATATATTATATACATATACATATATATTTATCAAAACATAATATTTATAAATTTAGATAAAAATATTCAAAATTAATAGATATAATACTAAAATTATATAATAAAGTGTAAAATTATAAAAATAAAGAAAATATATACATGTATTTATTTGTAAACTTAGAAGAAAGAAACTAATATAGAAATAAAAATGAGAAAATACTAATATCAAAAATAAGAAAATACTAATATAGCAAAATTATATATATATATATATAGATATATATATATATATATTAAAGGTATGATACAAAATATCAAAAATATACATATATATACATCATATATGTACATATATATATACATACATACATAATATATATACACATAATATATATACATAATATATATACATATTATATATACATAATATATATACATATATACATACATAATATATATACATAATATATAGACATAATATATATATATGTACATATACATATATATACACACATATATATACATAATATATATACATATATATACATAATATATATATACATAATATATATACATATATATACATAATATATGTACATAATATATATATATATATATATATATTATATACATATACATATATTTGTACAAATATAATATATATATATATATATTATATACATATACATATATATTTATCAAAACATAATATTTATAAATGTAGATAAAAACATTCAAAATTAATAGATATAATACTAAAATTATATAATAAAGTTTAAAATTATAAAAATAAAGAAAATATATACATGTATTTATTTGTAAACTTATAAGAAAAAAACTAATATAGCAATAAAAATAAGAAAATACTAATATCAATAATAAGAAAATAAGAAAATACTAATATAGAAAAATAATATATATATGTATATATATGGCTAAAAGAATTGTGTACCTAAGTACATGTAGCTTACATGTACCCACCTTCATTTATGGTGATTGTAAAATTATAATGAATAATCCAACCTTATGGATGTAAAGTATACCCCTTATACATAATATATATATATATACACACACACACACACAAACATATATATATATATATTATTTTGTTATATTAGTATTTTCTTATTTTCTTATTTTCAATATTAGTATTTTCTTATTTTTATTTCTACATTAGTTTTTTTCTTCTAAGTTTACAAATAAATACTTGCATATATTTTCTTTATTTTATAATTTTACACTTTATTATATAATTTTAGTATTATATCTATTAATTTTGAAACTCCGCATATGTTTTCATTTTTTGTGTAAATGTAGCCGGTCCCAAGCCCGGGTAAAGGAGGAGGGTTGGTGGTAGGTTGACAGCCAGCCTATAAAAACTTTGTCACTCTTTCTATGATATGGATCCTTATAAGAATATCGTTGGAGCGTCCCTACCTAGCGACGCGCTGCACCGGCACCCGGGTGCAGTGATAAATATGCAAGGGGTTTCGACACAACGACGCCCGGTTGTGTTGAAGGATAAACAAGGGTTTCCAAATCTTGGACGGGTGTGGGTAAAGAAGCTAGTCCCGCTGCATCATCGCCCGAATGTAGTGAAAAATGTGCAAGGGTTTCCACATCTTGGACGGGTGTGGGTAAAGAAGCTAGTCCCGCCGCATCATTGCCCAGATGCAGTGAAAAATGTACAGGGGCAACATTTTCGACGAAGGCAAGTAAAGAAGCAAGTTCAACAAAAAAGGATTAGAGTTGGATCTTGGAATATTGGCTCTTTGACAGGGAAATCTTTGGAGATAGTGGATACCATGATGAGGAGAAAAGTCAATATAGCTTGCTTGCAGGAAACCAAGTGGACAGGGGAACGCTGTAGAGAGATTGGAGATACAGGATACAAAATCTGGTATACAGGTATTGATAAACATAGAAATGGCGTAGGTATTATCGTTGATAAGATGTTGAAGGACGACGTCATCAAGATTACAAGGATGGGTGATAGAATCATAGCTATCAAGGTTGTTCTTGGGGGAAATATTTTTAACATTATTAGCGCTTATGCCCCCCAAGTTGGCCTTAGCGAGGATGCGAAGAAGGATTTTTGGGATGACATGGATGAATTGATGCAAGGAATACCGATCGAGGAGAAGATTATTATTGGGAGTGATCTAAATGGCCATGTGGGGAGTGGTAATGCTGGATTTGAGAGAGTTCATGGTGGTTTTGGATATGGCAACAGGAACGGAGAAGGAGAGAGGATATTAGATTTTGTAGTTGCATATGATATGATTTTGGCAAACACCCATTTCAAGAAAAGAGAATCTCATAATATTACTTTCAAGAGTGGGCACAACTGTAGCCAAATTGATTACCTCCTTACAAGGCGGGTGGATCGTAACATATGCAAGGATTGTAAAGTGATTCCTGGCGAAGAACTCACGACCCAACATAGGTTGGTAGTTTTGGATATTAACATGAAGATCAATAAAGGAAAACATAACGGAAACCAAGATAGCAGGATCAAGTGGTGGAATCTTAAAGGAGAAAAGAAATTGAATTTTCAAGATAAACCCATCAAGGAGGTAACTTGGAACTTGGAGTCTGATGTTAATACTATGTGGCATAACATGAGCTCCTGCATAACAAAAATTTCCAAAGAGATTTTGGGGGAGTCTAAAGGTTGTGGACCTCCACAGAAGGAGACTTGGTGGTGGAATGATGAAGTACAAAAGGTTGTTAAACTGAAAAGGGAGATCTATAGGAGCTTGCCCAAATCTGAAGATGATGCAACGTTCCAAAGATACAAGCAAGCAAAGAAAGAAGCAAAAAAGGTGGTTCGGGAAGCAAGGTCTAGATACTTTGATGATATGTATAAGAAGCTGGACACTAGAGAAGGGGAAAAAGATATATATAAAATGGCTCGTATAAGAGAAAGGAAAGGAAGAGACTTGAGTCAAGTAAAATGCATAAAGAATGAAGATGGTAGAGTATTGGTGAAGGACGATGATATCAAAAACCAGTGGAGAAATTACTTCTATAAGCTTTTCAATGGAGATACTGCATATAATGTTAGCGACTCGTGTGACATGAATACAAGAGATATCATTTACACATGACGAGTTTCACCTTTTGAGGTCAAGAATGCTTTGAAAAAGATGAAATGAGAAAGGCATGCGGACCAGACAATATTCCCATTGATGTATGGAAGAGTATGGGGGATGAGGGAGTTACATGGTTAACAAATTTCTTTAACAAGATCATGAAGACCAAGAAGATGTCAGATGAGTGGAGAAATAGTATTATAGTCCCAATCTACAAGAACAAAGGTGACGTTCAGAGCTGTACAAACTATAGAGGTATCAAGCTGATGAGTCACACGATGAAGCTTTGGGAGAGGATTATTGAGCAGAGGTTAAGATCTATAACGCATGTATCAAACAACCAATTTGGTTTCATGCCTGGAAGATCAACAACAGATGCTATTTTTCTGATAAGGAGGCTTATGGAGAAGTATAGACAAAGCAAACGAGATCTTCATATGATGTTTATCGATCTAGAGAAGGCTTATGATCGAGTACCCAGAGAAGTGTTATGGATGGTTTTGAAGAAAAAGGGTGTGCCTATCCAATACATTGACTTGATCAAAGACATGTATGATAGCTCTACTGCAAGTGTCAAGACTCCTGGAGGAGAGACACCAACTTTTCCTATTACAGTTGGGGTACACCAAGGATCCACACTCAGCCCATATCTATTCGTTCTGGTTATGGATGAGTTAACAAAGAATGTTCAGGATGATATTTCTTGGTGTATGTTATTTGTTGATGATATTGTTTTGATTGACGAAACAAAAGATGGATTGAATGATAAAGTTGAATGTTGGAGAAAGGTATTGGAATCAAATGGATTGATGATTAGTAGGAGCAAAACTGAGTATATGTATTGCAATTTCAGCCAGTCTCGCAGTGTGAATGATGGAGCCAAGTTGGACGGAGTAGATATACCAAAATGTGACAAATTTCGTTACTTAGGTTGTATTATTCAAATAGACGGGGATGTCCAAAATGATGTTTGTCACCGGATTACTGCAGGATGGTTGAAATGGAGGAGTGCAACTAGAGTTTTATGCGATCAGAAGATCCCTCTCATGTTAAAAAGTAAGTTTTATAGAACAGCTATACGACCAGCCATGCTCTATGGGAGTGAATGTTGGGCGGTGAAGAAACAAGGTCTCAACAAGATGAACGTGGCTGAAATGCGTATGCTGAGATGGATGTGTGGGAAGACAAGAAAATATCGTTTGAGAAATGACTATATCAGGAATAAAGTGGGGGTGGCGAGCATTGAGGACAAGTTGTGTGAGGGCCGACTCAGATGGTACGGACATGTGCAACGCAGACCTACTAGCGCGCCTATACGAAGCAATGTTATTGAGCCAAACACTATAAATAGAAGAAGAGGAAGGCCTAAATTAACATGGGATGAGCTTATAAAGAGAGATTTTGAATCTCTACATCTCAATCAGAATATGGCCCATGATAGAGCTGAATGGAAACGAAGGATCCATGTAGCCGACCCCAACATAGTTGGGATTGAGGCTTAGATGATGATGATCTATTAATTTTGAATATTTTTATCTACATTTATAAATATTATGTTTTGATAAATATAATATTCTGTTATTATTTTATTATTTTAAATATATGGCTAATTGTATATAAGTTAATTTAGATTATATTAATTTAGCAATTTAACATATATATGTATATATAATATACATGATATCATAATTCAAAAAAAAAAATTAAAAAAAAGCAATACGTCTGACTTCGGGACGCATTGCCTCCCGAGAGGGGACGCATTGCCTCCCGAGAGAACAATGCGTCCCAGCAGAGGACGCATTAGCTTATAAATGTGTCATTTTGGGCAATTTAGAGAATAAAAAATAGGAAATGTGTCATTTAGATTTTTTTACCTTTATTCGTGGCTTGAACTATAATATTCGGGAATATGTTGCAACGCCAGCACAATTCTTCGGGCTTAGAATGGGACTAAAGGACTTGGGATACGGAAGGATAGATGCAGAGGTTGATTATTAGCTTGCTTTTTTTCTTTTAATCAAGATTAATGCACTATTACGCCATGTTTGGGTGGATGGGAAGGGAACGGATTTTGAGAAGGAAACGGATTGGATCGGAAAGGATAGATAAAAAGCTTCCCATGTTTGCTTAATGCTAGGATGGGAATCATCTCCGACGATGGAGCTGCAGCTGACTTCCACTCTTGCCGTACATTATTACATGGTAATTAATCAATAATGTTTCTCCATGGGTTCACTCGGCTGCCATATTGCCGTGTCGTACTACAACTACTGCCGCGGCGACGTCTGGGATGTTGATCATGGGGACATTGGGGAATCGGTGTATACGCCGGCTACAGATATGACAACTACATGGGCCCGGCGACGACGGCTACAGCTATGACCACTACATGGGCGTCCCAAAGAACCACAACGTCGGGTACTATGACTCCGACAACGGCCAAGACAACAACACCGTGGACCCGGAGGCCTACCCCGTCCCTGCCCTTTCTGATCTGCAGCCACTGGAGGACGGGAATATAATAACAAGGCGGATTCCTAGGAGTACGAGATTACGCAGACAAAGTTGGTCTGTCAACCGGTAGTTCCGCTCGGCCGCCGCCGTCTCCCCCTGCACTGAAGAACGACGCAAAGTATCACAGAGCAGACGTGAGCTGGAATCGTTCCATCTTCGGCACTACGACGGTCGGCTCTAACTGACGGATTAACTAAACCCGCACAAGAGGTCCCTTTTTTTAATGACATGTACACCGGAATAGCATCCGGAGGAGAATGATGTCCAATCCAATATGGAACAGTTCCAAACACAGAAAATGTAAAGTAGCCGGATACGCATGCAATCCGTCCCCTGCGTCCGGTCAACCAAACGAGGCCTTAAAGAAATCTCGTTACAACCGCAAGGAGTTTGAAAGGTACCAACATAGAGATAAAACGGCGTCATATGGCCTAAATGAAAAGAAGGTAAATACCAGAGGTGTTAACCCCTTATCAATATGACCCGTAGAGGTACTGGCCGACTAGAACGCACCATGAGTTTGTAGAGAAAAGTGGTCAAAATGGGGGCAACACCCTCATTACAAGCCCCTGAAACCCTAAGGTTTGAATAAAAAGCTGTGGCGTTCCAGTTGGAAAATTAGTTTCAACGCCTCCTTACAGAATCTGCTCAATGGTGAGATCATACCTGATTTTCAGTTCGCCTAGCTCTTCGTAGTTCCTGATTGGTAATCCTGACTACATTGCATCCTGCAAAGAAGTCACTGTAATATTTGTAAACCTGCATTA
This sequence comes from Alisma plantago-aquatica, assembly GCA_963693085.1. Lineage (NCBI taxonomy): Eukaryota > Viridiplantae > Streptophyta > Magnoliopsida > Alismatales > Alismataceae > Alisma > Alisma plantago-aquatica. The sequence goes on from OY856412.1 coordinate 354,139,515, forward strand.
TCAATTGATGTTAGGCACTACGAATATTATCAAAAAACGCTTGTTCTGTTTGATCCTTAAAGTGCAGATAGTAGCTGTGATGGTTATTAGCTTGCTTTTAAAACTATTAAATGCAAAAAATCTTTTTGAAATAACAATAATCCACTCGTGAACTTGGTTGGGCTTCTCATTGCTAAAGAATGGTAGGTATCACTGTCGCATATTTAAGAGGCAAACATAGCTACACAATACAGACGGTAAGTGCCTTAATCTTGAACAACCACCGCAGACTACAGGGTAAGTATTGAATATTGAGGTTCAAATTAAAGAATTGAAATTGCTGCACGGGAAACCAATGGCCAATAAAACAACTTCTCTCTAGGATCGAGAAGAAACAAAAGTTCCTAATAGCCTTCTTTGTAATTTTGACTCTGTCAAATGGCAGCGGTTAGATTACAGGTGACCGGCAAGCTTTACGTCACGGCGTAGGGAAACATCATAAATCAACCTTTTGAGAAATTATCAGTTTAGGTTGGGATATCAATTGGATTGGACTGGAGCAGTCTTTATCTTTTTGCGCCACATATGCGTTATGTAAGACAAAATCCGGAAAATCCGATTTCAATCTCATGTTTAACTATCAATATAATTCAAGAAAATAAAAAATTAAAAAAGGACGGAAGATAGACAGGTAATAAACTGCGTTGCGAATCCTTTTTGGATGACAGAATTTAAACTAATGCCGGATAATCTCACTCCAGCTCTTAGCATGATTTTGAAATACTAGTCCGGATGAACATCTGTTTTATGCATTATTATGTTTTATACGGAACGCATAATCTGATCAGAAGTACTTGGATACCAAACAGCTTGGACAATCCAGACTATTGCCAAACAAAATCAAGCTCAATTCAGGCAATGAGTTGTCAAACATAAATTGAAGATTGCATCATCCAATCCGTTCCCAAACAGAGGAATGGGCTCCGTCAAATTTGCCCTCTTAATCTTCACCCGTCGACTTGATGCTTCCAGCAAGAGATTGTGTTTGTGTAGGAACAGAAGGATTTGTATGATATCTTCTGTTGACTCTACCTGAATACCCGATCCACCTACCACGTCAATAATTTCTGTCAATTCACCCCAACACGACAAGAAGTGGATCTGGAGTCAGTTTTTGGATCTTATGCTGGGTTCCAGAATGATACAGCTGGATATACATATAATGATCGCAAGGAAACACTGTCACTCTTTTGTATCACTTTCTTCGATTCGAAGAAGAGCACCGCAAGCAACTTTATGCTGTGCTTGATGCAATCTTTATCAGCTCTCATGCAGGATTTTTTTAGTTGAAAGTGCATTTGGTGCCGTCAACAACCTTTCGACCTCGCTTCTTGTCCGTTCCTGGCTTCGCTCTCAGACACAGGGTGCATCTGTCGCTCTGTTGTTAGGATTACGTCCAACCTGCCCTGATACTGTGGTTTGTTCAGCGGCATTAAGTGCTTTGACTATCAATTCAAATCTCAACTGCTTTCCTGTTGCATGCAAGTTTAATGATCGCTGTATGATCACCAGCTGGATTCTGAAAAAAGGTAGCTCCCCAACCAGACCAAACCTCAGAAAACAAAACCGAACGTTTTGCAATAATATATTTGTAATGTGCACCATGCGCTGTAGATTTTGGCTTGTTAAGCAAATCGAATTATGTTGACGTTGTTCGGATTTGTTCTCTTCCAATGTACTGAAACTTCTAGAAATATGCGCAGTTGGAGACGGTTGCAATTTTGTTGGGTACGGCATAGCTATCAATTTGTGCAGTTGACTTGTTTGATAGTAGGGAAGGTGATTGATTTAGAGTTACGCTACGTTCTTCAAATACGAATTAATTAGGTGTAGAAGCCTAAAAGTCTTTTTTCGGTCGTCGGGCGTCTGCGGCTGCGGGCGATTTTGCGACGGCGGGGGGGCGATCTCATTCCGGTCTCCCTCTTCCTCTTCTCAGACGCAGAGGCACCTTTCATGAAGTCCATCGGATTCCCGATGTCGAGCCATTGTCAGACCAACAACGATCTCCGACCAAATGGTGCAGCATTAGGCCAAATCTGAAGGATGGATCGGATCTGGGGAAGACTACTGTTACTTTGGAAGATGGAAAGCTTATCTACCCTAATGTCGAAGCAGTGGAGAATGCGGGCCGGTGGAGCAGATGCTTGATGGGGTATGTGATCGATTTCCAACCTGTCATCCCCCTTCTCGCGGAATACTTCACTAGGATCTGGAATGCTAGTGGGATGTTCGAGATTTTTGACAGAGGAAAGGGGATATTCCTGGTTCGTTTTGAAAAGCTGCAGGACCTGGAGACGGCTCTAGAGGGCGATTGGTATGTCTGTGGTAGGCCTGTTATCCTAAAGCGTTGGAGTATTGGCGAGAAGTTCTCAAAGTTGCCTCTGTCGGAAGTTCCTGTGTGGGTCAATTTGTATAATGTGCCAATGGAGCTTTGGGATCATCGTATGTTTAGTAGAATCGGTTCTCTATTGGGTGAGCCACTGAAAATGGATGATGAAACTAAGTACATCAAACGAATGGATATGGCAAGAATTCAGGTGCTAATGAGTAAGGATGCGAATTTTTTGAAGGAAGTTACTCTTAAGAGTGATGAAGGCGTAGAGCATACTGTCTACATTGAGTATGAATGGATTCCCCACACATGTACTCGATGCGGTCTGTTTGGTCATGATGACTGTCCCTTCCGCTCTGAGAAGGTGAAGCAAGGAATGAAGAATCAGAAGACCAAAGCTGTCTGGGAGATTAGGAAACCTTCGGCCCTGAATACTTCTACAAATTTACCAAATGCTGTTCTAGAGGATGATTATACGGTTGTTATTGAAGAGGTCACAGATGAGGAAGAAATTAGGCTGAAAGTGGCGTGCCGATATCCAGAGGTGCTGACAGTGGAAGATGTTGTGTTGTCGGAAAAAGTGAATGAAGGTATTGCTTCTTGTCCTATGAGTAATGAGGATATCGTTGCGCTAGCTGATCCGCCTTGTCAGGCTATTGCTGATCTTGTGAAAGGCAAAGGGATAGCCGAGGCTTCTGCTGTTTTCCTTTCTTCTGGTTTGGACAATCCTAGTCTCTTAACTCCCAAATCTGGTATTGCTGTCCAGGGTATCTCCCCCATTAGTGAAGGGAGCTCGTTTGCCTCTTCTTGTTCAGTGAATCAGGCGCAAAATATGGGTTTCAGGGGTCCCCCAAAATGTCTGGGTAAGACAAATATGGCTGTGAGGCTTGAGAATTTGGTCTCCTCGATCACTCCTAAAGAATTGGAACTCTCTTCTTCAAATACTGAGGCTGTCAGTTCAACAGCCGGGGTTACCAAATGAATCCACCAATCAACATTTCTTCTTGGAATATAAGAGGACTTGGTAATAAAATAGGTCCTGTCCAAGAAGAATTAAGGAGGCTCCATTGTGATGTCGTCATTCTTACTGAAACTAAAATTAGGGAAAGGAATGTGAATAGTCTTATGAACAGATACTTTTCTGAGTATGATCTTATATCTAATCTTTCTTCTCATAGATTGGGTCGCATTTTTGTTTTGTATAGAAATGTCACAGTTAGTAAGATTTCTGAATCTGATCAGTTTGTGCACTTTAAGCTTTCTGTTGGTGAGTTTGCTATGCTTATTACGGCCATATATGGGCATAATGGTGATTCAGAAAGGTCTGTTTTGTGGAAAGATATTGAATCCATTAGTAGTTCTGTGGACTGTCCCTGGGTCCTGTTGGGAGATTTTAACGCTGTTAGAACTGAGGAAGAAAGGATGAGTATTCAACCTCCTACTAAGAAGTCCATGGAGGAATTCAACAGCTGTGTTTTGAATGTTGGTTTGTTCGAGATGAAGCTTGGGGGTCCTTTTTTCTCCTGGGATAACAAGCAGCATGGTGAGAGGTTTGTTTCTTCTAAAATTGATCGAGTTTTCCATAATGATATTTTCTTGACTGATATTGAAGATTACAATGGTGAGCTGGTGTCTAATTCCATTAGTGATCATAGACGTTTGTCCTTAAAGATTGGGAATGTCAGGAGAGTGGTGTCCCCTTTCAGATTTATTAATGCGTGGACTTATAGAAAGGACTTCTTAGAGATTGTTAAGAATGCTTGGTCTATTGAGGTCAATGGGTTTGATACCTTTTGTCTTTATAAGAAGTTCAATAATGTTAAAAAAGCTCTCATAAGGTGGAACAAGGATTTTGTTGGGAACTTCCATGATAATGTGAAGAGCCTTAGAGCTCTTGCTAATAAAGCTGCTTTTAACTCTGATATGAACCCTAATGATGAGGACTTAAGAGCTTATGCTAATGAGTGTAATAAAAAGGCTAAGGAGGCTGAGCTTGCTGAAGAATCTCTCATTAGGCAGAAGTCTCGTATTCAATGGCTGAAAGAAGGTAATTCTAATTCTAAATTCTTTTATGCTTCTCTTAAGACTAGGAGGCATGGGAATAGAATTAAAGGTCTCTTAGTCAATGGTGTTATGTCTCACAACTCGGATGATTTTAAGACTTCTATTATGGATTTTTATCATGGTTTGTTCAATAATCCTCTTGCTAAAGGGAAAGTTTGGCAAGGTGAATGGACTGGTAGTGTCCTTGCTTCTGATGATAGGTCCTTCCTTACTTCGATTGTGACTAGGAAGGAGGTTGATGACATCATTGAGGATCTTAAAGATGATAAGGCCCCTGGTCCGGATGGTCTGAATGGTTGTTTTTTCAAAAAGACTTGGAGTATCATTGGGGATGATGTGTTTAAAGCCATCAAGGAGTTTTTTCAGAATGGAGTGTTGCTTAAGGAAGCTAACAAGACCTTTTTGACTCTCATTCCCAAAGGAAAGGATTCTTCGATCATTTCTAATTGGAGACCCATTGCTCTATGTAATATCTTCTACAAGATTATCTCGAAGATCTTAGCTAACAGATTAAAGAGGGTGCTTCCTTCCATCATTGATTTTAACCAATGTGCTTTTGTTCAAGGTAGAAGCTTGAAAGATGCTGTTCTTCTCTCTAATGAGCTGATTAGTGATTTTAAGAAAGATACAAGTAACATGTGTATTCAGGCGGATATTTCCAAGGCCTATGATTCTGTGTCCTGGAAGTTTTTATTTTCTGTTATGTTCAAGATGAACTTTCCTGTTTCTTGGATCAAATGGATTGAAGCCCTCTTTCTGTCTATGTCCTATCATGTCTTGGTCAATGGTGAACCTACTGATCCTATTATTCCCTCTAATGGTATTAGACAGGGGGACCCTATTGCACCCTATCTCTTTGTTATAGTGATGCAGGGTCTTACTACTATGATGAAACAAAGGAAAGATTTTGTGCCTATTAAAAGGTCGAGCTCTCTTGCTATTTCTCACCTGATTTTTGCTGATGATCTTATGTTTTTCCTTAAGGCTTCTGTTGGTAATGCTACTTATGTTAGGAAGTTGCTGGATGACTTTGGGGATATGTCTGGCTTGATCCTTAATCTCAACAAGAGTTCTGTTATCTTCAGTAGGAATGTTGATAAAGGTAATATCCTGTCTGTTCTTGATATGCCTGAAGGCAATCTGGATGATCTTACCTATTTGGGTATTCCCCTTTTCTATGGTATGTTGTCCAAGAAGAATTGCTATAAGCTCATTGACAAGTTTAGTAAGAAGTTGGATGCTTGGAAGTCTAAAACTCTTAGTATGGCTGGTAGGATTGAGTTAATCAAGTCTACCATTTCTACTCTTCATATGCATTGGATGCTTGCTTTCCCTTTGCCTGCTTCGGTTTTAGAGTTTATTGATAAGGTGGCTAGGGACTTTCTTTGGGGTAAATCTGAAGGCATGAGTCATCTTCATTTGGTTCCTTGGGAGAAGGTAACCCTTCCTACTAGTGAAGGAGGCTTGGGTATAAGACGAAGTAAGGATGTGTCTCGAGCTTGTTTGATCATGAATGCTTGGGATGTTTGTAATAAGAAAGATTCCCTTTGGGTCAAATGGATTTCTTCCAAGTATCTGAAGGATGATAATTTCTGGTTGATCGAAGAATCTGCAAATTACTCTTGGATGTTCAATAAGGTGCTTTCTGTTAGGAAGCTTCTTTTATCTTTGATTGAGTTTCACATTGGGCCTAATTCCTCCTTTAAGATTTGGAAAGTCCCTTGGTGTGATTCGAAGTTTCTGGGTGATTTGGTGGATATGAATCCTATTAATTCTGGTATGGGTGCTAATGCTAACCTTGGATCTGTTATTTTTAATTCTAAGTGGAATCCTCCTAAGTCTAGGGTTGCCCATTTGTTTCTGAAGTGTATGGAAGAGCATAATATTATTATTGAAGATGTGGATGGCATGACTATTTTGGGGGAGTCTAAGTCAAATCTTAAGAAGATTTGGAATTCTATTCGTTCAAAGGGTGATTTCAGCAATCGGTATACTTGGTTCTGGTCTAGTAAAGCTCCCAAAGTATTTATCATCCATGCTTGGAAAGTGTGCCTTAACAAATTACCTACTTCTGACTATAGTAGGAGAAGAGGGATCACTTTGGCTTCTGTTTGCTTTCTCTGTAGGAGTAGCTATGAAGATACAAATCATGTTATTTTCACATGTGATTATGCTAGAAATGTTTGGTTGGCTTGTGCAGATTTGCTACCTATTGGTGGTCCGCCTAATGGTTATGATGATCTTCTTCTTATCACTTCTATGTCTGGGAAGAAGGCTGCTCTTTGCATTATGTATCATGTGTGGCGAGAAAGGAATTTTAGAGTCCATGATGATAAGTGTAACCCGGTGAATGTGATTATCAAGAAAATCAGGGATGTTATTGCTATGATTATTTGAAGGTTCTTGGTGTTCTTGTTGGAGCTTGTCTTCTCTTCTTGTGTTGTTTTGAGATCTGGTATATCTGCAGTGCTGGGCCTGTCTTGCTGCTGCTGGTTCGGCTGTTCTCGTGCCTATGGTGGTTGATCTTATCCTTCGGGAGTGGCAGAGATCTCCATAGTATCTTTGTGCTGCTGTTGAGCTAGTGGTGTTGTCCTGTTTTTCTGTTTGCTTGTGCCTATGGTGGTTGATCTTATCCTCCGGGAGTGGCAGAGATCTCCATAGTGTCTATGTTTGTTGTTTGTTGTTGATGGGTGCTTTTCCTTTGTGCCTATGGAAGGTTGATCTTATCCTTTGGGAGTGGCAGAGATCTCCATAGTGCCTCCTTGTGTCTGTTGGTGCCAGTGTTGTTTGAAGGGCTGTTGTTGTTCCTTTGATGACCCTGCCGTTTAGATGGGGAGGCTGCTGTGCAAGTGTCTTTGAAGGATGTATGATGATGGTGTGCTGATCTGGTATGTTTGGTTGTGAGCTGAAGTGGCAGCTTGGAGTCTGTAGATCTGGAGTTGCTCCGTTTTCCAGTGATTTTCTGATGGATTTTGCTGGCTACTGCTCCTTGGTTTGGGCTGTGCTCTGGTGTGATAGCATCTTATGCTGATCGTCTCCTTCTCTCCTTTGTTCATGATGCTCTGGTTTCGCTGCTTCACAGTTTGGATGAGTTGTGCTTCACTGAAGTTTGGGTGTCTGTAGATGTTCTTGTGGTTTGGTTTTGGGCGAGTTAGGGAGCTGTGTGATGGCTGTTATAAGTACCAAAGCTCTTAGTAATGGGCGTGTGATGGCTGTTATAAGTCTCTGGCTTTGGGTTGAGAGCACTGTTGGAGCCTTATTCCTTATGTGCTGGTTATGCTTTGCTGCTGCTTTGAGTGGAATATTCTGTCTCTGTTTGTTGGCTTGAGGAGTTGCTTTGTTGAAGATGGTGCTTTGGCACGATGGTTTCCTGGACCTGCTGAAGATGATTGCTGCAAGTTATTTCAGTCTTTTTCTGGTTTGGTTGCTGAGTTGGCCTTTATGGCAATTTTTGTTGCTGGTTTGCCTTTAACGCTGATTCTGTTGGTGGGCTTCTTGGTTGTTCTTTGTAGGTCTGTTGTCCTTTCTCCTTTCAGTAATGGACGAGGTTGGTCATACATGGGCTCTTTTGGCTGTTCTGCTCCTCTCTTGCTGGAAGCGATTGTTGAGTTGGGTTTTTCCTTCTGTTCCTTGCCTTGGAAGGTTTCTTTTGATAGCTGTTGTTCTTTGCCTTGGAAGGTTTTATGCTGGTTCCCTATTGGGTTGAGTTATTCCTTTGCCTGGGTATCGATGGCTGCTTGCCTCTGTTGATGATGTTAGCTCCTATCTCACTCTTGGGATGGTTGATTCTTCTTTATTGCGGCATCTACTGTCTAGGTCTCTGGATTTGGTTGGCGAGCGTTGTTGAAGTCTCATTTCCTTATGTGCTAAGCGGTGGTTTCTTTGTTATATCTTTTTCTTGAGGCTATACCCCTGTTCCTCTGTTTCTTCTTCTTTTGTACATAGCTTTTATAGCTAGTTTCCTTTTTTTTCGCTACCCTCTTGAAGGTAGTATGCATTGTACAGACACTTTAGAAAAATACAAAAAAAGCAACACGAGTTTTGACCGACCAAAAAAAATAAAAGTCTTTTTTCCTCAGATTTTGTCTAATTTCAACTCCTTCAAGCAACTCCCCTCTCTTCCCAATCATTCCACTCCACTAGTGTTTCCACGGTAGTACAGTATCTCTCACTGCATCTTCTTCTGTCCAGGCGCTAGTACAGTACGTCCACTTTCTAACTCTCACAGTGTTCTCCCTCAATTCTCCGGTGACATCTTTCTACGTCTACGTGACCACACTCCGCCGCATCATACCACCATCTGCCGCGCCATGTTCCTGTCGTGGACAACTCTGCCATAGCGGGCCGCCACGGACATCCCAGACTGAGCGAGAAGGTTTGTTGAAGTCAGAGAGAGAAGTGGAACATTGCGGAGAAGGTTCGTAGAGGTCAGCGACGCAACGCAGGAGAGCGGTCTTTGTTTTCCCTCGATCAAACATATAGTACTTCAATTTTCCGCAATTTAAATCTACTCTTGGTTTCCCAAAGGTTATACTTTAAGGCAAAGTCCCTGTTAACAACACTTACAGGAGTCCAGGTCATCCGTAATAAAGTATTGTACTTTTGAACTGCGATCAGTAACATTTTTGTTCAGTCATGTTATAATTTTGGCATCCGCTTCATGTTAGATACACTTGCATGATATTTGCTGCAAGTACCGTACTTCGATGATATTTATCAAAGTACAATACTTTTGTTTATCTTGTGAGATGTTTGGGTTGCTTTGGATGTTTATGATAATTACAAAAGTACATTACTTGACAAAGTGTTTTGGTTGTTTTAGTTGTACATAGGTAGTGTACATTCTAATTTTTGTAAAATTTATAAATAAATCTCGTTGGGGGGAAGATAGATACAATGTTGGAGTACAGTATTGTGCGCATTCTTTTGACATTAGAAATCGGTAGTGTTCACTCGATATTTCAATTGTGGGTACTATACGAGTGGAGTATATGGAGTATTTGTGGGCAATATAATATGTTAGATGAGTGGGTATTGTACATATAGTTAATTTTTTTAACGAGTGGGTAATGTGGGGTATATGCTGGACAATTAAATATCATTTAAGTTTTACATTAAATTTCGGATCTGCTTGTTGTTAGTTGTGTAATTTTACCTAGTATTGTACGTCACTGGATCTAAGTATTATAAGTATATATTGATGTTGCATCTGTATGATGTAAGATCCTATGAGGCCAAGGCCTCACCCAAATTTTTTAAAATCAGCAAGTTGATAGCTTGTATTCTAAAATTATCGAAAATTTCTCGTGCAGTGATTTTCTTTCCAATTTGTTATCTAATCTGCCTAAACAACTACTGACGGTTTTTAGACTCCTTGTCCTATTAATTCCATGGTCGAGACTCCTTGTCCTATTAATTTTCTCTCCAATTAAATATTAACTGCTCTCAAAGGATGGTACCTGGATTTGCGGCTTGACCCGACGTGAACGGGGGACTGATCCCTTGAGAGGGGAACTCATTGCTATTAAGCATGGGCTGGAGCATGCTTCACAACAGTTCAGAACTACAGGCATCATACTCTCCGATTCCTTGACAGCAGTGCAATGGATACGTACTGAGGAAGAAGTTCCCCTGAAATACAAGTTACTGGTTCAGGTGATTCGTCACCACAAGTCTAACATGGGCACTCTCTCCATTAGCTATATTCGAAGAAATCAAAACACTCTAGCAGACTGGCTAGCCAAGCAATGCCTCAAGCAGCCGACGACTAGCAGCAGTTGGTCGTTCTGCCCTCAACCTCTCCTGAAGGACCTCCAGTCGGATGCCCTTTCCTTTCCTTTCCAGCTGTTTCCTCCTGCCTCTATGAGCATGGACTGTAACCAGTAGACTCTGGTGTTTCAACAAAAAAAAAAAATTAACTGCTCTACACTTTTCTTTTCCAAATCTCAATGGGATCTCGGTCCTTTGCAATTCCTAACTCTTGTTCTCCGTGTGCCAAACTCCAATTAAATATTAAATGACCTTTGGTACTTTCCTATTTTAATTTTCAATGGGATCTCGGTTCTTTGCAATTTCAAACTGTTGCCTCCATATGCCTTTTTCCAATTAAATATTAAATGACTCTCCGCACTTTCCTATTTCGAATATCAATGGAATTCGATCTTTGCAATTCGGAACTCTTACCCTCCCTCCGCATGCCTTGGTTAACGGTTCAAGTCTTATTATACTCTTTACGGCAGTCCAAAATCTATACAAAACTTTTTTACATCACTATAAATACTTCTACCGTGGTTAGCATCTCTCTTGTATCTCTCTTTCTGTATTAGCATATTATTAACATATTATTGACTTGGTTTAGAAATTAACGAAGTGCATATTCCATTGAAAGGGAGATACCGTAAGAAATAAGAAGAGAGGGAGCAATTCAACTACTGTGTCACGGTAGATTTTTTTATTATTGAAATTTTTTATTATTGAAAAATCCATGAAATAACCTATGATTTTACAATATTTTATATATGTATACACCTACTGAACTAATAATGTTGTGATGATTTCTTTTGTTATTTTTTAGCGAGAACAAGAATGTTTGGTTTATCTCGCTTGATAGTTTCTACTACATTGCTTGGACATCCATGTTTTCTTTATTTTTCTGAGTCGTCAAGAAAATTTCATAAACATGTTTTGTAATTTTTCTTTCTTTATATGCATATAGGTTATAGTGTTCCTTACCACTTTGAAAATGTTGCTAGGGCTACAATCTTAAGACATCTTCTTCAAGATTCAAAAATGTATATGACCCTTCTTTGCTTCTTACTACTTATTTATAGTATTTCAATAGTAAACTTATTTTTTATTTTTGTCTTTTTACATGTTCAATATTTATTGATATAGGACTCAATAAAAATTGGACAAATTATTAATTAAGAAAAACCATTCAATTGAACCACCAATCAATGAAACAAATTGCGAGCCTAGCGACGGAGTAGGTGACACTACAACGAATTCTCAAGTTGAATCTCAAAGTGTTATTAGTGGACTTGAATTTAAAGTAGAAGATAAAATAACATATCCTAGTGTTAGGCCTCCTATTTCACATTATCACCCAAATGTCCAAGATGTGGTGAGAAGGACATACCTGATTGATGGCCCTTGTCAACCGCACCGTCATGCATTCCCATGGACAACTTTTGGATCAAAGAGACGTCGATTCATACCAACTTGGTTTCATGAATATGGCAATTGGTTGGAATATAGAATTTCTAAAGATGCCACATTTTGCTTGTTTTGTTATGTTTTCCCATCTCTTCACGCAGATCCAGCATTTATTAGGGATGGGTTTAGATATTGGAAGGATAAAAAGAGACTTGATAATCATGTTAGCGGGCCACTAGTCCTCATAATGTATCAAAAGTAAAATGTCTAGCCCTAATGAATGATAATCAGTGAACATTTGTATTTATTGAAAGGCATACAGAAGAACAAAAATGTGAATATTGATTGTGATTGAAAGCGATATTGATTGTATAAGATTCCTCTTGAATCAAGGTCTAGCTTTTCATGGGCATGATGAATCTAAAGCTTCTGCAAATTAGGGCAACTTTCTTGAGCTACTTACGTGGCTTGCATATCAAAGGGATGACATTAAGAAAGTCCTATTGAATAATGCTCCTGAAAATCTTAAGCACACATATGCTCCTACTCAGAAGGATATCATAAAATGTATTTCAAATTTAGTGTTAGAAGACATCATTTCTGATTTCTCAATTGGTGATGGCTTGTTTACAATCCTTATTGATGATTCTCGTGACATATCAGTTAAAGAACAAATGGTTGTGGTTCTAAGATTTATTGATGTGAAAGGATTGATTAATGAGAGATTTCTTGGCTTGGTTCATGTTACTGACACTAGTGTTGCCTCACTTAAAGCGGCTATTGATGATATCTTTTGTAGATTTGGGTTGGATGTCAACAATTTGAGAGGTCAAGGATATGATGGTGCAAATAATATGAAAGGGGAATTCAATGGGTTGAAAGCTCTTATCTTAAGAGAAAACCCATGTGTCTTTTATGTGCATTGTTTTGCTCATCATTTACAGTTGATACTTGTGACTGTTGTTGAAAATAATTTACAAATGGCATGTTTGTTTGATATAGTGAATCAAGTACTTAATTGCATTGCTAGATCATGTAAATGAACGGACTACCTTCGAGTTCAAGAACTACAGAGAGTGACTAAATCACTTGAATCATGTGAAATTTCCTCTTGAAGTGGAAAAAACTAAGAACTCGGAGTTAAACGATCAGGTACTACTCGATGGGGTTCCCACTATAATACTATAGTCAATTTAAGTGTTATGTACCCCTCTATTATCAAGGTACTCCTAATTCTTACTGAAGATAGTGTGTTAGCAAAACATAGGGCAAAAGCACATAAAATACTCTTAGATATAAAGACATTTGATTTCATATTCCTGATGCTTTTTATGAAGCAACTATTGGGAACAACTAAAGAATTGTCAAACGCATTGCAACGAAAAGATCAGGATATAGTGATTGCCATGGGTCTCGTGAACATAGTGAAGAGGCAATTGATTTTTTAAGAACTAGTGATGTTGCATGGGAGTCTTTCATTGAAAAGTTCAATGCCTTTTGTACAAGGCAAGATATAAATTTGAAGAGCATGGATGATACCTATGTCATGCCAGGAAGATCAAGACGTGGATAACTTCTGATTTGACATATTAACACTGTGATTGACTTATTATTGAATGAGTTAAATGATCATTTCAATGAGAGAAACAAATAGTTGTTATTATGTGTTGCTTCACTTGATTCGAGCGACGACTTCCATGCATGTGATGAATAAAAGCTAGTTAAACATGCACGACTATATCCATCAGATTTCAATTTGCATGAGATAGATAGATTGAGAACTCAACTTGAAAATTATATCTCATTTTTGCCATAATACTTCTTACAAAGAACTACATAGCCTCATTGAAATTGCCCTGAAGATGGTTTCGATGAAGCAAGACAAGGATTTTCATTTGGTTTATCATCTTCTAAAGCTAGCAATGTTTCTTCCTGTTGCAACCGCATCAGTAGTGAGAGTATTTTGCATGATGAAATTTGTGAAAAAATCATCTACAAAATCATATGGGTGATGAGTACCTCAATGATTGCTTGGTGGCCTATGTCAAAAGTGATATCTCGAAAAATCTTGACATGGATGTTATTATGCAAAGATTCCAGAATATACATGCTCAAAGAGGATCGTTGTGATACATTATGTAAAAATATGTTTTTTATTTGAACTTTTTATTTAAATCAATGTCACTTTTGAAAACTATGTACCCTTATAATGCATGTTGGTAATTTTTTGTGGTATTATAAGATTCACCTTGTATATTTGCACCTCACCCACTTTGAAATCCTGGCTCTGCCACTGCTTGTATGATGTAATTTTGAATTTTCTTATTGTATTCTGTGTATGTACAGTTAAATTGAATCTTATGTATGAGGTGATTTTAATTTGTTTTGGTTGCTTTAGTTGTGAGTAGGTAATGTAAATTCTATTTTTTCTGGCATTTATAAATAAATAACATACGGAGTATAGTATTTTACATTCTTTCGATGTTTCAATTGTGGAGTATATGCTAGACAAAGTAGCCCTATACTTGACAAAGAATCTTTCTAATATTTTAGGGGTTGACCTAACTTGACACAAGCAAATACTATTCTTCTAACAACTTATCGCCCAGTTCTTCAGTGAAGTGCATTGTTATAACACTAAAGCCACATTTATCGACATAATTGGTGTAAAAATCTCTAACTTCCGATATAGAGTCAAATGACAATCCACTTTTCAGCTTTAAAGAAATCTCTACGTCATGAGGAAAAAAGTAAAGATCATCTTCATTAGGGTTTGAATCAATATGTATAAGTTAGTAAAAATTAGAAAATATGTATAACAAACAAACGGTTGTAATGTAAATAATATTGTACGTATTGAAGATTATTACAACCTCCAGATCATTGGAAAAAACAACTTGAACTGGGGTGGTAACTTCATTTGGTATATAAGAAGAATTGATGCAGTCCCTCAAAATTCATCTATATAGAGTGATGTCTTCATATTGTGTAGTATTGTACGTCATTGAGTCTGGGTACTGTACGTATGTTATGACATAATATTGTGGGATATGACATGTACGTATTGTAAGTATGAAGTAGTTGTGGTGAATTTAACGAGTGGGTATTGTACATATAGCTAAAAGTTTGATCGGCTTAATGTGAGTTTTGAAATTATGTCTAGTACTGTACGTCACTGAGTATGGGTACTTATGTACGAAATGATATTGGATATGTATAGTGTAATACATGTAAATGATTTGTGTCATTATATGTATGTGTTGTACGTCTGAGGTAAATTGGCTTAAATTAGATATTATATGTACTGTACGTATGTGGTTATTATATGTATATATTGTACGTATGGTTAAATTGTGCATCTAGTTTATGTGGTGATGTAATTCGACTTCATATTGTACGTCATTGAAAATGGGTATTATACGTGCGAAGTAATATTGATTATGTATAATGTAAGATATGTAATATGGCTTAATGTTTTGAGTCATTATGTATACGTATTGTGCGTGTGAGGTAATTCTAAATCTTCGTGATGTGTGTTGTTGTTGTATGATCCAAAAAATCACTAACATAATGCTAGAGGTAGATGTTAGCATAATTATATAATTTAAGGCTAGTGTTGTGTTGATTCTAGAAAATTATGTTATCAGATATTGAGGCTAGTGTTGTATTGATTCCAGTATTTAATGTGATTATATCTGAGAAAAATAAACAATTAACAATAAATGAATAAAGTGAAAAAATCTAATTAGATGGAGAACAATTAGTCAATATGACAACTATGAGTCGGTCTGGAAAAGAATGTCATTATTGCATCTACAAATGACAACAAACGAGCATTATAACAAAATAAAACTCAAAGTTGTAATTATTATATGTACAGTATGTGCTCATCTAGAAGGAATTGTGGAGGGAGTGAGGTAACAGTTCTTTAATATCTGAGATTTAAAAAAATGGAGGGAATTATTAGAGGGAATTTTAGAAATGTTTGGTTTTTTAATGGGAACAGTCAATTTTGCATGGTATTTACATGGGATATCATGTAGAATCTCTACAGCAATGGGTGGAAAGCTCGCTTGTCGTGGATGATATCTACTGTGAGTGGATTTTCATCTTTTCCCAAGGATCAGGTGGGCATGTGGGTGGCCAGCTGGTTACGGCTAGAATTTTTCATATTTTAGGCCGTAATGAGTTTTAGATATCTAACAATAGTATCACATTGTATTAAGCGGGATTAGGGAAAATAGTTTTGTGTTCTACAAAGAAAATTTTACCATTTTGTGGCGAAGATAGGTAGATACAGTGAAATATCTAAATCTATGCGAGGGAATAAATAACGTCTCCACTGTTTCAAGTAGCCTCCAAAATCAAATAGAAAAGGGACCAGTGTTTCAGAATCACTCTGGATCTAGATCATCTAATGAATATTCTCATTGCATCCATATGTGTCTGAGATAGCCACTTTACGCTATGTTTGGTACGTGGTGGATGAAGGAGGGGAGGGGAGGGGAGGGGAGGAGAAGGGAGGGGAAAGGATGGGATGCTTTTTTAATGTATTTGGTTAACATGGGGAGAGGAAGGGAAAGAAAACATAAAATTTTGTAAATATAAAAATTTTGTTGTAACGCAAAATGGTGGTGATATAAACATATTTTTATATATACATATTTATTCACATATATATTTTTCAAAAATGCATTCACAAAGATACGGAAAATAATTAAGATTGTCAATATTTTATGGACAATAAAGTGTATAGATCTAAAAATATAATCATAAGATGTAGATGATGGCAGTATCCAGTTTTTTTATGTGTTGGACGTGTTATATAAAAAAAATTTCTAAAAAAATAAAATTTTGAGTTATTTAGTATTCATTATGGTTATAGAAGTATTTTCCTTCATATTTTTTATTTTTACAACAAGTTTTTTCTCTATGTGTTTCATTATTCTCGCCATGGTGCACCACATTTTTTTTTCAATTATCTTCCTTTTTATTTTTATGATCATCTAACAATCTCAAATTTTTCAACTTTCAAATTAAAAATAAACTTTTAAACTTCCTTCTAAATTATGTATAAAATTTATTTTTAGTTTCATTTTGTTTAGGTTTTACAAAAAGAAAATCATTTAAGTTTAACAAATACTTTTTGATATTTCAAATGTCCCTCCAAGTAACGTAACACATATATGACATTCTACTTCTCTGTTCACATAAATTGTGGGTATACTAATTTTTCTCACCAAATTATTTTTAAATTTCTTACATTTTATATTTTTATCTGGTCTTTTTTATTGTTTCCCGCCAAGTCTTTTCCCTTTCCCTTGTTTCTACTTTGATTTGGTGGGGAGAGAATGGGAGAGAAGTGGTTAAAATACACTTGATTTATTCTCCCCATTCCCCTCCCTTCCCCATCACTTTGTCCAACCAAACAGCTCAAGTCTTTTCCCCTCCCTTCCCCTCCCCTCCATTGACCGCGTACCAAATAGGCCCTTAAAGAGCTGGACAAAAGTTGTAGTGGGACCATTTGATTCGTCTTGTCTTAGTGCGTAAGACATTTTTCGTGGTAAGGCCAGAGACCGGATAGGCATGTGATCAACAAACCATCTTAACTATCTAGCTAATACCCCTCTCAAACTGGATGCAGCAATGTGAAGTTCTAAGTTTGGAAAAGAGATTAATTAAAGGCTTGGTCAGATAATCTACAAATTGCTACAAAGTGGAGACAACTATGTGTCCAAGAGCTACCTTTTCATAGACAAAATGAAAATCAAACTCTATATCTTTAGTCTGGGAATGAAATAGGGTTAATAGTTAGTTGTATAGCACTTTTATTATCACAGAGAAGGAGAGAAGGCTTATTCAAAGAAATGTGCACATCTCTACAGAGATAGGAGATCTATGTAATCTTAGCTATAGCACAATCTAGATCCCGGTATTCAGTTTTAACACTCGACTGAGTATACTTCTTTGTTTCTTAGCACTCGATAATACACATTTATTAAAAAAATACTTGCAAAACTAGTTGTTGATCTCCTAGTAAGTGGGCATCCAGCCCAATCAGAATCACAATAGGTTGTGATTTGGTGTTCAGTTGAAGGAGAAATAATGAGACTTAGATTTATGCTACCTTTCAAAGATCATGTATACACTTCAAAAAAGAGAAATGATGATATGTAGGTTTAGCCATAAATTGACAAGCAAAATTAACACCATAACTGATATCCAATCTAGTCAAAGTGACATAATGGAGACTGCCCACTATCATTATGTACTTAGTAGGATTATGAATTAAATCATAAGCTTGATGTTGTCAAAGTGTACATTGGTGTGCCAATAGGTTTGCAGTCAGACATGTCAGCATTCTTGAGTATATCTATAATATATCTTTCCTGGTTGAGATGTAAGAAGTCATCAACTTTCTATAGTTGTATTTCTAGGAAGTAGTGAGCTTCTCCAAGGTATCAAAGTTTAAAAGAAGTACTTAGGTCAAAAATAAAACTATCAATATCCTTCTGATTGCTCCCTGTTATATAATATCATCTACATATAGTAGACAATATATGACATCAGCTTGATTAGTAAAAACAAATAGATAACGGTCAACCATACTGGTTGTGAAGAAATAACTAAGAAGATAATCACTAAGTTTATTAAACCAGGCTCCGGGCACTTTCTAAGACCAATATAGAGCCTTATTTAGCTTGCAAATTTGATTTTGAAATTTATGATGGATAAAGTGTGGTGGTTGTTCAATGCATGCCTCTTTAGATAGTTCTCTATTAAGGAAAGCATTACAAACATCTAGTTGATGAACAAGCCAACAAAAAGTAACAACAAGAGTAAGAACCAATTTAATTGTCAAACTTTTCACCACGTGACTGAATGTCTCCAGTAGTCCACCCGCTATTCTTGAGTATAACCTTTGGCCACCAATCTGGATTTTTTAAAATGATCCAGGGTCCCAAAACCTTTAATTTTGGTCTTATAGACCCATTTTGCAGTGACCCCTTCCCCCTGTTATCCCCAATTTAGGTGGATCGAGAGGGAAAGGGCCATTATCATATATACAAGATCAAGGTTTAATAAATACCAAATAATATTTAAAAAATTCATTTAATGGAAAAGAGTTTGATAACAATATGAAGATAGAATCTCTACTAAGTAGTTACATGAAATAGAAATCTCAATATTTGTAATAGGAAATAAAAACTATCAATCTAAATCCTCCAAAATAACTTAAGATCTTTTCTTTTAGTGCCTTCTTCTCTAGATGTCCATCTTTCATCATTAATTGCAATTTAACCTAAAATGGTGTGAAACAAATACATAGTCAGTATATCAAGATATATTGAGTATGTGGGGGAAACAAAATATGTGCTTGTAGGTGTAATAATATAATCATCCATAACAACAATTATATTGAAAAATTGAATAGAAATTTTCTTCTTTTAACCTCTCAACCCTTGTTCTCTCTTTCTCTATGGTCTGACCTCTCTTTAGGGGATCCTCTTTATAGGGAACCATTTCTTTATGATTTTTTCCCCTGCGATGGACATTCATAACCCTCCCTCGCCTTGGCTTGGTTTCATTCATAGGCCTTCGTTTCCAAGCTTGGCCCATGGTGATCTTCCTTTCCATGCTTGATCACCGGTCATTCTGTAAAGAGTGGGACCCAGAGGGGATCCACTCCCTACTAAAAATTTGAAGAATAGAACCTTCAGTCCAAACACACCCATTAGGTATCTTGGAGTTCGTGTAAAATTTTCAAATTTTATTTAATGATAATCAAAACAACCAAACTGTAGCAGTGGAATAAAAATAAAGACTATATTCAATTCTTCACAAAAGATTACAAAAGTACATCATAATCTCCCACAAGGATTTACATGTAAGATACAACATATGTATCTAAGTAGGGAGAAATCTAGACCATAACAAGATTGTCTCCATGCTTTAAACTCCTTAAGCTAAGCCCATGACTTCATGCCATCTCCTCCTTGTCCTTCACCTAGGGTTGGAAGCATACCCCAGCAAGAAGAGAAAAATAGAAGACATCAACAAAGGCTGGTATGTGCATACTAAAAAGGAAATTGAGCAATATATGGAATTAAGGACAAAAAATGTGAAGGATTTCCATGAAAAAGGAAAGTCCTATCCAATCAGGCATAAAAAAAAGAGTCACAATAAAAGAGACAAATAAGAGTAAAGTCAAAAAATAAAGCATCCATGTGTTTCACCTATGACAATAATAGACACTATAAACATGTAGGTATGATATAACACATCTACTAAAAATATGGGGTGAGTGGGAACTGGATACATCCGCTCTAAATTGGAGTGGGTAGGAACTGTATACATCCACCCGAGCAGGACAGGACACACATCTGCTCAAATATATATTCATATGTAGGAATTATCACCTCCGCACTCATTTGTGGGAATGTTCACATCCACATAAAATAACATGAAAAATTATTCTAGCAGTCACCACATGATGCAAAACAAAAGAATAAGCAAGTATAAACAAATAAGGATAATGAGAACATCCACCAAGTATAAAGTGGGATCAGATGATCAAAGCTATTACAAAATGTGCCATATAAACATCCACTACAAAGGTGGGCAAAGAAGCACATATCACAAAATAATGTTCCACCAAGAGCAAAGCATAAGAAAGAGACCAAGAGAATATCCAAACATGACAATATGATCACAAGATCAGTAACAATAAGATACTTCACATGAAGCATATTTTCTCAAAGAAAAAGATATTGTAAAGGCTAATGTCCATAGGACCAAGAGAATGATAAAGATAGGTTATTGCTCAAAAAGATTAATAGGAAATGCAAACATACCACAAGAGAGGATAAATTAAATTAATTGCTCAATATAGAAATCATGTGGGATACAATCATATCTCTCATGAAGTCTACATGTGTCCAAGGTCAAAATCCTAATTCCATCTCAACCACAAGCAACCTATTAAGGGCATATATGAGATTATGGTTAGGTTTACATTGATTATTCCAAGCACTAAAAATCACCATTTTAATATTCGTGAATTAGGTAATCAAAACCATGCCATGTTTTAGATTATCTTTTTCTAAGTTCAAAACATATTTTATTATAATTTTCTGACATATAAATTATTAGTTATAAATTTTAGGTAAATCCATTAAAATCACATATTATCAACATTAGATTTTGGCAACAAAACCAATACCACTAGAACGCTTGTATTTTTCTTCTTTCAAAACATATTTTATATTATTTGAGCTATAAATGATTAGTTATGGATTTTCAAAAATCGACCAATCAGATAAGTTTGCGTCAGCAAAATCATTGGGAGAGGAAAAGAGAAAGGGAGAGTGGATGCTCGTACTGAGTTGGCCCAATCACATGTGGCCAACTCATCCAACCCTACTTCCAACCTGGCATCTTACCTCAGTGTTAAAAAGAATCATCAATCGCAAAAAAACTGAAATACCCTCGACAGAAAAAGAAATTGAAAATAAGAACGAAGGGTACATCTAAGAACATGACAACACTCATATTCTTCCTCACTTCCTACAATTCACACGACGAGAGAAGAGGGCTCAAAATTTTCCTTGTGGTGTTCCAAAACCAAGAGCATGACTTATGAGCAGTAGTGAATGATCCCATTGGCTTTGACATGCCCTGGAGACCTCAGAAAAAAAGAGATGAGGCGTGACATAGTAGAAAAGAGATGGCAGCAGCTGCAGCCATGGATGCTTTGAGGAAAAAGCAAAAAAACCCATAAAGAGAGATATCCAGAGAACAAGAGTTACTTAAGGGTTCATGATGCTTCAACAAATTCGAAAGCAAAGAGAAGAAAAAGATCAACACGACCTGCTGAGGAGAGAGCACCCGGTTTCATAGAACGACAAACCAAGATAGAGAAAGGGATGACAAGCAGTACTATGATTTCAGGTAAACGTAGGGCACCGTTGTCTTTGAAAGGACCAGTTGATCATGTTCATGTCCTTGGTGGTGACTCTGAAAGCTCCTACCTAGCCGACGAAGTCGTGAAGGCATCATTAAGAAGAAGGACCTAGGGAGGGAAGGCGTAGGGAAATCAGCACATAGAAGAGGTTTGAAATCCATATCCCAAGGTGGTGATGAGACTATGGAGGGTATTTATATGGTTTCGATGTCCCATAGGAGCAAGAAGACTGAAAAAGAAAGAAGACCAAGCGGAAACATGGGAAAATGAAAAGAAGAAATTGGGGGTTTCCAAACTGGGAAGATTGAATGTTTGATCAATACATCAAAGGGTGTGGATTTGGATGAGGAGTATAATTGCAAAGAAATTGTGTGGGGAGGTTCCAAGAAGAGGGAGAAAATGTGAAATCAAATTCCATCTATGCTAGGTGCCTTTTTCCAAATTGGGCATGAGGAAGGTGACAACCCCCCAGCTACCCAAACCAAAAAGTAATGGTTGGGATGGCCTCGCATCAGAATAAAAAGGAAAATAGAGTGAGAGGAGGAACTTTAGGAAATCAGATAATTCAATGCATTAAAATAAAGTTTGCTTAAGTTTCTTTCCAAAACAAATTGAGATCCCAAATAAAGTCCTATTAATATGAAAATTTTCACCTAGTCTAATTAAAACATGTAGATTCCAATTTGCCATTAGTTTTCCCTTTTTGAAGACTTTTTCTATTTTATTTAATTCTTTTAAAGTAAATCACATTTTCTCTATCCCAATGCATTAGAACATCAAACATTGTCCAAATTTGGTGAAACATCATCCATAAGTTATCTTTAGTGTGTTGAATATGAATTTTTCATCAATTTTACATGTTGGAGTTGTTTGTACATTAATTTAATATTTTGAAGGTTATGCACACTTTCTCTCTCTTAATCTCGTCTTTTAATCAAACATCTTCCAAATAGGATGAAAATTCACCCAAAGGCGTACTTTAGTGTGTAGATTACGAATCTAAGATTATTTTCCACTTTTAGAGTCATTTAATATTTTATTTGCTATTTGGATAGAAACTCATATCTTGCTTTCCAAATTGAATTAAATTAATTATTATTAGGTAAATAATGTGATACTTCACTCCCAAGGCAATTGGACCCAAGGAACATGATTCTTAACTTAAATTTAACTTTTGGGGTTTCTTTTAATGAGTTATGCCACCTTTAATATTTGTGGCTCATTATTATTATTATAACCATTGTTCATCCAATTATGCTTCATATTTTCATATTATCATATTATCATCAAAGGTATTATGTAAAATTATTTTACATGAGTTATTATGAAACCACCACCATGTGACATATTTTATGTGTCCATTATTGGCCAAAGACTAATGTGTGAACATTAGTTACTTTAGGGTGATTTATACATGTATTATCTCAT
The DNA here is from genome assembly GCA_963693085.1 of Alisma plantago-aquatica. Classification (NCBI taxonomy): domain Eukaryota; kingdom Viridiplantae; phylum Streptophyta; class Magnoliopsida; order Alismatales; family Alismataceae; genus Alisma; species Alisma plantago-aquatica. The sequence continues at coordinate 354,162,497 of OY856412.1, forward strand.
CAGGGATATATTGAGCATCTTTTAGGGCTAACATCAACCTTGTTTGGCTAAGTATAAAAGGTCAAAGATCTAGGGTAGGGTCTAGGATGTGGTATGTTACAACACTCCACCCCTTAAAAGGATTTTGTCCTCATAATCTATTGATCCAAACATATACAACTAACTACTCTCCACCCCTTCAAAGGTTTAACCTATCAAGTCAAACTAAACAACTTTTAGGGTTACCCACATAAACTTTAGTTGTGAATGTTTTAGAGATTTATGTTGTTCATGTATTAAAAGTCAGAACCAACTAAGGTTGAGCATTAGGTATTTGTGTCTCTAACCTAAAAACCCTACTTAAACATCCAAAAAGTCATAGGGTACAAAGGGTTGGTCCACTACACCTTTATATTATTCCACATATTCCTAGTCACATCACATAGCAAATCTAGGGTTTAAGATATATACTCCAACTAATTCTAGGGTTTCATTATCCAATCTCCATTGTGACTTAGTTCAAGTGAACTTCAATAAAATCCAAAAAAAATTGTACGTATAGTAATATAATGAAAATAATTTTTGAATATATGCAACATTACGATGTAAAACAAATAAGTTGGCCAAAATTCAATGCGAGAACCAAGTCACAATATATCCATAACATGACCTCTTCATACTACTACCTCCTCATAACCTAATTGCATCCTAAAGTCAAAGATCATAGCATCAAGAGATATAAATCATAATCAATCTATATGATAGGTTAAGATCACGTAAAACCTCATCACATTATTAAAATAGGTCAAATCTAGGGTGAACTTTTCACCTAGAGGGTAACTATGAAAAGTAAGGGTTCTAATTAGGGAGACAAAATTGAAATAGTCAGATTCTGACTACCATCGTCTCTGATACCATGTTGTAAAGAGTGGGACCCAAAGAGGATCAGTCCCTATTAAAATTTTGAAGAATAGAACCTCCAGTGCAAACACACCCATAAGGTATCTTGGAGTGGTGTAAAATTTTCAAATTTTATTAAATGGTAATCAAAACAGCCAAAGTGTAATAGTGGAATAAAAACAAAGACTATATTCAATTCTTCACAAAAGATTACAAAAGTACATCATAATCTCCCACAAGGATTTACATGTAAGATACAACATATGGATCCAAGTAGAGGGAAATCTAAACTATAACAAGATTGTCTCCAAGCTTTAAACTCCTTAAGCTAAGTCCATGACTTCATGATGTGTCCTCCTTGTCCTTCACCTAGGGTTGGAAGCATAGCCCAGCAAGAAGAGAAAAATAGAAGACATCAACAAAGCATGGTATGTGCATACTAAAAAGAAAATTGAGCAATATATGGAATTAAGGACAACAAATATAAAGGCTTCCCATGAAAAAGGAAAGTCCTACCCAATTGTGCATAAAAGAAAAGAGTCATAATAAAAGAAACAAATAAGAGTAAAGTATAAAAATAAAGCATCCATGTGTTTCACCTGTGACAATACTAGACAATATAAACATGTGGGTAGGATATAACACTTTTACCAAAAATATGTGTTGAGCAGGAACTGTATACATCCACTATAAATATGGAGTGGGTAGGAACTGTATATATCTACCTAAGAAGGACAGGATACACATCTACTCAAATATATTTTCATATGCAGAAATTATCACCTCTGCACTCATATGTGGGAATGTTCACATCCACATAACATAACATGTAAAATTATTGTAGCAGTCACCACGTGATGCAAAACAACAGAATAAGAAAGTATAAACAAATAAGGATAATGAGATCATCCACCAAGTATAAAGTAGGATCAGATGATCCAAGCTATCACATAATGTGCCATATAAATATCCACTACAAAGGTGGGCAAAGAAGCACATATCAAAAGATAATGTTCCACCAAGAGAAAAGCATAAGAAAGAGACCAAGAGGATATCCAAACATGATAATATGATCACCAAATTAGTAACAAATAAGATACTTCACATGAAGCATATTTTCCCAAAGAATAAGATATTGTAAAAGCTAATGTCCATGGGACCAAGAGAATGATAAAGATAGGTTATTGCTCAGAAAGATTAATAGGAGATGCAAAAATACTACAAGAGAGGATAAAATTAAATTAATTGCTCAATATATAAATAATATGGGATGCAATCATATCTCTCATGAAGTCTACATGTGCCTAAGGTCAAAACCCTAATTCCATCTCAACCACAAGCAACCTATTAAGGGCATATATGAGATTAGGGTTGGGTTTACATTAATTATTCAAAGCCCTAAACAATTCCATTTTAATACTAGTGAATTAGGTTATCAAAACCATACCATGTTTTAGATTATCTTTTTCTGAGTTCAAAACATATTTTATTATATTTTTCTGACTTATAAACCATTAGTTATAAATTTAACAACTTATTACTTATTTAGGTGAATCCATTAAAATCACATATTTTTAACATTAGATTTTGGAAACAAAACTATTACCACTAGAAATATTGTATTTTTTATTTCAAAACATATTTTATTTTATTTTTCTGAGCTATAAATAATTAGTTATGGATTTCGAAAAACTGACCAATCAGATAAATACACGTCAACAAAATCGTTGGGAGAGGAAAAGAGAGAGGGGGAGTGGGTGCTCGCACTGAGTTGGCCCAATCACATGTAGCCAACTCAGCCGGCCCTACTACCAACCCGGCATCTTACCTCAGCGTTAAAAAAAAACACCAATCGCAAAAAGACTAAAATACCCTCGATAGAAAAAGAAATCAAAAATAAGAATGGAGGGTACATCTGAGAACCCATCAATGCTCATCTTCTTCCTTGCTTCTTGAAATTCACATGATAAGAGAAGAGGGCTCAAAATCTTCCTTGTGATGTTCTAAAACCAAGAACACAACTTATCAACAGTAGCCAATGATCCCATTGGCTTCGCTATACCCTGGAGACCTCAAGATTACAAGAGATGAGGTGCGAGGCAGCAGAAAAGCAATGATAGCAGTTGTCGCCATGAATGCTTTAAGGAGAAAGCAAAAAAAAACCGTAAAGAGAGAAATCTAGAGAAAGAGTTACTTAAGGGTTCACAATGCTTCAATAAAGTCAAAAGTGGAGACAAGAAAAAGATCAACATGACCTGTCGAGGAGAGAGCACCTAGTTTCACAAAGCATTAAACCAAAATGATAGAAAAAGGGATGACAAGCAGTACCATGATTTTAGGTAAACTTAGGGCACTATTGTCTTTGAGAGGGCCAGTTGATCGTGTTTAGGTCCTCGATGGTGACTCTGAAAGCTCCTACCTAGCCTCTGAAGTCGTGAAGGCATCATTCAGAAGAAGGACATGAGGAGGACAGGCGTAAGGAAATTGGTGCATAGAAGAGGTTCAAAATCCATATCTCAAGGTGGTGAGGATACTATGGAGGGTATTTATATGGCTTACTTGTCCCATAGGAACAAGAAGACTAAAAAAGAAATAAGACCAAGCAGAAACAGGGAAAATAGTGAGAAGAAATTTGGGGTTTCCAAATCAGGCATATTCAAGGTTCGATCAATACATCAAAGGGTGCGGATTCAGATGATGAGTATAACTGCAAAGAAATCGCGTGGGAAGGGTGCCATGAAGTGGGAGAAAACATGAAATCAAATTCCATCTATGCTAGGCGCTTGTTTTCAAATTGGGCGTGAGGAAGGTGATAACCCCCCAGCTGTCCGATCCAAAAAGGAATGGTTGGGATGGCCTCGCATCAGAGTAAAAAGCAAAATAGAGTGTGATGAGGAACTTTAGGAAATCAGATAATTTAATGCATTAAAATAAAGTTTGTTGAAGTTTCTTTCTAAAACAATTTGAGGTCCCAAATAAAGTCCTATTAATATCAAATTTTAGATCTAGTCTAAATTAAATAGGTAGATTCCAATATGTCATTTATTTCCTTCTTTTGAAGACTTTTGCTATTTTATTTAATTCTTTAAAATAAATCACATTTTCTCTCTCCTAATGCATTAGAACATCAAATATTGTCCAAATTTGGTGAAACCTCATCCACAAGTTATCTTTAGTGTGTTGAATATGAATTTTCCATCAATTTTACATGTTGGAGTTGTTTGTACATTCATTTAATATTTTGAAGGTTCTACACACTTTCTCTCTCTTGATCTCATCTTTTAATCAAACATCTTCCAAATTGGAAGAAAATTCACCCAAAGGCATATTTTAGTGTGTAGATTACGAATCCAAGATTATTTTCCACTTTTATAGTCATTTAATATTTTATTTGATATTTGGATAGAAATATCATATCTTATTTTTCAAATTGAGTTAAATTAATTATTACTAGGTAAATAATGTGAAACTTGACTCCCAAGGCAATTGGGACCCAGGGAACATGATTCTTAACTTAAATTAAACTTTTGGGATTTCTTTTAATGAGTTGTGTCACCATTAATATTTGTGGCTCATTATTATTATTATAACCATTATTCATCCAATTATGCTTCATCTTTTCATATTATCACCAAAGGAATTATGTAAAATTATTTTGCATGAGTTATTAGGAAACCTCCACCATGTGACATATTTTATGTGTCCATTATTTTCCAAAGACTAATGTGTGAACATTATGTTACTTTAGGGAGATTTATACATGTATTAGCTAATCAGGGTTATATTGAACATCTTTTAGGTCTAACCTCAACCTTGTTTGGTTATGTCCAAAAGGTCAAAGATCTAGGGTAGGGCCCAAGATCTAGTATGCCACACATTCCCATAATGAATTTATTCACCCCATGCTCTTTAATTCACCAGAGAGTATTCAGGGTTTGAGAAAATTACATTTATATAAGATGAACTCATAGAGACTTTAAATATTTCATGAAGTAAATAAACATTCAAGAATCTTAATTTTAGTCCAATTAGGAAACTTTTAGAAAGCACAAAAGTTGATAGGGAGAGTAGGCATAGGCGTAACCACATATATTTCTCATAGGTGACTTAAAGTCCAAGTAAATAAGAGTAGTTATAATCAACCAAGAAATCACCCTGGGATCAATACATACCCCCCAACTATTACCATTTTGTCCATTAATTAACATTAAGACTGACTAGGGTTTTGAGTTAGGGTTTTGGGGTCCAATTAGGGTTTTGGGTTTCCAAACCCTAATTGTCACATTTAATGTTTTTTAACTTACAAACCCTAGATTTGGCAACAAGTGAGTTCTTAAACTTATATTAGATCAAGATGTCTATTTTTATCCAAAAAGATCAGTCTTTATCCATTAAAATCATTTAAACAAGTTCTGATCATTTAAATTAAGTTATGAGTGTTCTTGAAGCTGAAATCTTGAGCATCTGCAAGGTGCTACAAACTTGTCTGAATAAAGGTTGGGGAGATGCTACAGTCTAAACAGACTCAGTGTTCTGTCAATCTTCTTCTATAAATTCAATCAGCACCTCCTAAGCTCAAGGCCCAAGTCCACTTCTGCATTGAGCTAAAGAACAACCTTAATTGATCATTTAGATATATTTCTAGAAACTACAATATTGTAGCAGATAGCGTAGCTAAATTCATCTTGAAAACCAACTCTGATGTTACCTTTACAACCTTCCCTGATTGGATAACCTCCTATAGGTCACCAAGATCCAAATGTAAAAGAGACTAGAGTTAATAAAATCTCTTGAGTTGCAAAAAAATTAAGAAAATTGGGTTTACATGCTTTTAATACATTAAAGTTAGAAACTTTATGCAATTTCAGAATTCAAGGAAGAATTAAGTCTTAGAACTAATTTCATTGAATTCCTTGTATTTTCTGATAACTTTCATTTATAATTTTCCATATTTGGATAATCCTACTATTTTCTGACATTTTTTGCAAAATTAATCTTTTCTGGCCAATCACAGCTCGCCAACTTGGCGATTGATTGGGCTTTCAGCCATGCCACAGGGTCAGTTTTGAGTCAATAGGCTCACTCTATGGCAGTACTTGGGATCATTTAGATAGGGAAAATAGAGAGGAAAAGACAGAATGGCTTTAACCTTTTAGAAGGGGAGTCAGGGGCAGATGAGTCCTTTCATCAAAAGGCATCTTCCTCCTTTAATGTGAGAACCCTTCACACTAAATGATATTACTCAAAACACAAAACATGATCAATCACTAATTAAACACAAACCCAGAAAAGAGGGTAAATCAAACTGATTTCAACATCATCACATGTTCAGAAACATTTGCACTAAACTCCAACATCTTGCTTGTATTCATACTATACCAAGAATATCATACAATTTGTTTCGTGGCCTTAGCCACAACATATATATATACAGGATAACATTATCCATATATGCATTATAAACAAGCATCAACATGCTAACAAAATATTGATTTGATTGAAACATCGTGTACAAACTTTTCCGCCTGGACCTGAGAGTATCGAGACAATTCTAGGATACACTAGACATTTAAACAACCTTCTCTAATGTCCATCATAACAACTTCTGCCACTATTTCCGATCACCTAAAAATATTTGGTGACCCACGGGTGAGACCCATGTCCCAGCAAGAGGTATAACTCCCAACACTGCTTATTAATTACAATAGGTTAAGTAATTAAACATTCTAAGCAGATTAAACATGTATAATAGATATGCTCAGTAGTAGTGTTAATTAATAAGATACATAAAGAAGCAGATAACAAGTATCATCATTAGCCTGACCACCATCATATACCTTATTAACAATATAAGCAGTTCAGTAGCATGTGCATAACTAACATCATAAGCAAGTCTAGTACCATAGCATTTGTATTATCTTGAATAAGTCTAGAAGCATAACCATAAATAACAACATTACTATGTCTAACAAGTTGAGCAGATCTACATCAGAAGGAGAACTATCAAAAAAAAAATCTGCATATGCATGATTAGTAGTGTAGGCATCTCCAATTACAGAGGCATGACTAGCATCATAAACATAACTAGCATCATGAGATATCTAGCATCACCATTATAACCAGCAGTAGTAGTATATCTATCAACATAAGCATGTCTACTATATGTACACATCTACAACATAGAATATCCATAGCATAAGCATATCTACTATCTTTTAATGCACTTAGACATCATCTTTATGTAAAGAGAGAAAACAAGTATAATGACCCTGACCTGGGTTATGAGGTAACCCTATTTTTTTTGGCTAAGTAAGTTGTTTAGAACTTTAATATAATCTTATAAAGTTTTTTTCTATTAGGTAACAAACTTATGTTCCAAATTTGGTCCTGTTTGAATAATGTGTGAGCAATGTTCTCATATTTTGGACCAAAATGCAATTTACCCAAGATAAGGGGATATATTGCAATTTGTCACATGTTTAATGTGACCTAAGTGTTTTAGAATCATAAGAGAGAGAATTATGCAAGGTGGTGGCTAATGAAAAGCCTAAATCCCAAGTTTGAACTTGTTTGGATAATGTCGGTGACTTGTGTGCCAATTTTGGTGCAAGTTGTAAATTACCCAAAATGTAGGGTTGATATGCAAATTACCACCTCTAGAGCATCCCTACTCTCTCCTAGTATCATTTATAGGAGAGATAAATAATGATTCACCATTTTTTAATCAATTATGAGTGATGGTATTCTTGGTGATGAAAAGACCAAGAAAGGGGTTGAATGGAAACCCTAATTTGAGCTTGTATTAGGTGTATCGGTTTGTAGTGTTAAATGGGAGTCCCTATCAGCCAAGGATACAAAGAGGAGACCCCCATATCATGTTGTTAACTCTTTGACTTTTCAAAAATGAGCTAATAACCTCAATAAAGCAATGGATATCGGCTTGCAACTTTCCTTGGGAAAGGTTGCATTGAATTGTGAATATAATAATGTGAGTGGAAGTGGCTTGTCCTAGAAGATAACCAAAGGGGGCCGACCCTTATCCCTTGCATTATACTCAAGTTTTTATTTTTCATGGCAAGATAAAGATGGAGTGCATGCAAGTACATGTTTCAATCCATGCATGTCCATGTGGCACCTACTAGTAGTAAATTGATGACACCTCATATACACACGTTTTCATGAACCTCAAGTATATATACCCTTCCTTTCACCCCTAAGTGAACTTTTACCAATCCTACCACCTTCCTGCTCTTAGATATCGTGCATGGAGTCTTGATATCCTTCATGGGTGAAGTGGTATCGTTCATAGGGCCTTGGTATCGGCCATAGCATGTGATATCGACCATAGCAAGTGATATTGGCCATAGCAAGTTGATATTGGCCATAGTGGAGTTATACTGGCCACAAGTGAAGGGGATATCAGCCACAAGTGAGGGCATATCATGCATGAGTAGTGAGGTATCTTTCAAAGGTGCTAAGGAGCAATAAGGAGCTCAAATCTTAACCCTAAGGTAAGGCCATGATCATCTTCAACCTTGGATTGAAGCATGGATCTAGGGTTATGATCTTTCTTTCTTTCCTTCTTCACCAAGCACTACTACAAAAATAGCATTCAGTGTCGCTTTTCTGGGCGTCGGTTATTAAGGAAAACCGACGCCTAACATATCAGGCGTCAGTTGTTTAATAAAACCGACGTCTATATTCGAAGACCAGCCAGACACGGGTACCGCTTTGTATTAAGCGTCGGTTTTTTTATAAACAACCGACGCTTAAAGTCGCCCGCGAAATCCATTTTTCGATAAAAAAAATAGTGTCATTTTCAGCGTCAGTTATCCCTCTCTAACCGACGCTGAAGGTGGTTCCCGCCAAAAATTTCCATGAAAATATCGTCCAATTGGACGTCGGTTGTTTCAACCAACGGACGCTAAAGATGTTTAGGCGTCGGTTGTTGTAAACAACCGACGCTATTTGCGAACTTATAACCCCCAGCGATCGCCCGACCCTTCCCCTTTCTTCTGTTTCATTGCTACCCTATTGCGGCGATTTTCCCTGTTGCGGCGACTTTCCGGCGCTTCTCTGCTGCTGCTGCTCTCCGGCGCTTCTCTCCGGCGCCCCATCTCCGGCGTCCTTCTTCTCCGGCGCCCTTCTTCTCTGCCGCCCCTGCTACTGCTGCTGTCCGCTCGTCGCCGCCGGTCGTTGCCCACCGCCCCTGCTCTCCTGTAGTCGTCGCCGCCAGTAGAAGCAGCTACGGTGCTGTCGTCGTCACCTCCGCCCCCACCGGTAGAAGCAGCTTTACTCGTGCTGTCCTCGTGCAAGGTAACCCACAAACCTTCACCACCTTTTTTGTCCTCTGCCTTGCTTTTCTCTACCGCCGCCAACCTAGAACTCACGCAGGCAGCGCCTGAGTAGGTGCCAGGGCACGCCTAGGGTCCCAAGCCCAGGTGCCCTGCCTAGATAGGCCTCTGGGCAGATGCTTGGGCGGCGCCAGGGCACGTCTAGGCTGCACGTCTAGTGGATTTTTTGCTAAAAGTTATTTACTGATTGTGTTTATTTAATAATGTACTGATACATATGTGATATACCAATCTGATAGTCCATGATAGAACAAAACATAATGATGTTGACTACAACTTTGTGTGTCATGCTATTCTTAATTAAGTGTATATTTACTTCATAATTGAATGTTTAAGTAAGTTATAGATATCTTGATGATGAACTGTAATGCACACATGTGACATGTTTGGAATGTAAATGATGAACTGTAATGGACACATGTTTAACTTATTTTATTGTTGAGTATATTGAGAATCCTAATCACCCTTCTTGCTTAATGATGAACTGTAATGCACACATGTGAATGCTTGGAATTTAAATGATGAACTTTTCCCTAAATTGCCAATCATGCTTTTAAAGACATCAATAATCACCCTAATTTGAAGAACTAGGATTTTAGGTATAAGAATGACAACACATTATTTGTTGGCCTAGAAACCCGTCCAAGATTTACTCATTAGGAGTAAATCTTGGATAGTCCCCGGTTTGGGACTGTTCTTGAACACCTAATCTCACTTAGGATGTAAGTGTATAATGTGTATTGAGTTTTTGAGAAAATTTTGGTAGCATTTCCCCGTTTGTTCTCTAAGTACATATGTACTTAGAGAACAGTGGGGAAATGCTGCCGAAATTTTCTTGAAAACCCAATACACATTATACACTTACTAGTGAGATTAGGTGTTCAAGGATGGGATAGGTGGTACACATTTATTATATAAAAGAATGACATCACATGTGTTTGTTGGCCTAGAATGTGAACAATCATTGTTTTTTATATTACTTGTACATTGATATAAATTAGAATGAACAATCACTAAATTATATATTGTTTGTATGGAGTCCGGCTTCATTGTAGATATCTATTATTGTGTTTGTTGGCCTAGAAACCCGTCCAAGATTTACTCATTAGGAGTAAATCTTGGATAGTCCCCGGTTTGGGACTGTTCTTGAACACCTAATCTCACTTAGGATGTAAGTGTATAATGTGTATTGAGTTTTCGAGAAAATTTTGGTAGCATTTCCCCGTTTGTTCTCTAAGTACATATGTACTTAGAGAACAGCGGGGAAATGCTGCCGAAATTTTCTTGAAAATCCAATACACATTATACACTTACTAGTGAGATTAGGTGTTCAAGGATGGGATAGGTGGTACACATTTATTATATATAAGAATGACATCACATGTGTTTGTTGGCCTAGAATGTGAACAATCATTGTTTTTTATATTACTTGTACATTGATATAAATTATAATGAACAATCACTAAATTATATATTATTTGTATGGAGTCCGGCTTCATTGTAGATATCTATTATTGTGTTTGTTGGCCTAGAAACCCGTCCAAGATTTACTCATTAGGAGTAAATCTTGGATAGTCCCTGGTTTGGGACTGTTCTTGAACACCTAATCTCACTTAGGATGTAAGTGTATAATGTGTATTGAGTTTTCGAGAAAATTTTGGTAGCATTTCCCCGTTTGTTCTCTAAGTACATATGTACTTAGAGAACAGCGGGGAAATGCTGCCGAAATTTTCTTGAAAACCCAATACACATTATACACTTACTAGTGAGATTAGGTGTTCAAGGATGGGATAGGTGGTACACATTTATTATATATAAGAATGACATCACATGTGTTTGTTGGCCTAGAATGTGAACAATCATTGTTTTTTATATTACTTGTACATTGAAGGATTGCTAATTGATAAAAGATCACAATTTTAGAGACATGTATGTTTATACAAATGCTAAATGTTTTCCTTATTCTAGTTGATACAAATGCTAAATGTTTTCCTTTTTAATGAAATTTTCAGATGGCTCACCATGATGAGAATGATGTCCATGATGAGCATGAAGTCCATGATGAGCATGCTGTCCATGACGAGCATGGCGAGGATACCAACGTAAGTTCTAAAAACATATCCCGTATTTCTATAAAATTCATTATCTTCTAGTTATGTCATATATCCTGTATTTCTATATTGGCTTAATTCAGTGTGTTTATTTTTGTCAAATTTTAGGTTGATGATGCACAGCTACCCACTGAAGCAATTGAGCAACTTGATGCGCAGCAACAAAAACTTAACAAGAAAAGGGGTATCACTCTGTTGAAAAAGTTACTTGCGCTGAGTGGCAGTGGATCCAAATTGGTTGTGGAGTTTGATAATGGAGGGAATGCAATTGGAGTGAACCGCAATAATTTTATAAACTATCTTGGGGTTGTCACTCGAAGCCATTGTGGTGTTAAGTATGATAATTGGCATAAAGTTCCTCAGGCGAAGAAAGACTTGATATGGAAAGATTTATGCGTGAGTTATTATTATTTGCTATTCTATTTTGTAGATTACAAATTCTATTATTTGCAATTATATTTTTGGTACTAGTTAATAACATTTCTATTTTACAGAATCTGTTTGCATTGGATGAGATGTTGCATCGTAAAAGTGTGATGCAACGCGCTGGAAAGATGCTTAGGAATTACAGGACAAATCTGAACACAGAATACATAAGACAGGGTGATAAGAAGAAGAAGTCAGCCCTTGAACAATGGAACTTCTTGGACAAAGAAGATTGGGACAATTTTGTTGCTTCAAGAAAATCTGAAGAATTCAAGGTATTAGGCGTCACTCCCATTTTAATTAATATACATTGTATTCAGCTATTCAAGATTAACATTTAGTGCTACTAACCTAATTATAAATGTGCATACTAACTAGGCCCTCAGTAACGCACGAAAAGCAAGGCGTGCACTGAATGTACATGACCATACTATGGGTCCAAAAGGCTATGCAAGCGTTCGCCAAAGACTACAGGCGGAGTCTGCGGCTACTCAGGAGTCTGCGACTACTCAGGAGTCTGCGGCCACACCCTTCCCTCGCCATGATATCTGGATAGCTGGCAGGAAAAACAAGAAGGGTGAAATAAAGAAGCCCGAAACTGCTGAGGCGGCTGCAAAAATGGTAAAATACAACTCTTAGAGCAATCATTTGAATATTTATCATTTGTGGTGTTAACTTACCAATTTTTGTTTATGGTGATTAGCGGGAGCTGCACGAGCAGAGGAAACAAGGCACGTTCATCCCTCAGGGCACAAGGGATGAATTGACAGTTGCTCTGGGTAACCCAGAGCATCCTGGACGTGTTAGAGGTGTCGGCGCTGGTGTGGGCATCAAAGCATTCTTTGGGCCATCCCAGCGCAAACCCAGAGCGGGACTTTCTCAAGAAGAGGTAACATATTCTATTTTTATAATGTTACTGCAAAAGGAAATTCATTAATAAAAAGCTAATATTTGTTTTATCCATGTATAGGAGAATAAGAGAGTCGAGGATATAGTTGCTAAGAAGCTCAACGATGTGGTTGCTGAGAAGGTCAAGGAAACATTGTTGCGGTGGCAGGCATCTCAGGCTTCCAATCAGCCTATGCCGACCCACTCTTCTCCTGGTGCACAGACTGCAAGTAATCCTGGAGACCCATCGCCTAACACGTCAGTTGTAAGTATTGTTTATGACATTGTAGCTAGTCTTTTCAAGATGATATGTTTTCAAGATGATATGTATATATGTATAACATTCTTTACGTAAATTTGTAGGCATTGAAGCCATGCCGCTTAAGAATGGAAAACTATGTTGTTGCAGAGGCGCAAGCTTACCAGTCCCTTCCTGGGGCAACGTTTCATGGGACTCCAATGCCGCAGGGCTACATTTGTGTGAGCCCGATACATGTATTACCCGATTGGAGGGAAGTTGAGTTGCCATATGCCCACCCAGATATTGATACACTTGGTGAGGCAGAAAGCGGGGTCATATTGTGGCCCAAAGCAGATGTCCTCTACACGACTGAAATTGTAAGATAAATTTACATTGATTTAGACTGTTAATGTGTATATATGATGTCAACTGATCTGAAATTATATATACAGGTTAAAAAGAAGATACCAGGAGCACCTAGGCCTCCACCTCCAATTCCCGCATTACCAACTTGGGTTCCAACTGACCTACAATACCCGTTAGGTCCTGCTTGTAGGGGAATGGCATGTTGGCTACGGGCACATAATATACTTTGCCCTATAATTGTTTCTTTAGATGCAGATTATGCAGGTCAATCATACGACAGCTCTTTATTTATACAAGATATTATTGAGCTATTTATGTATGATTGGTTGAATACATCAATGATAGAGACATGGATAAGGTGAGATCTTGTTTATACATCCATATACCTTGTGTAAGATCCGGTGATCTAGTTTCTTATATATTAATGCATACGTCTATATGTTTTGCAGCTACTTAATCGAAGATCATTGCAAACAATTTGCATATGATCATGTGGGATTTTTGATTCCATCATTGATTAGTATGGTAGCTAAAGACCCTGATAGTGTTCAACAATACTGTATAGATGCTTTTACAATTTTTGGTCATCAAATGAAGACGATAATAATAGCTCCATTCAATGTCAAGTAAGTTTGCTTTATTTATAATTTGGACTTAAGAAAATTCCATTATTATTTTGCATTTTGAGTTATTAATTGTTAACTTTTTACCTCTAGTGGTAGACATTGGGAGTTACTAGTTATTGTCCCTGGGACGTTCACTGTTTATTATCTAGATCCCGCAGGAAGTACATTAAACACTAAAATTGGACACGTAATGAGAATGGCATTATTCTGGTGAGAAATATTTCATTTTTTATATCCGTTAACATCTTTTATTACATTACTATTTACTTATGCAACTTAGTGTGTTATATTAACATGTAGGGGTTTAGATGCATTTAAAAATGCTGGAGGAAAGGTCCCAAGGAAAAAGAACCAGCCATTGTCTTGGGAGAACGTAAAAGTAAGTTCCCGACTCCCCGACTCCAATGTATATATTATTGATGTGAATTGTGCTTAGTTGTATTATTTTGTATGTTTCAATTTATAGTGCGCTACACAAGACAATGGCTGGGCATGCGCATACTATGTGATGCGATTTATGCAGATGATTATCAAACATGCCGCATTGGACATCGATACCATACATGAGGTATTATATATAGTCTCATTAGTTAGTATGAAATATATCAATCTTATTTTTATATTATTACTTATATATATACATCATTCTCTTTGCAGGTGTTTAAAACTGACCACACTATAGGCAAACGCTTAAAAAATGTACATGCTCCATATATGAGGGAAGCATTAAATGAAGTAAGAGAAGAATGGGCAATAGCTGTACAAACAGTGGCAACTGTAAGATATAATTGGGATGTTGATAGTGATGATGAATGATACTTTGTAAATGAATGTTTCTGAATGTCAAAACATGTATTTGAATGATTCTATATGTGTGAACGTGACAATTGAATTGATGTCTGAATGTATCTACTTGTGTGAATCTTTTTATGTTAATTTTGCAGGTTTGTGGCCTGTTTGTAGGCTGATATCAATGGATGTCGTAAACCTGCAGTTCAGAAAACTAAACTGCAGGTTCACATCCTGCTGACCAGCCACAGCAGGCCTGCAAACAGATTTATAAAAAAAAAATAGATATAGGCGTCGGTTATTTACCGATAACCGTCAGCACAGACTTACAGCGTCGGTTTTTTGTTGAACACCGACGCCAAAAGTGTTCGCGCTATAGGAAATGGGAGTCATCTAGGACACTTATCTGCGTCGGTTGTTTAGTATATAACCGACGCAGAAAGCGTCCTAGATGACGCTGTTTTCTGTGGCGCGAACCCTTTTGGCGTCAGTGTTTTATAATAAACCGACGCCTTTATGTTAAATAGGCGTCGGTTTTTTAACCGACCCTGAAGTGTCCAACCTTTTAGCGGCGCCCACATAGGCGTCGTTCAGAAACCGACGCCAAAGGGGGTTAAACAACCGACACTAAAAGGCACTTCTGTAGTAGTGAAGTGCTTAAATATGGTAATTTATTGTCTATGGAGGAGTTGAGAATGAGCCCTAGACCTTGGAGAAGTTCTTCTTCAACCTTAGGACGTGAAGCTTTGGAGTTTGGAGCTTTGAAGCTGTTCACAAGGCGGGTTATATAACTTGAACTCAACCATGTTATTATTTATCACCTAAATTGCTATGCTTAA
Organism: Alisma plantago-aquatica; assembly: GCA_963693085.1. Classification (NCBI taxonomy): domain Eukaryota; kingdom Viridiplantae; phylum Streptophyta; class Magnoliopsida; order Alismatales; family Alismataceae; genus Alisma; species Alisma plantago-aquatica. Next base: position 354,178,016 of record OY856412.1, read on the forward strand.
ATGAACTACTTTAAATTCTGAAATCTTCTAAAATGTTTTATGAAATTATGAGTATTGGTAGTTGCTTAGACATATTATCCTTGTACTAGAACAAGTAGAATAAAGGTCTAGAGCTTGAAGATGATGGTATCACCTTATAAAGTGATATCGGGTTCAAGCACACAAGCAAGCGCCTCTAACCCGATATGGTGATGCACCTACTCCACTAAAATGATATAGATATGAGTTTATACTTCCTTGCACGATATGGTAAGGTAGTATACACCTCTTGGACGATATAAGGTCAAGCATACACCTCAAAATTGATATTGGGTTAAGCACACACCTCTTTGCTCGATATGGTGTGAATCACACATACACCTCTTTGCCCAATATGGTGTGAAGCATACACACACCTTTTTGCCCAATATGGTGTGAAGCACACATACACCTCTTTTCTCGATATGGTGTGAAACATACACACACCTCTCTGCCCGATATGGTGTGAAGCACACATACACCTCTAAAGTGATATGGAAGCAAGCATACACCTCAAACCCGAGATGGTAAACGCACATACACCTCAAGGGTGATATGGTAAGCACACATACACCTCATACCCAATATGGTAAGCATACATACACCTCTAAAGTGATATAGGTAGAAAGCACACACCTCATACCCGATATGGTGGAAGCACCTCAAAACCCAAATGAAGGAAAGCACCTTAGATGCAATGTACTTGATGAAGTAACACTTGAAGTGTCTTATATCAAGTCATACATTAAGAGGTATGGAGTTTAATGAATATTTATTAAGTAGGCTAATGTACCTTGAAGGAAAGGTTGAGCCAACTTAATAAAATATTAAGTAATCAATATCCTAGTAAGGAAAAGAGAGAAACTCATACTTTGTGTTGATAATCATTTAATGACAAATGATGATAATAAATAAGTATGATTGAATACTTATGATATTAATGTATGCTCCTAGATGTGTGGAGCAATAAATTAGGGTTTGGATTGGTAATATGAACTTGAAACCCTATTCGGATATAAACGGAAATCCTAACCCTAATAGTTGTTGCCTAGTGAGTGGTGACAAGATGTTTAATGGCCTTGTGAGCCATGTGAATAGTTGTTGCCTAGTGAGAGGTGACAAGATGTTTAATGGGCCTTGTGAGCCATGTGGTTAGTTGTTTCCTAGTGAGAGGTGACAAGATGTTTAATGGGCCTTGTGAGCCATGAGAATAGTTGTTTCCTAGTGAGAAGTAACAAGATGTTTATAAAAGTCTCATGTAAGAAATGATGATGTTCAAAATAAACTAGGAAATGGAAACTTAGTAACATAATAATAATAATAATAATAAGTGGATACAATAATAATAATGAAATCTTGTTCATACATGCTTTATGCTTATAGACAAATAAGGTCTATAGTGTTTTGAATATGCTTAAAGGAGATAAGATGTGTACTTGTATTATATAAAGGATGTGAATAAGTATGATGGCTTGGCCAAGGTATAATGCCTAGTAAAGGTGATGTAGTATTCAGTGATGAGATGCACAGGATTGGTAATAGTCTAATACCTAGAATAGATGCACAGGATTGGCATAGTCCAATGCCTAGAATAGATGCACATGATCGGCATAGGCCAATACTTGGAATAGTTTCACAGGGTTGGTAATAACCCAACACCTGGCTGTTATCACAGGATTGGCATAATCCAATACCTAGAATAAAACTACAGGATTGGGATAACTTGATGCCTGGATGCAACACTCACAGGATTGGCATAATCCAATACCTGGAATAATATCACTAGATTGGCATAGACCAATACCTAGAATAAAACTACAGGATTGGGATAACCCAATGCCTGGATGCAACACTCATAGGATTGGCATAACCCAATACCTGGAATAATGTCACAGGATTAGCATAAACCAATACCTGGAATAAAACTACAGGATTGGGATAACCTGATGCCTGGATACAACACTCACAAGATTGGCATAATCCAATACCTGGAATCATGTCACATGATTGGTCATAACCCAATGCCTAGAATAATGTCACAAGATTGGTCATAACACAATGCCTGGAGTAATTGCACAGGATTGGTCATAACCCAATACCTGTAATAGTTGCACATGATTGGTAATAACCCAATATCTGGAATAATTGCATAGGATTGGTAATAACCCAATGCCTGCAATAATTGCACAAGATTGGTAATAACCCAATGCCTGGAATAATTGCACAGGATTGGCATAATCCAATACCTGGAATAATTGCACAGGATTGGCATAGTCCAATACCTAGAATAGTTGCACAGGATTGGCATTGTCCAATACCTAGAATAGTTGCACAGGATTGGTGTAGTCTAATACCTGGAATAGTTGCACAGGATTGGTATAGTTCAATGCCTAGAATAACCTCACAGGATTGGCAAATCCAATACTTGGACAGAATATGATGATGTATACTCACATGACTGGTACAATTCAATATCTGGCTAGCAGATTGGCTAAGGCCAACAGATAGAAATGAGAATGATTCATGGATGTCATACTATGATAATGAGTATCACAGGATAAGGTTGAGATGTTGATATAGTATGGTGAGTAGATAATATACAGGTTCTTCATATTCCTTATAAAGTGAATAGATAATTTACTACTCTAACATAGATAGTTTCAATGCTTCAAAATATGAGAATGTTCTAAACTTCTTATCCTTTGCTCAGTTTAATATTGTTTAACTGTGATAATAACATTGTTGGCGGAGAGTTCTATCTCTCACTGGGACAATAGTCTCACCCCATGGGATCCACATTTTTTTAGGTGGACGTGGACGAGGGGGGTTGAGACCGTACGGCAGAGAAAGAACAACAACATCAGTGACAACTCAGGTTGAGTGTATTGTATGTCGTATCTTCTAGATAGAAGTCCTATGTGTCGTCTCTATACTCTCAGGTCCTTGGATTTAGTATGTGTTGGTTTTATGAACAATCTGAGATTTTGGCTTGTATGCCTCGAGGTTCATTGTTGCTTTATGTATATGTTTTGAGAAAGCAACTGTTATATGTTATCCTCGAGAAGAAATGGTACAGTGTATGTACAATATATGATCAATGTGAATATCAAGCTTTGGTTATTCCTTAAAGAGTTTTCCTGGAAATAGATCTCTTTGCAAAAATGGTTTTAATTTTTAGTGATTTTTGTTAATTCGTTTCTTATGATTATTCTGCATAATTAGTAACGATTTGGTTATCGGTTTGGTGGCGGTCGTTACAAGTTTGGTATCAGAGCTTAAGGTTCGCTGAGTCTACATAGACATAGGACTAAGGTATTGAGTCTGTTCTAGTATCCTCTAGTATATCCTATAGTGACTTCTGCTTATGCAGAAGAAAGGGTGAAGTTTAAAAATGACTGGAGAACATGAGGAAGATGTTGCTGAGAGCAATGTTGTTGCACCAAGAGTGGGTGCAAGGGATCAGGCAAGAGAAGAATGAGTGCCTGAGAATTCCCATCTGGATCCAATTAGGATAGAGAATCCTGCTTTTTATGCTCTTGTTGAATAGGTTAGGACAACAACGATGCATATAGTAGATTGGATACTAGCATTACAACCTAGGTTACCAGCCCTCAATGCAAAAAGTTTGGGTTCTAAAAGGGTTCCTGAGTGACATAGGCATGTTGGAATAGTGGAAACTATAGGAAGGATTAACATATGGCAAGAAAATAGACTCTGCCATAAGTGTAGACAGATAGTACATCAGTGATGCAATGCCTAAGGAGGGGAAATAAGATGAGAATTAAGGAAAGGTATCTATAATTCTAGAGACATTTGCCTAGTTGTTCCAAAAAGCTAATGTTTTAGTACCACCAATGCAATAAATGCCTAGTGCACCAGGGTAGTAGTCACTAAGTAAAGGCAAAAGTCCTAACTTTCCACCTGTAAGAACTCCTGACTTAGCTTCTATATCGGTAATTAGACTGATAAGACTATGGTACGAGGATAAGACATGTTATAGATATAGACATGTTGAGCATACTAAACCCTTTTGTTCAAAAAGAAGGGAGGAAATGACCCAACAACTGAGGCAGACTCGGAAAGGATTACAAAAGTTACAACCTAATAGTGTAAAAAGGCAAAAGAAACAACATGAAACAGCCAGACTCTATGTTTGAGTCAACCTAAAGTGGTAGATGACTATGAGGGGTGACAGTCAGATAGAGCTTTTTCATTATGATATGTCTTCTCTTGATTTTATCTTATAATCATAAGAAGGTAGTTGTTGTTGAGCTTCCTTTAATTAGTCCTATGAGGATATGAGGAAGAGATAAGAAGGATGAGAACCTATATTCATATTAATATTCTCTTATATGTTTTGAAATTTCTCTATTCATGAAGAAAGGGAAGAGATGTAAAAGAAAAATCCAGAGAAAATCTGAGATATAAGTAGTAAAATTTAAAGAGATGTTAAAAGTATGAAACATAATATAAAACAAATGCATGCTACCTAATTTCAGTTCTTGAATACCCTGGCTAGGTATTCATCTATTGAAGGCAAGGTAAGTATGGAACTATTAGATTGTTATCTTTCTTATTACTCTGATCAAGTAGTCATTTTGAGACAATCTAAAGAGCTTAATGAGGTTGAAGATGTGGCATGGATATTTCTACCACATCCTAATTGATATATGGATGAATCTGAGTTAATCATAGATCAACTTTTAAACAAAAGAAGATGTTTAGTATAATGTATACCTTTCTCTGAGGACCTAGAGGTAACAGTTACCTGATGAGAGGTAACAATGTTCAGTGATGAACTAAGGGTTTGAATACCCAGTCTAGTAATCATGATGATAGTAATACTGAGAGATGGTGACATGTAATCATCTCTATAATTCCTATGCTGATGGCAAAGAACCTAAGAAGAAACAAAATTGAATGACACATGAACGATTGAGAGTTCATCCAATACTCAAGAAAGATGAGAACCCCTTTTCTTTAATAAACAAACATGGATAATAATGGGGCAATAAAAAGGACTATGTTTCCTTGTTTTATTTCATTTTGGAAACGTGACAATCAAGTAAGTCTTATGACATTTGATGTGCAGGGATTAGAAGTAATCTATAGAAGGATACTTTGCAAAGTATCAGCTTGTCCTTGATTTTTTAGTTCCAAGACAAAGTATATGTGTTAAGTAATGTCCTGAGATGAAAGAAAGGTCCTATTATCTGTTTGGTTTTAGTAATAATAATAGAGAATGGAAAGGATGATTATGTGATGTATCTTTGGCACATATAATGGATACCAAGGTAAAGAATCCTAGTTTCCAACAACTTTCAATGATATGAGAAAATGAGAACATGATTCCTGACAAGGAGTAATGTTTGGTTACCTAGAAGGTCCAACTTTGAAATTAGTCTAGTTGCATACTATAGTATGGATACCATATGTTAGGGGTTTATGCCCCGCATAAACATGACATCAGCAAAGATGTATGAGTTGAAGGAGCAATAGTAGAATTGTTTTGGGAAAAGTTGATCAAGCTAAAGATAACTTCTTAGAATATCTCTATCTAGATTTGTTGAGGCAACTTATACATAACATCTAGAGATATCTCTGAGATAGTTCTTATTTAATAAATAGCCTCTCCTTATGAGAATAAAAATAAATAGCTAAAGGGATAGTTGATACAAGTCATAAGAGAGTTTAGTGTTGTGTCAGCATATTTGAGTGGCACAGCATATGCATATCCCAAGTGGGTGACAGAACACAACTCTGGTCTTTACTTTAAAAAGAAATGACAAACTAAGTGAGGGGTATAGAAAAAACTCCCAAGATCAAGGATCTTATTACATAAAGATGTAAGTTGAAAAGGTGACAAATCAATGAGGTTTGATACCTGAGTTAAATAAGGTATGTATAATGATTCTCCGACTAAGAAAAATGTTACCTGACACAGAGTTGACTCTACAGTCAATAATAAAAAGGATAGTGGAGTATGTCCTGTATGATAGATTCCATGATAACCCTGTGTGAAAGACTAGGTTTCCTCTCCCCAACCTCCCAGTTGATAATGGGATCTTGATATCCCCTGTTTCCAATCCCCATTAGGTTTCCACGCATCAAGAAGCCCCTCACCTTTATATAATCATTAGTACATAAAACAACTCCAATGTTGGTTAAAATAGACCTATAACATTAGTTTTGTACCAACACTTAAGTGGGTGCCACTAGAGATAAGCGCCTACAACGTCATTTTTTGTGGACGCGCAAACCGATGACTCAATTCCAACCTCAGTTCCTATGATTAGAGAAATCGACACAGCTAAGAAACTATTTCATTAGTTTTTGGCATAACAACCGATGCTAAACTTAAACCAGGTCACATTTTTAATTGATAAAGGTTTCTACATCATCAGTTATATCTACAAACGGATGATACAGACTAGCTGAGTGATCAATTTCGATTATAAACCAACATCGCAAACCAGCTGGTAGCATGGTTGTGCTGCTCATCACAACCATTTTAGAGTAGCTCTGTAATGCCCCTTTTTGTTAAAAATTGATGACTAATACCCTATAGACCATGATTCCCAACACGATCATTTTAGTATAGTCCTATAAAGTCAGTTTTTGGCTTAAAACTGACGAATCATACCTACAATGTCTGTCAAAGTGTTGATCAAAGTTCTATGGCATCTCCATGACATTAATATGCTATATGGAGACTTGATGATATGATGAATGAATAATATCTGTCTCCATTTACCTGGGATTTCGGGGACGAAATCCTTGTTAGGGGTTTATAACTTGTAATGACACTGACCTGGGTTATGAGGTAACCCTATTTTTTTGGCTAAGTAAGTTTCTTAGAACTTTAATATAATCTTCTAAAGTGTTTTGCTATCAGGTAACAAACTTATGTTTCAAATTTGGTCTTGTTTGAATAATGTTTGAGCAATGTTCTCATATTTTGGACCAAAATGCAATTTACCCAAGATAAGGAGATATATTGCAATTTATCACATGTTGAATGTGCCCAAGTGTTTTAACATCATAAAAGAGAGAATGATGCAAGGTAGTGGCTTGTGGAAAGCCTAAATCCCAAGTTTGAACTTGTTTGAATAATGACGGTGACTTGTGTACCAATTTTGGTGCAAGTTGTAAATTACCTATAATGTAGGGTTGATATGTAAATTACCACCTTTAGAGTGTCCCTACACTTTCCTAGTATCATTTACAGGAGAGAGAAATAATGACGCACCATGTTTTAATTAATTATGAGTGATGGTATTCTTGGTGATGAAAAGACCAAGAAAGGGGTTGAATGGAAACCCTAATTTGAGCTTATATTAGGTGTATCGGGTTGTAGTGTTAAATGGGAGTCCCTATCAGCCAAGGAGAAAAACAAGAGACCCACATATCATGTTGTTAACTCTTTGACTTTTCAAAAACGAGCTAAGCACCTCAATAAAGCAATGGATATCGGCTTGCAACATTCCTTGGGAAAGGTTGCATTGAATTATGAATATAATAATGTGAGTGGAAGTGGCTTGTCCTAGAAGATAACCAAAGGGGGCCGACCCTTATCCCTTGCATTATACTCTTTTTTTTATTTTGCATGGAAAGATAAATATGGAGTGCATGCAAGTACATGTGTCAATCCATGCATGGTCATGTGGCACCTACTAGTAGTAAATTTATGACACCTCATTTACACACTTTTTCATGAACCTCAAGTATATATACCATGTGGTATTGTTCATAGGGCCTTGGTATCGGCCATAGCAAGTGATATCGGCCATAGCAAGTGATATTGGCCATAGCAAGTTGATATCGGCCATAGTGGAGTTATATTGGCCACAAGTGAAGGGGATATCGGCCAAAAGTGAGGGCATATCGTGCATGAGTAGTGAAGTATCGTGCAAAGGTGCTAAGGAGCAAGAAGGAGCTCAAATCTTAACCCTAAGGTAAAGACATGATCATCTTCAACCTTGGATTGAAGCATGGATCTAGGGTTATGGTCTTTCTTTCTTTTCTTCTTCACCAAGTGCTTAACTATGGTGATTCCTTGTCTATGGAGGAGTTGCGAACGAGCCATGGACCTTCCAGAAGTTCTTATTCACCTTAGGATGTGAAGCTTTGGAGCTTGGAGCTTTGAAGTTGTTCACAAGGCGGGTTATATAACTTGAACTCAACCATGTTATTATTCATCACATAGATTGCTATGCTTAAATGAACTACTTTAAATTCTGAAATCTTCTGAAATGGTTGATGAAATTCTGAGTCCTAGTAGTTTCTTAGACCTGTTATCCTCGTACTAGAACAAGTAGAATGAAGGTCTAGAGCTTGAAGATGATTGTATCACCTTATAAAGTGATATCGGGTTCAAGCACACAAGCAAACACCTCTAACCCGATATGGTGATGCACCTACTCCACTAAAACGATATGGATATGGGTTTATACTTCCTTTCACGATATGGTAAGGTAGTATACATCTCTTGAACGATATAAGATCAAGCATACACCTCAAAGATGATATTGGGTTAAGCACACACCTCTTTGCCCGATATGGTGTGAAGCACACATACACCTCTTTGCCCGATATGGTGTGAAGCAACACACACCTCTTTGCCCGATATGGTGTGAAGCACACATACACCTCTTTTCCCAATATGGTGTGAAGAATACATACACCTCTCTGTCTGATATGGTGTGAAGCACACATACACCTCTAAAGTGATATGGAAGCAAGCGTACACCTCAAACCTGAGATGGTAAGCACACATATACCTCAAGGGTGATATGGTAAGCACACATGCACCTCATACCCAATATGGTAAGCATACATACACCTCCAAAGTGATATGGGTACCAAGAACACACCTCATACCCGATATGGTGGAAGCACCTCAAAACCCAAATGAAGGAAAGCACCTTACTACTACAAAAATGCCTTATAACGTCACATCTAGAGGCGTCGGTTGTATCCCAACAACCGACGCCTAAACCCTACAACATCGGTTGAAAACACAAACTGACATCTATATGTGAAGATCGGCCAGACACGGGTATCGCTTTTTATTTAGCGTTGATTGCTCAATGGGAAACTGACGCGTAAAATCGCCCGCCAAATCCAATTTTTCCAATGCAAAAAAATTACCTCCAAAATTTCACATACGGCGTCAGTTTTTTACCAAGTAACCAATGACTAAAGGTTTTTCATAAGACAAAAATCCGCCCCATTGTTGTCGTCAGTTTTCTTACAATAACTGACGTAGATGTGTGTTCGCGTGATATTCCCATGAAAATGTATACCCCCCTTTGGTGTTAGTTTTTTGTGGTGACCGACGCCTATTGTTTTAAGCATCGATTTTTTGTAATAACCGACGTCTATAATTTACTTAATATAGCCCACGCAAACCAAATTCTTCCCCTTTCTTTGTTTCATTCTCGATTAGTTTTGGGTCTGGCGATTTCTCTCCGCCGCCGATCTCTCTACCGCCGCTGTCGTCTGCCACCACTGCCGCCTACTTCTCTGTCGTCGGTGCTTGCCTACTGCTCCGCCACCGCTACTGCTCATCTGTCGCCTACCTGCTCCTCTTCTTCCTCCTTAGAACCTAAGCTTGCCACTACTGCCATGACATATACCTTTCTCCATGTTGACATGCTCCTCTTCTTCCTCCTCTTCTTATCAGCCCCTCATCTCCCTTATTGATAGTTTGTTTATATGACTTTATATGCGTGATTATGACCCCCTTATGGTGAGGCATGGTCATACCTTAAGTCAATTGGGGAACCTTGGTCTTCTATTATATCAAACCCATTTTATACTTAAAATCAGTAGTAATGTGATGGTTTGTGACGTAATGGCCATGCCCAAAGCTAAAATGTGGGTCTTTTATTTCTAAAATGGTAATGTGACTCCTAAATCAATAACATATATTATTCTTTGTGCACCCAAATACCTTGTGAATCATGTATGCGCCCTAAGGTGATTAAATGCCTAATTCTTGACTTGAAATATGACCTAGTATGTTTGTTGATATATGAAGCTCTAGTTAAAACTTCAAGATTGACCCCTAATTAATACATTATAATAGAATTGAATTGTGCATTTGTGTTGTTGGAGGTGTTGTTGACTTGATGTTGATTTCCATATATTTCTTCTTCAATCTTCAAGTGAGGTATAATATTCTCACTCTCCCAATGTGCCATTAGGCTTCATTTTGATTCAAATCATTGAGATATGGAATCATGGTTTATTTACTGTTTAGTATTTATTGACAACAATGATTAAATGATGTTACACAAAACTTAGGATATGAATGATGAAACTAAGATTGTAGGTATAAGAATGACAACATGCATGCATTTGTTGGCCTACAAACACATCCAAGATTTACTCATTAGGAGTAAATCTTGGATAGTCCCTGATTTGGGACTATTCTTGAACACTTAATCTCGCTTAGGATGTAAGTGTATAATGTGTATTGGGTTTTCAAGAAAATTTCAGCCCAGAGTTTATTTCTGGTCTTGATCAGTTTATTAGATTTGCCGAGGAACATAGGAAACAACCTGGAGATAGGTTCTACTGTCCATGTAGGATTGTGGTAACAACTTGAAAGTCAGCACTGGTGACGAAATCAAAAGTCATGTCATGTGCAATGGGATTGTACAAGGCTATACAGAATGGTACTAGCATGGAGAGATTTCAAACCTAAAATTAGTTGATGTCGATAGCAGTGCTTGTGTGGAAGAAGAAATTGCCTCCACTGACGTAGATGTGAACGAACCAGTTCCAGTAGACATCGTTGATGCGATGCTAGATAGATGTGGGGTAGAGCACACCGATGAAATCTAACAATAGATGGAGCGAAAAAAGCTTCACGTCATTGTTGTCTTCGTTGAAAGAAATTCTTCCTGAAGGAAACGAGCTGCCAATCTCAACATACCAGTTAAAGAAATTGTTGTGCCCAATGGGAATGGAGGCCAAAAAGATACACGCATGCCCGAATGATTGTGTATTATTTCAAAAGGACTATGTGGATTTGAAAGATTGTCCAAAATGTGGTGCGTCAAGATATAAATTGACGACTTCGGGGGAGTCCAAAACTGGTTCTCCTGTCAAGGAGATGTGGTATCTACCTATAATATCATGGTTTCAACGCTTGTTTGCCAATCCGATAGATGCGAAGAATTTGAGGTGGCATGATGATGTTAAGAAAAATAATGATGGGATCCTACGACATGCGTCTGATTCCCAATAGTGGAAGAAGATTGATTTATTGTACTCTAAATTTGGTGAAGAAGTCAGGAATCTAAGACCTTGGCTTTGTACAAATGGGATGAAATCGTACTGGACATTGAGCATCCAACATAGCACTTGTCCAGTTATGCTTGTTATATACAATCTTCCTCCCTGGTTGTGTATGACAAATAAGTACGTTATGTTGTCGTTGTTGATATCGGGCCCTAAACAACCTGGAAATGATATTGATGTTTATCTTGAACCTCTTATTGATGACTTAAATAAACTCTGGGGTGAAGGTGTGATGACCTATGATGCTTCACGAAGAGAGACATTTTGTTTGCACACTTTCTTGTTTTGCACTGTTAATGACTTTCCAGCATATGGGAATTTGTCTGGATATAGTGTCAAGGGATCTAAAGTGTGTCCTATATGTGAAGCGAACACTGATACAATATGACTAAAACATGGCGGCAAGACTGTATATCTTGGTCATCGAAGGTTTCTTCCAAAATTCCATATGTATCGTAGGTTGTGCAAAGCGTTCAATGGATAGAGTGAGGAACGGAGTGCACCTAAACCTATACCATGGGAGGTTGTTTATGAAAGATTAAAAGACTTTGTCAAAGAATTTGGTAAGAGATCACAATGTACCATGGCCACACGAAGTGACAAATCTTTATTCAAGAAGAAGCCAATATTTTGGGATCTTCCTTATTGGAGTTTTTTGGCAGTCAGGCAATGTATCGATGTCATGCATGTTGAGAAAAATGTTTGTGATAGCGTCATTGATACTCTGTTGAATATACCAGGTAAGACCAAATATGGGGTAAAATCCAGAATGGACCTATGTGAAATGGGAATAAGGACAGAATTAACAAAAGTAGTTAGTAGCGATCGGAGAACATACTTACCTCCCACTTGTTACATGTTGTCTAGAAAGGAGAAGAAAGCTATTTGTGAATTCTTGGTAAATGTTAAGGTGCCACAGGGTTACTCATCCAACATCTGTAGATTGGTATCAATGAAAGATCTGAAATTGATAGTTCTTAAATCTCATGATTGTCACACTCTAATGCAACAATTATTACCCGTGGCAATTCGATCTATATTGCTGAAGCATGTAAGGTTTGTAATCACTAGACTTTGTTTCTTTTTCAATAGTCTGTGTAGCAAAGTTATTGACCCTGATACTCTCGATAAATTGCAAAGAGAAGTGGTTGTTACCCAATGTCAGCTTGAGATATATTTTCCTCCTTTGTTCTTTGATATCATGGTACATCTTGTTGTCCACTTGACTAGGGAAGTTAAAATGTTGGGACCAGTTTTCTTGCATTGGATGTATCCCTTTGAATGATACACAAGCATTTTTAAAGGTGATGTTTGAAACCGTTATCAGCCTGAAGGGAGTATTATTGAGGGTTATGTGGCGAGAGAGGTTATGGATTTTTGCAATGACTTTCTGATTGGTAATGACGCTCCTGTTAATGACAAGAATATTGAGTGGCATTTTGGCAAAGGAATTTTGGGATCACAGATGAAAGTAATCAGCTGTGAGCAGTTGGAATAAGGTCACTTGTATATTTTACACAACACCGATGAAGTGAGTGTTTATATCAAGGAACATACCAATTTCATCAAGAGACAATATCCTCGAGCCAATTCAGTGTGGCTTGCTGGAGAGCATAACAAGACATTTATTAAGTGGTTTGAAGATAAAGTCTTACATCAACTATCTCAAACACCAGATAATCTTACTGAAACTATCAAATGCCTCGCCTTTAAACCAAAATTGAATGTTATGTCTTATGAAGGGTTTGACATAAATGGATTCTCATATTACACAAAGTGTCAAGATGATAAGAGTGACGTCCAAAACAGTGGGGTCACCTTTCAAGCGTCTTCATTGTTTTTTGCAAGTGCAAAGGATAAGAGTTCACGTGAAGCTAAAATGTTATATTACGGTGTCATTGAAGACATATGGGAGTTTGACTACGTAGATTTCAAAAATTTTCTCTTTAAATGTAATTGGGTTGATAACACCAAAGGAGTTATAGTGGATGAATTGGGTTTCACATTAGTGAACTTTGAAAAGATTGGCGAGAAGGGTGAACCATTCATATTGGCATCACAAGAGAAACAAGTATTTTATATCGATGATCTTGCAAATGATAAATGGTCAGTTGTTCTTCATGGTAAAAGACAGTTCATTGAAGATCCTATAGATGAAGAAGAGTACTATGATAAGTATGATGACTCTAGTCCATTCTCAGTTGGGTTGCCAACACCACCAAATATTGAAGTTAATGATGACTTGTATGTTTGCATATATCACAATGAAGGATTGTTAATTTATAAAAGATCACAGTATTAGAGGCATGCATGTTTATATTTTTTTATATGTTTTATTTTTCTGAATGTGAACTTTACAATGTTTTATTATCTTCTAGTTATGTCAAATGCTAAATGTTTGATTTTTTAATGACACTTTCAAATGGTTGAGCATGAGCATGATGACTGTGATGATGATTACTGTGAGAGTGAGGATATGAATGCTCCACCTCACAATGTAAGTTTTAACAATATATCCTATATTTCTATCTATATGTCCATTTATAGTTATATCTTGTAAGTGTGTTTATTTTGTCAAATTTTAATTTGATGATGTAACCCCTAAAGAACTTGGGGCACTTGATGAGAAGCAAAAAAAATTGAAAAAGTGAGGGGCATCACTATGATGAACAAGTTACTACAACAAAGGGGCAATGGACCCAAATTTACTGTGGATTTTGATCATGCAGGAAATCCAGCTGGAGTGAACCGCAACTCATTTATTTCATATCTTGGGGTTCTTACTCGTACCCATTGTAGTCCTAATGTAGAATCTTGGCATAAAGTTCCTAAGGGGAAGAAAGACTTAGTATGGAAGGAACTATGCGTGAGTTATTATTATTTGCAATTCTATTTTGAAGATTACTAATTTTTTTGATACTAGTTAATAGCAATTCTATTTTGCAGAGTATATTTGAACTGGATGAAAAGTTACATCGTAAATGTGTGATGCAATGCTGTAGGAGGGTCCTATGGAACTATAGGACAAATCTCACTTGAGATTACATACGAGATGTTGAGAAGAGGCAGAAGAGAGCCATTGAGCAATGGAACTACCTAGACCCCAATGACTGGGAGGAGTTTGTTACCAAAAGAAAAACTAATGAATTCAAGGTATTAAGCACCACTCCCAATTTAATTAATATACATTCTTATATATTCACCTATTCAAGATTAACCTTTAGTGTTACTAACAAACTCAATGTGCATACTAACAAGGATATCAGTGTTTCTCAAAGAGAAAGGCGTGCATTGAATGTGCATGACCACACAATGGGTCCAAGAGGCTATGCAGGTGTTCGCCAAAGACTACAGGCTGAGTCTACTGCTCAGTCTGCTGCTACTCAGGAGACTGCAGAGTCCTCTACTATTGGTTCTGCACCTCTGCCTTGCCATGCAATATGGATAGATGGGATGCAAAACAAGAAGGGAGATATAACGAAGCCCACAACTGCTAAGGCAGCTGCAAAAATGGTAAAATTCAACTCTTAAAGCAATCGATCGATGTTGATTATTGTTATGTTTACTTACCAATTTCTGTTGATGGCGATTAGCGGGAGCTGCACGAGCAGAGTTAAGGAAGGCAAGTTCATCCCTGAGGGCACAAGGGATGAATTGATAGTTTCTCTGGGTAACCCAGAGCATCCTGGACGTGTTAGGGGTGCAGGCGTTGGTGTGGGCATCAAAGCATTCTTTGGTAGATAAGTTAATTGATAGGAGAATCCAAGAAGCAATGATGAAGTGGCAGGTGTCTTAGACTGCCACTCAGACAGTACCTGTGGCGGGCCGCTCTTCTCCTACTACAGAGGTTGGGAGTAATCCTGTAGACCCACCACCTAGCACGTCCACTGTAAGTATTTTTAAGACATAGTAGCTAGTCTTTTCAAGATGATATGTTTATGTATATATGTATATAACATTCTTTACGTAAATTTGTAGGGGTTGAAGCCATGCCATCTAAAAAGTCAAGAATATGTCATTGTAGAGGCATCGTCTTACCCACCCCTTCTAGGGGAAATGTTTCATGGGACTCCAGTACCAGATGGTGTGGTTCGTGTAAGACCGATACATGTACTCCCCAATTGGACGGATCTTCCATTGCCATATGCCCACCCAAATTCTAAAACGTTTGGTGAGGCAGTAGGTGGAGTGATATTGTGGCCCAAAGTGGATGTCATCTATACTAATATTGTATGGTAAATTTACATACGTTAATTTGTTAGTGTGTATATATGAGTCAATTGATCTGAAATTATATATACAGGTCAAAAGGAAGACACCCACTACATCTCAGCCTACACCTCCACCTCCTGAAGTACCAAGTTGGCTTCCAAGGGACCTACACACCTCGTTAGGTCCTAATTATAGGGGTATGGTAGTATGGATAGGCAAACATGATCCAAATTACCCTATAAATGTTTCTATTCCGGAGGATGTTGCAGGTCAATCATACGATAACAATCTATTTATACAAGATATTTTGGAGTTGTTTCATTATGATTGGTTGAATACATCTATGATAGAGCTATGGATATAGTGAGATCTTGTTTATACATCCATATACCTTGTTTTATATACGGTGATTTGGTTTCTTATATATTAATGCATACGTAATACATGTTTTGCAGCCACTTACACATGATATGTACAGATTTTTCATTTCTCCATGTGAGATTTTTGGTTCCATCTTTGATTAGTCTTGTAGATAAAGACCCTTCATCAGTTACTTCATATTGTTGTATTGCTTTTAAATATTTTGGTAAAAACAAGAAGACGGTGATAATAGCTCCATTCAATGTCGAGTAAGTTTACTTTGCTTATAATTTGGACTTAAGAAAATTACATTTTTATTGTGGATTTTGAGTTATTAATTTTTAACTCTCTTACCTCTAGTGGTAGGAATTGGGAGTTACTAGTTATTGTCCCTGAGACGTTCATTGTCTATTATGTAGATCCTACGAGGAAGGAATTGAATACATTATATGGACACGCAATGAGAAGGTCATTATTCCCGTGAGAAATATTTCATATTTTTATATCTGTTAACATTTGTTATTACATTACTATTCAATTATGCAATTTAATGTGTTACATTAACATGTAGGGCTTTACTTGAGTTCAAAAAAGATGGAGGAAAGGTTTCCAAGAAAAGAACCATCCACTAATTTGGGAGAATGTGAAAGTAATTTCCCGACTCCAATGTATATATTATTTATGTGAACTGTGCTTATTTGTATTTTTGAATATTTTGTATGTTTCAATTTATAGTGTGCTATAAAAGACAACGGTTGGGCATGTGCATACTATGTGATGCGATTTATGAACCTAATTATCGAACATGCCGCAATGGAAATCGATACCATACATCAGGTATTATATATAGTCTCATTAGATAATATGAAATATATCAATTTTATTATATATTATTAATTATATATATACATCATTCTCTTTGTAGATGTTTAAAACTGACTTCACTATAAGTCAAAAGTTATTAGATGCACATACTCCCTATATGATGGAAGACTTAAATGATGTAAGAGAACGATGGTCAAAATCCCTACAACTAGTGTGAATTTTTAAATATGATTGGGATAGTGATGGCAATAATGACGATGATGAATAAAGAATGATATTTCTAAACTATGTTCTCATAATTATTTTTGTGTGGATGTGAATGAATTTTTTTGAATTGTCGTATGTTTTAATGTGAAGATAATCAATACATGAATGTTTCTACATGTGTCTAAATGTGAAAAGAGATGAAATGAATGGAACTGCAGGTTGCTAAATGTGTGTGAAAATGGAGTAAATTTGAAATGGAACTACTGGTTTCTACATGTGTGTGATGAAAAATAATATGAATTAAATGTGCTTATGCATATTGTCCATCGATCTTGTTAATTGTGTAGGTTTGTGGCCTGTTGTTGGTTGATATCAATGAATGTTGTAAACCTACAGTTCAGAACTGAACTGTAGGTTCTGCATCCTGCTGACCAGCCATACAGTAGGCCTGCAAACTGATAAGAAAAAAAAATTAGAACATAGGCGTCGGTTATTTGTAAAAACCGACAACAAAGATTTATAGTGACGATTATATATAAAAACTGACACCTATGGTGCCCTTGCTGGTGCGTTTTATTGGTGGTGGGAAGGGTTATGACGTCAATTTTTGTGACAACGTCGACGGCTTTGACTTGGATATAGTGTCGGTTTTATTAAATAATCGACACCTATACAGCCCTTGCTGGTGCATTTTTGGTGGCGTGGGAAGGGTTATGGCGTCGGTGTTAAAGTTAGATGCAATGTACTTGATGAAGTAACACATGAAGTGTCTTATATCAATTCATACATTAAGAGGTATGGAGTTTAATGAATATTGATTAAGTAGGCTAATGTACCTTAAAGGAAAGGTTGATCCAAATTAATAAAGTATGAAGTAATCAATATCCTAGTAAGGATAAGAGAGAAACTCATACTTTGCGTTGATAATCATTTAATGATAAATGATGATAATAAATAAGCATGATTGAATACTTATGACATTAATGTATGCTCCTAGATGTGTGGAGCAATGAATTAGGGTTTGGATTGGTAATATGAACTTGAAACCCTATTCGGCTATACAGGAAAACCCTAACCCTAATAGTTGTTGCCTAGTGAGAGGTGACAAGATGTTTAATTGCCTTGTGAGCCATGTGAATAGTTGTTGCCTAGTGAGAGGTGACAAGATGTTTAATGGGCCTTCTGATCCATGTGGTTAGTTGTTTCCTAGTGAGAGGTGACAAGATGTTTAATGGGCCTTGTGAGCCATGAGAATAGTTGTTTCCTAGTGAGAGGTAACAAGATGTTTATAAAAATCTCATGTAAGAAATGATAATGTTCAAAATAAACTAGGAAATGGAAACTTAGTAACATAATAATAATAATAAATAGATACAATAATAATAATGAAATCTTGATCATACATGCTTTATGCTTATAGCCAAATAAGGGCTATAGTGTTTTGAATATGCTTAAAGGAGCTAAGAGGAATACTTATATTATATTAAGGATGTGAATAAGTATGATGGCTTATCCAAGGTATAATGCCTAGTAAAGGTGATGTGGTATTCAGTGATGAGAAGCACATGATTGGTAATAGTCTAATACTTGGAATAGATGCACAGTATTGGCATAGTCCAATGCCTGGAATAGATGTACAGGATTGGCATAGTCCAATACCTGGAATAGTTTCACAGGGTTGGTAATAACCCAACACCTGGTTGTTATCACAGGATTAGCATAATCCAATACCTAGAATAAAAGTATAGGATTGGTATAACCCGATGCCTGGATGCAACACTCATAGGATTGGCATAATCCAATACCTGGAATAATGTCATAGGATTGGCATAGACCAATATCTGGAATAAAACTACAGGATTGGGATAACCCGATGCCTGGATGCAACACTCACAGGATTGGCATAATCTAATACCTAGAATAAATGTCACAGGATTGGCATAGACCAATACCTAGAATAAAACTACAGGATTGGGATAACCCGATGTCTGGATGCAACAATCACAGGATTGGCAAAATCCAATACCTAGAATAATGTCACAGGATTGGTCATAACTCAATGCCTGGAATAATGTCACAGGATTGGTCAGAACCCAATGCCCAAAATAATTGCACAGGATTGGTCATAACCCAATACCTGGAATAATTGCACAGGATTGGTAATAACCCAATACCTAGAATAATTGCACAGGATTGGCAATAACCCAATGCCTAGATTAATTGCACAGGATTGGTAATAACCCAATGCCTGGAATAATTGCAGAGGATTGGCATAGTCCAATAGCTGGAATAATTGCACAGGATTGGCATAGTCCAATACCTGGAATAGTTGCACAGGATTGGCATTGTCCAATACCTGGAATAGTTGCACAATATTGGCATAGTCCAATACCTGGAATAGTTGCACAGGATTGGCATAGTCCAATGCCTGGAATATCCTCACAGGATTGACAAAACCAATACCTAGACATAATATGACGATGTATACTCACATGAATTGTATCATTCAATATCTGGCTAGCAGATTGGCTAAGGCCAACAGATATAAATGAGAATGATTCATGGATGTCATAACATGATAATGAGTATCACAGGATAAACTTGAGATATTGATATAGTATGGTGAGTAGATAATATACAGGTTCTTCATATTCCTTATAAAGTGAATAGATAATTTACTGCTCTATCATAGATAGTTGTAATGATTTAAAAGATGAGAATGTTCTAAATTGCTTATCCTCTGCTCAGTTTGATACTATTTAACTGTGATAATAACTTTGTTGGCGGAGAGTTATATCTCTCGCTGGGATAATTGTCTCACCCCATGTGATCCACATTTGTTTAGGTGGACGTGCACGAGGGGGGTTGAGACCGTACTACAGACAAAGAACAACAGCAGTAGTGACAGCTCAGGTTGAGTGTACTATCTGACGTGTCTTGTAGATAGAAGTCCTACGTGTCATCTCTGTACTCTCATGTCCTTGGATTTAGTACGTGTTGGTTTTATGAACAATCTAAGATTTTGGCTTGTATGCCTCGAGGTTTTTTGTTGCTTTATGTATATGTTTTGAGAAAGAAATTGTTATATGTTATCCTCAAGAAGAGATGGTACAGTGTATGTACAATATATGATCAGTGTGAATATTAGGTTTTGGTTCTTCCTTAAAGAGTTTTTCTGGAAATGGATCTCTTTGCAAAATTGGTTTTAATTTTTAGTGATTTTTGTTAATTCGTTTCTTATGATTATTCTGCATAATTAGTAATGATTTGGTTATCAGTTTAGTGGCGATCATTGCAATAAGGATTATCATCCAAGTGAAATGTTGTGTATAACCCTAAACAGATATGCTACATGGTTGTATTACATATTTTATTTTGCCCTAAGGATTTGATTCGTTCCACCCAAATCTAACTGACCACTGCTAAGTCAAAGTTAGTGCCATACAAGATCTATGGAAGATCCAAACTCCATCATCTCACCCATAACTCTCGGTCAGTATGAGAGACAACATAGGGACATAATAGTTAAATGCCAACAACCACATATTATCAAGCTCAAAACAACTACCCACCTTTATACAGGTCATGATGCTAGAGAATAGGTCATGCATGCATGTTCTATCTAAGGAATCCTATAGTGTACCCATTGTTGCCTTTCAAATATCACAATATCCATGGCATGACCATAGTCATCCTCCATAACCTGCAATTGTTGATGCAAGGATATATCTGTTGGTATGTGTGCCCATTGAGCCATCCCGAGCGATTGTATGGAGTCGGGTATTAATTAATCAATTAATATGATTAATTGGTTAATTAATTCTTGAATATTCTAATTAATCCACAAGCGTTTTAATTAATACAGTCTTTCTATTTACTGAAGGGTTTAGGAAACCCTACTTCCTTTCATCTCCTATTTAAAGGGGCTTGACGGCCGATGTCTTTACGAGATATTTGAGAGAGAGAGAGGTTTTTCAGTTTATGCTCATGTGCATACCATCACCGTCCTCTGGAGAGAAAGGAGAGCACCACGACGCTAGCACTTCATTGCATATAGACTACTCCTTCATGCCAGCTTAGGAAGTGTGGCGTGGAGTTCTCGTCCATCAGTGTGGATGAAGTAGAGACGCAGATGTTGAGGCGCCTGCATTCGGAGGACGTCACCGACCATCCATATGTGCTACGAGTGGCGTACATCACTACACGAGAGAAGCACTGTCAGATCTTCCCATGACACATTCGGAGGATGGGAGAGAAGTATCGTCTGTGTAAGCCATGAGCATTACACACCATTGAGCAGTGGGACGTCGTCTGACTTGCTCTGCGACAAGGTATATCCTGTAAACACTCTTTTTGAATACGTTGTTGTCGAAGAGATCCTATTGTAGGTTGCGTGGAAATCTATTTTATTTTGTTGCTTCCTTCGTGCATGTTTCTTCTATAAAACCCAATAATACTATCAGAGCAGCGTCGATCTATGGTGTTTTTGGATTCATTTTTATATGATCGAATCGTTGTATACTATTTTTTAGTGGTTACATACGATGCAAACTTAAACTTACAATGTGCATATCTAAACTTAATTCCACATACGCCGCAGGATCCTATTTTTGACGTTTCAGACGAGGTCGACTATGGGAAATACTGATTTACCTAAGAGCACGGAAGTAAAATTGCATAGACCTTTTAGGGGTTCTGCCCCTGAGACCCCGCGAGGGACGGCCTCCCCGGATAGGGGCACTGCCCTGTGTACCTATATAGTCTGTGTGGGAGTCAAAAATGTATTTAATGGGAAATGTCCCGCATTAAAAGGACTGTAATTTTAATACATATATGTAGATATAACTATGATATCATTCACGTCGCCTTTAAAATCTATTTTATGTGGTGAATGCATGCACGGTTATGGCCTAGAATCCCCTTTTGTGAATGTTGTGAATGAATGTGGTTGTGAATGTTGTGGATATGTTTGTTTGTGAATGTTATGGATGTATAATGGTTGTACGTGGATCCTTTATATAAAGTATTCGGCTTGCATGTCGAGCCTCATCTCTTATTCCAAAGTGTAATTAATTCTTTCTTTTTATACTTGTACTCATGATTTAATAGAGATAGGATTAGTTTTAGTCTTTGTAAACTTGATGTAAGGAGGCCACTTGAAGATCCAACTCCAAGGGCATCCATGGAGAAGTAACCTGAAGATCCAATTCCAAGAAGCAACATGAAGATCAAACTCCAAGGAGCATTCATGGAGAAGCAACTTGAAGTTCCAACCTCACGAAGCATCCATGAAGTTATTCATTGTAATGTTGATCCTTATAGGTTGGTTCACATGTATTGTTGCATGAGATGCATAAGAGCTTAGGTGGACCCTAATCCTTTGTGGATCCAAAGGATTGCAATAGTATGGTCATAATTGATGTTTTTGTGTTAGTGATTACATGTCAATCATTTGTGGTTGTGGATATAGTAGTATATGATACATACTATAAGTATGTGGTGTTTGGATATGTATATGTATTAATAAACCCTTCAATTAATAATATTAAGTTTTATTTGCCTTCCATAAAACAACACACATAAAAATCTTGATCGACTATGTGTGGGCATGCCTCCCTGTGGTACACTATCTATCTCGTGAAAGTTTGATGGTGGGTGTGTGGGTCAGCCTCCGCAGGGTGCACACTCATTGTGTTAGCTTATGGGTTGGACTTAACTAGGAAATATTGATAGGATCAATTACCTAGAGGCACATAGATGCATCATGGAAAGGAGTTGTACATGATCATCTATCCAAGAGTTGCATATGATGCAATTGGCAAAAGTTGCCTACCTTAGTATTTAGTCTTTGAGTCGGCGTTGGCTGGGCATTGATCCAATTATTTTGGATCTTGGCTCACTAGAAGGTTGTACACTGCAATCTTCTGAGTTGATAGTGAGGGCTGTCATTTATATAAAAATAGTGGGAGTGTAATTAATTAAAGGCTTAACTAAACTCATTTATAAAATCTTTACATATCAAAATGTTTTGGACTAAATGCAAACTTTTTCTTTTGTAGTAATCAAATGGCAAACAACACTCACACATTCTCATTGTGATAGGTCCTTGAGAAGGACAAAATTACCAGAATCAACTTTCAAAACTGGTTTGGGACGCTGAAATTTGTTCTCACATAGGAGCATAAGCTCTATGTCCTTGAAACAATAGATCCAACAGAACCTGCCTCAAATGTGCCCAAGGATGAAAAGGATGCTTACAAGAAGTACCTTTATGACGTTGTGGATGTCAAGTGCTTGATGTTGTGCTCAATGAACTATGAGTTGCAAGAGCATCATGAGAACAAGAATGTCATGGAGATGATAACACATCTCAAGAGCATGTATCAGCATCAAGAAAGACAGGAGAGAGATGACATCTCCAAGGCTTTGTTCAGAAGCAAGATGACAGAGGGAGACTTAGTTGGCACCCGTATGCTCACTTTGATTGGGTATGTGGAAAGCCTATCCAAACTGGGATTTCCCCTAGGTCAAGAGTTGGCCACTGACGTGATTCTGCAATCGTTGCTTGAATCATATAGTCATTTTATCATGAACTACAACATGAACAACATTGATAAGCCATTGTTAGAGTTGTTGGGCATGTTGAGGATAGATGAAGCACATATGAAGAAAGACAAGACCAAGTCTGTGGTGATGAACAACAGGACAAAGGGAAAGTCAAAAGGAAAAGGCAAGGCTAAGAAAGGTTCTAAAGTTGGGCATAAGCCAAAGTCATCCGCACTCAAAGCTAAAGGTGGGATCTCCAAAGAAGTAAGTTGTCCCCATTGTCACCAGGCTAGACATTGGAAAAGAAAATATCCTCTCTACCTGGAGGAATTGAGGAAGAAGAAGCAGGGGATAGATATTTCCACTTTAGGTATATACGTTATTGAGATAAACTTAAATACTTCTTCATCATGAGTACTAGATACCGGATGTGGATCTCACATATGTTCAAATATGCAGTATCTGATAAGAAGTAAGCCTTTACGAAAGGGCCAAGTCGAGCTATGGGTCGCGAATGGGGAAATAGTTGCTGCCACTACAGTTGGAGTTATTAGTTTATCTTTGCCTATGAGCCTTGTAATAAAAATAGAGAATTGCTATTACATACCTACCATTAATATAAATATTAAATATGTATCTTGAATGGATAAGAGTGGATTAAAATCACATTAAGAATGGAATGATTTCTATTTCTAAAGATGAGATCTTTTATGGTGATGCCCCCTATGTCTTATGGTATCTACTTGTTAGAACTTGAGACTAGCATATACAACGTAAATACTAAAAGGCTAAAACTTGACAACTCAAACAAAACATACTTATGACATTGTCATCTTGGGCACATAAACGAGAAGCGCATATCTAGACTCCATAAGGATGGTTTTCTAGACTCTTTTGATTTTGAATCATTAGAGACATGTGAGGCTTGTTTATTAGGCAAGATGAACAAGACTCCTTTCACTGTACACAGTGAGAGAGCCAGTGATATGCTTGGGCTCATACATAATGATGTATGTGGACCTTTTAGAGAAAATGCTAGAGGAGGCTATCAATACTTCAGTACCTTCATTGATGACCTCAGTAGGTATGGCTATGTATATCTTATGAAACACAAGTCAAAAACTCTTGAAATGTTCAAGACTTTCATGAATGAAGTAGAGAAGCAACTTGGTAAGATTATTAAAGCACTCTGGGTAGATCGAGGTGAAGAATACTTAAGCCAAGAGTTTAAGGACCTTCTAAGAGACTGTGGTATTCTATCACAATGGACTCCACCTGGTACACCACAGCATAATGGTGTGTCAGAAAGAAGAAATCGTACATTATTAGATATGGTACGATCAATGATGAGCTCAGCCAAACTTCCAATATCGTTCTGGGGATATTCTCTTGAAACCACAGTGTTTACACTTAACCGTGTACCTTCCAAATCGGTTCAAAAGACACCATATGAGATTTGGAATGGGAATCGTCCCAATTTGTCTATGTTAAAGATTTAGGGATGTGAAGCTTATGTTAGGAAACAATTTCCTGAAAAGCTTGGACCCAAATCTGAAAAATGCTATTTTGTTGGATACCCCAAGGAAACTCAGGGATATTACCTCTACACACCAACTGACAACAAAATGTTTGTTTCTAAGACTATTGTCTTTCTTAAAAAGGAATTTATTTCCAAAAGAATGAGTGGGAGGAATGTAGATATTGAAGAAGTTTGAGATCAACAAGAAAGTAGAGAACCTGAGGAGGTACATAAGGAACATGAAGACTCAGAAACTGTTGTGGAATTTCAAGTTTTAAATGTAACACATGAACCTCATAGGTCTAGTAGGACATGACTTGAGCCTGGGAGATTTGGATTTCTTGTGACTCAAGACAGTGACAAATTGGGCATAGCATATGAGCCAACTTCCTATCTAGAAGCTACTAAGGGACCAGAATCTAAGAAATGGCTCGAATTTATGAGATCTGAGATGGAATCCATGTACACCAACAAGGTATGAACCTTGGTGGATCCAGGTAAAACCCATAGGGTGCAAGTCGGTCTTCAATAATAAGACTGACATGGATGGAAATGTTCAAACCTATAAAGGCAGATAGGTTGTAAAGGATTCTGTCAAATTCAAGGTGTTGATTATGAAGAGACCTTCTCACCAGTTGCCATGGTTAAATCCATTAGGATCATGCTTGCCATTGCAGCTTATCATTACTATGAGATTTGGTACATGGATGTTAAAACAACATTCCTTAATAGGAATTTACTCAAGTATGTGTACATGACACAACCTGAGGGTTTTATCAATCCAAACGAAGCCAATAAATTCTATAAGTTATAAAGGTCAATCTATGGATTGAAGTAAACATCTCGAAGATGGAATCTATGTTTTGATGAAGTAGTCAAAAAGTTTGGCTTTATTCAGAATGAAGATGAACCTTGTGTTTACAAAAAGGTTAGTGGGAGCACAGTCTTATTACTCATATTGTATGTAGATGACATACTATTGATGGAAAATGACATCCCTACTCTTCAGACACTAAAAGCTTGGCTGGGTAAGACCTTCTCTATGAAGGATTTAGGTAAAGCATCCTATATAGTAGGAACCAAGATCTATAGAGATAGATCTAGAAGGCTTCTAGGCCTAAGCCAGAGCATATACATGGACAAGGTGCTAAAGAGGTTTAGCATGGAGGGTTCTAAGAGAGGTAACTTGCCCATGTCTCATGGGGTTACGATCTCTAAATCCCAATGTACTAGTTCATGTGATGAATGGGCATGCATGAGTATGATTCCATATGCATCAACAATTGGATCTATCATGTATGTGATGTTATGTATTCGTCCCGATGTGTTGTATGCTTTGAGCATGATGATCTGGTATCAGTCAGATCCATGTGAATGTCAGTGGACAGTCGTAAAGAACATCTTAAATTACTTGAGAAGCACTAAGGATCAATTCTTGGTATACGATAGTGAGGAAGAGGTTCAAGTAAAGGGTTACACCGATTCTAGCTTCTAAACTGACAAAGATGACTATAGATCACAATATGAATTTTTGTTTTATTGAACAACGGAGCTATGAGATGGAAGAGTTCTAAGAAAGTGACGGTTGCGGATTCTATAATAGAGGCCAAATATATTGACGCATATAATGATGCAAAGGAAGTTTTGTGGATCAGGAAGTTTATTTCTAAACTTGGAGTGGTTCCAAGTGCTAGTGATGGAATTGAGTTGTTTTGCGACAATAATGTAGCAATTGCATAAAATAAAGAGCCAAGATCACACCAGCATTCCAAACATATTATGTGCCAGTTCCATTTCATATGAGAGATCGTACAATAAAGAGATGTGAAGATTTGCATAGTACCTACAGAAAGTAATGTGGCTGACCCACTCACAAAAGCACTTTCACAGCAGAAACATGACAGACATGTTCGATCACTTGGATTGGAGATTCATGAGTGATTAGGTATAATTGCAAGTGGGAGTCTATGGGTATGTATGCCCATAGAGACTATAATTTGATGGTTGTAATGGGATACTATGTAAATGATTTGTAATAATATATTGATCATATCAATAAAGGTAAGTTTTCAATCTATATGTTTATGTTTTATATTGTGAGATTTCCACAAAACTTATAGATGTCTACAGAATAATATACTCAATGACATATGTCTTCGTGTTGATGACCTGAACAGTGATATCATATGTATGCTAAGAGTATGTATTCTTGTTTTGTCCCAAATCGGTTTCTATGGTGGAAATATCTATAGACATCAATAACACATAAGATTAGAATGTATGTAGGTTGATGGAATAATCTCATTAGCCATGATATGTAGATATCAAACCAAATACATAGATACTTGTTAGAGAGTAGTGTATTAGATAGACCCACCTTGACAGTGACACATGGATACCATGATTGGTAGTTAGAGTCACATCTCATAATGATGGTGGTGATTGTGGTTCTTAGACCTGAAGTCACTAGAATTATCACATGTCATTCGGTGTACTTTGACATCATCCACCGTGGTCCTGAATAAGAATTGCCATAAAGATGGTGCTTGGGTGCACAGTGACACATGGGGATGATTGTGAGTGATGTAGATGGAATTTGTCCTTCCTACGAGATTTTGATATTCTGGCCACTTGATAAGTGAGATTGAGAAATGCATGGCCATGCTGATGTGAGTCAATATGTGATATTGAGCTTACATATATCTCATATAGTCTACTATAGTTCAAGGAACATGGATTGAATGTTGAAGAGGATGACAGTTCCATGACTCGAGTTCATTCTAGATATCAGCGACAAAGGAACTATACAATCACTGCTACACCAGTCATGAATGATAGGTTAAGTTGTTCTCCAACTTCTCCAATTACTTGTGTGGAAATGAAGTCTTTCTAGATACCAATCATTGCTTGCGAAATCATAATATGATTATGGATATCACTACCAACAAAATTTGGAACCTACTGGGTCACACGCATAGGATGTGTTGGAATAGGAGTATAATTGTGGATTTTATTGGAATTGTTCTGAATCACATTGATCACTAAAATGTTCATGTAATCCATTAGAATAATATTGGAATATGTTAAAATGTTTGAGCCAATTAATTGGAATGACTGGATCTAAGTGCAAGTGGGAGTTTGTTGGTATATATGCCCATAGAGTCATCCTAAGCGATTACATGGAGTCAGATATTAATTAATCAATTAATATGATTAATTGGTTAATTAATTAATTCCAAAATATTCTAATTAATCCATAAGCATTTTAATTAATGCAGTCTTTTTGTTTACCGAAGGGTTTAGGAAACCTTTCTTCCTTTTGTCTCCTATTTAAAGGGGCTTGATGACCAATGTCTTTACAAGATATTTGAGAGAGAGAGGCTTTTCCATTTACGCTCACATACATAAACCCTACTCGTCATTGCCCTCAGAAGACAAAGGAGAGCATGGCGACGCTAGCACGTCATAGCACAGAGGATACTCCTTCATGTTGACTTAGGAAGCACGACATGGAGTTCCAGTCCATCTATGTGGATGAAGTAGAGACGCTGACGCTAAGACACCTACATTCATAGGATGTCAATGACCATCCATACGCGCTATGAACGGCATAGATCACTGCACGAGAGGAGCGCCGCCGGATCTTCTCAAGAAACATTTGGAGGATAGGAGATAAGTACTATCCATGTAATCTAGGAGTGTTGCACACCATCGTGTAGCAGGACGTCGTCAGAATTGCTCTGCAACAAGGTATATCCCGTGAACACTCTTTCTAAATACACTATTTTCGACGAGATCTTGTTTCTAGTTGTGTAGAAATATATTTTATTTTGTTGCTTCTGTCATGTATGTTTCATCCACAAAACCCAAAAATATCCTCAACTTGCACCCCACATATTCAACAATATGTGCTCTGAGTTTCCCACAAGAATTACTCGTTTCACCATCCAACAAGTTCTGACACTGAAATGGATCTATGGCACATGTCAACTACATGATTAGGGTTTCACTTGATTAATTATGCCATTTGGGTGAATTAAGGATGCATAAAACAAGTGGAGATACAAACCCTAATTCAAGTCTAGCAAATATTGCTATATAACAACTTTAGAAGATATAAATGTGTCAAACATAATTCCTCATCTCAACATTGTAAGATATTATTCACTTACCATTCATGAGACCACACTTGTCAACACATCACCACCACATGATATAAATCCTTATTAATTATTCCAGGGTTCCAACCCTTGTGACAACATGAAGAGGATTACTTCTCATTCAGGACTCAACCATGCCCAAAGTTCATTAGGACCATCACATCATTCCCTTCAAGTTCATCAGTATCTTTCCACGCCTTATAACAAGGCTCAACAAACATCACTGTGCATGTGATACATAGGCTCAACATGATATTGCATCAAAGAACTAAAGGATGTTTACAGGATAACATTGTAGGGTTATTTTAGCATTGAAGAGAAATCCTTCAATATATCAATTACATATGAAGGTTGGATATGATTAATCACTATCATGTTTATAATGCAAAGGTTTAGCATATGAAAACATCAACCATAAGGCCATAATAATCACTAGTTAACACATTAGGGTCACAACCATATTAGGAAGAATATTCCATCATTGTTTTAACCATTCAAGGAAGGATACCATATCTAACCAGTATCATCCATTTTCATTAGGGTTAGGTTTAATAGGATAGGTTATATTAAAGTTATAGTTCAGCATTCATACACAAATCCTAACTCATGGCATCCCCATTGGGTCATGGATGCATAAAATAAAGCATCACAATCACATTCCATATCATCCTCAACTACGGATCCATGCATAACGCAAGGTATAACCACCATATTATAGCATACTAGGGTTTGGACAACAATAAGGGAGTACTCCATGATTCTTTTAATCATTCAAGGGGGTTGTTCATAATGAATCACTGTCACTTGGTTACATGAGAGTTAGGTATAACAAGATATACTTCATTAGGGTTACTTATTAACTCATTATGGTGATTATCAATTATATTCATATGATGGATAAGGTAAGAATATATAAATAAGGGCAAACCTCCATCGATTCCAACATCATGCAAGGCATACCATCATACCACAAGCATCAACCCAGAACCATTGGATTGTTGAGAAGGTAGAACCATTGGTTGTTTACATAAGTAAACACCTAGAACAAACCACCTACAAAGTCATCGAGTTGTGACCTAGAAAGAATCACCATCTAAACCTAGACATCCCTTTTTTAATAACATAAAGGGTACCATTAGTTGTGGGAATAAAACCCACCATCGGTTATACATTTAAAGCAGGCCATCAGTTGTCAACAAACAAGCTTCTTGGTTGATCACATGTATGAAACCATCAAAGTCACATTATTAGAACCAACATATACATTATAGGCATCATCCCAAACTATTGGATGTTGAAGTATCAAATCCTAATCATTGAATTAGGTTCTTCATTCAGAGCCATAAGTTGATGTGTAGGTCTAATCCTTGAACCATTTAATCAAAGAAACCAATAGTTTAAGGCTTAAAAGAATCAACTCATGATACCTAGTTACACCATTGGTTTTACTCTAATGGACCACCATCGATTGTGGCTTATTGTGTCACCATTGGTTGATGGGGTCAGCATTATCATTTGTCACCATCAGATGTTGAGCCAATATCACCATTGATTCATGCCATATTTAGAGTACTAAATCGTAGATCATTGATGTTCCAAAAGAGTATAAAACTTGACCTAAGGCATGATCATCAATTGACAACATTGGTTGTCACCATTGTTCATCACCATCGGTTGATGTGTTAGGTAGAAAATAGCCTAAATCCTAAAGATAAGACATCGGTTGTTAGGTGCTTAGCACCATCAGTTGCCATGCCAACCTGACCTAAGTCATCCTCTACCTTAGGAAGATCGTGCAGATCATTTCAAGTTCATCTAGAGATGGAAACTAAGCAAGAAACACCATAAAAATCAAAACCCTAAGAAAAGATAGCTTCTAAGTGCTTAGATCTTCGTTTTAAAGCAAGAACATGAGTAAGCAAGCTTGTAGTAAGCAATAAAAGTGAAGAGGGTTCTAAAACTCGCCTCTAGGAAGAATATCAGATCCCAAATAGTAGAAAAATTCGAGCAAGGAGGGTAAAAAACCCTAGTATAAGCTCTGAACTCGGCCATCTAGCACCTTTCTCCACAAAAAAAGCAAACCCTAGGTAGAAGAAGCAAGAAAGGTAGGTTCTTTGAGATTTAGAGCAAGCTTTACCATGGAAAACCATGGTTCCATCCAGGAAGAAGGTAGGAGGAAGAAGAAGAGAAAAAGAAATGAAGGAGAGAAAATAAACTTACTTGCTTAGGTCAAGAACAATCAAAGGAAGCTCCACAAACCCTAAAGAAGGGTAGATCTGAGCTCTAGCCATACATGTAAGAAGTTCGTCCACATTCTTCTACCTTGGGCCCCTCCTATTCCACCAAGCAGGGGGGGAATATCTCTAGAGAGAATAGAAGAGATAAGGGACCAAAGTTTTCATTTGTGAGATGAAGGATAGGTATATAAAGCTTAAGGATAAGAGAGAGAAGAAGCTTGATGTGTCCTAGTAGCTCTCTGTGTGTCCATGGCTAAGAGCTTCCACGACCATTATCGTTTGATCATCCTTTTTTAAGTGAACCACCGGTCCAAGTGAACCAAAACCACAAAACCATCAACGCAAGGCCTTATAGGATGACCATAAGTTTTCACCACATGTTGGTGACCATAGGATGTCCACCATATAGGGGGACCATCGGTTGATGGCTCCTAAAGTTAGCTCATCCATGAAGGGATAAACCCTAATTCAACATAGAAGAGAATCACCAACAAACCAAGGTTCAATTAAGCAACCCATGGCTCAAAAAGATCAAGAATGATAAGAAAACATATAAGGAACATAATTCATGTGAAAAATTGTAACTAAACCTCTCATATGGGCAAAAAGTAGAAAAGTCCAAAATGTACATAAAATTACATAACTTGCACAAACAATGTCCAAATTGGACCAAACTTGAAACTTAAGCTTGTCATATGATATCAAAGCACCTCATATGATTTTTTTAATGTTTTAAGCACCTAGTTATAATAATTAATCATGTTCTACATTAGAGGTCTCACATTTAACCTTGTGATCAGCTTGCATGGCAAGTCAACCTCGACGTTGACTCCAAGCTCCAATTCTCCTCAATAGCAAGTGAGCTGGTAAACACCTTTTCCTAGCCCAAATGAAGTCATTGGTGATTCCCATTGTTTTTGGAGATGACCTGAGTAGGGAGAATAGCGATGAGGTTTCCTTAGTTATAGTGAGACGAGTTGAGGGAGAGAGGGCATGGATTGGAAGGGAAATTGGAGGTAGGGAGACAAGTCGGGAATTGAGCAAAGACTTGTGGATGTGTTGGTGATCTTGCATTGGGATCAACGGACCTTATATAGCCTCGACTATGGAGGGTTGGCTGATAAAGGGTATGTCATGTAGGGAAAACCTTAATAACCTTCCAAAATAGATAATGCCAAGGTTTATTGGACTTGAGATTGTCTCCCAATCATAATGGGAGAGTTTCCAAGAACACTCATGAATCAAAGGGAGAGGAAAAATGAGAAAGGAAAGGAACTATCTATTCCTTATTTCCTTTTTAGATCGGAGGTCAGAGACAACTTGTGAGCTATTAGATCCCTGATCCACGATCCACAAGTCACGTGCATATTAAAGGGGTCAGGCCCTTGATTTCTCGATATGATATAAATTGTTACATTATATATATATATATATATATATATATATATATATATATATATCATCACATTAGGTGAAAACTATTTAATTCAGAATTCTCTCTCCTCTTAACCAATTAATCCCAAATTTTAAAGGAAAATATTTAATGATTAAATCTTATGTGGGCAAGATTTGGTGGCAAAATACACAAATTAATGATATTTCTTTGTCTCCAAGTTTTCCCCTTTATTTGATTTATTTAAGGCATCGATTAATTCTTTTTCTCTCCCAAACTTGGTAAGTTCTCTTATTTGGATATGATTTCTCATTCAATATAACATGGAACTGAATCTAATTCATTAATTGACTTAATCCTATTATTTTTTAGAAAACTCCACACAACTCCATGTTTAGGATATCAACTGCCCATTACTTTTAGTAGTTAATTTATTACGGGGTTCTCCTCTTTCCCTTTATCCAATACCCATTATAGGGATTATTAAAAAATAGTAAAACCACAAAATCCATTACAAAGGAGAAATTGCATTTGGAATCCATACTTTAAAAATAAGGCATACCCAGTTTTTTAATATATCCTTAGCAATCCACTATTTGCATTTTAGATATGTAAATACATGTGAAAAAACATGTTATAACATCCTTTCCCTCTTATATGAATTTTTTCCTCAAAATTCTACTAGTCATACAAAAAGTTCAAGATGAGACTTTTTCATGTCCGTCTTTAGCTCACATGTGGCTTCATTCTAACCATGGTGAGAGAACCTTCACCATATCTATGTTTTTATTTTTGAGATCTTTCATCTTGGAGTCTATTATCCTCACATGTGGCACAAGATATTACAATCTCCCTTGGAGTTCTATAGGCTCAATGTCAACACATGGGTAGGATCTTTCACATAGCGCTTCATATTGGACACATGGAACACATCATGCATCATACTTATTGTGGCGATAAAGATAGATGATAAGAAGCCTCCTCAGTCTATTCTAGAACCTCGAACATATCCACATATCAGA
Source organism: Alisma plantago-aquatica (assembly GCA_963693085.1). Lineage (NCBI taxonomy): Eukaryota > Viridiplantae > Streptophyta > Magnoliopsida > Alismatales > Alismataceae > Alisma > Alisma plantago-aquatica. The sequence goes on from OY856412.1 coordinate 354,211,825, forward strand.
GTTTCAATTTTTCTCTATTTTTAGCTATATCTCGGAGGGGTCGTATTTTCAAAAACACATGATCACCTACAGTAAAGTGCAAATTTGTCATATCTGCATCAACATACAACTTCTATCAATCATAGGTTCTCTTTAGTTGCTACTTGATCAAAGCGACATTGTCAGCATATAGCTATAGTTTTTTTGACCTTAACAAGGTCCTTTCACTGACATGATCCTAATGAAGCGGTGATCGACCCGACCTCCCATAAAGAGCTTCATACGGAGGCATCCTAATACTGAATTGCTAATTGTTGTTATAGGAAAACTCAATTATGAGCATGTATTCTTCCCATGATCCACCCCAATCTAGCACACATGCTCTGAATAGATCTTCTAAGGTTTGGATCATTCTTTTTTACTATCCATCAGTCTAATGGTTATGAGTTGTACTGAATTTTAGCCTCGTACTGAGTTCCTCTTGAACTTGTTTCCACAACTTGGAGGTGAAATTAGGGTCACTGTCATAGATATTTGAACTCAGAACACCATACAAATAGACTATCTCTCTAATATAATCTCAACTAAGTCTGACACCTTGGTAGTGGTCTTTAGGGAAAGGAAGTATGCTGACTTGGGGTGGTCCACCACAGCCCATATTACATCATGTCCTTTTCCTGTCTTGGGAAGACTCACCATAAAATCTAGGGTGATCTGATCCCATTTCCACTTAGGAATCTCAATTGATTGTAGTAACCCACTGGGTCGTTGGTGCTCAACCTTCGCCATCTGGCACATAAGATAACTAGACACATAAGATGTTGTGTCTCTTTTCATTCCTGACCACAAAAGTATCATTATAGATCTTTGAACATCTTAGTGGTGTTAGGGTGTATCGTATTATTTGACTCATGAGCCTCTTGTAGGATACAAGTCTTCAAGGGTGAATCCTCAGGAAACCAAATATGACTCTTATATCAGATTCCACCATCCACGCCCACTAAAAGGTGTCTTTGAGGCTTCGCCATCAAACCCTTCATCTTTTCTAACTCTGGGCTATCTAACTAGGCTTCTACTAGCTCAGTAAATAGGTCAAGCTTGATCTGGATATTGGCAAGATGAATCCTACCTGTCATAGGTTGTCGAGTCCATTGAGCAAAGTCTTCCTGTCTCTTCTACTAGTTAACCAAACTAGCTACACAACTAAGATGTGTTTGACTGAGGGCATCGGCTAACGCAATGGCCTTACCGAGATGGTAGGCTATGGTGAAATGAAAATCCTTCAAATATTCCATCCAATGTCTTTGTCACAAGTTTAGGTCCTTCTGAGTCAATAGGTTCTTTGGGCTCTTATGGTCTATGAAGATGTCAAAGGTATCCCCATATAGATAATGTAGCTAAATCTTCAAGGCATAGACAATTGTTGCTAGTTCTAGATAGTGAGTCAGATAATTCAACTCATTGGTCTTGAGTTGTCAGGAAGCAAAGGCCACCACACACTTTTTTTGCTCTAACACACATCCTATGCCCATTTTCGATGTGTCATTGAAGATGATGAAATCATCATTACCTGAGGGTATGTCAGAACGGGGGCTGAGGTAAGCTTTTCCTTCAACTCCCAGAATTGTGCCTCACATAGGTCGGACCAAATAAACTTCTCATTCTTCCAAGTGATCTTGTTCAGAGGCAAGGCAATATTTGAGGAATCTTTAGTAAATCATCAATAATACTCATCTAATCCTAGGAAGTTGTGAATCTCAGACGCATTTTTAGTGTTGGTCATCCTCTGACAGCCACCACTTTGGTAGGGTCCACGGATATGGTTCCTCCAGATATTATGTGCCTGAGGAACATAACTCGATCTATCCAAAATTCACACATCAAGAATTTCATGTAGAACTTCTACTTTCTCATGATATAAAGGAACTTAGATAGGTGCTCATAGTGATGTTCTAGGTCATTAGAGTAGACTAGTATGTCATCTATGAACACTATGACAAATGTGTCAAGAAAAGACTGGAACACACTATTCATGAGGTTCATGAACACAGATCATTAGACAACCCAAAAGTTATAACCAAAGACTCACAATGGCCATATCGATTTTGAAAGGTGGTCTTCGGGATATCTTCACTCTCAACTTGCAACCGGTGGTATCTGGATCTCTGATCAATCTTTGAGAAAATTCAAGTAGCTTTGAGCTGGTCAAACTGGTCATCTATGTGGGGTAGATGATACTTATTCTTAATGGTATCCTAATTTATCGTTATGTAATCTTTGCACATGTGAAGGGATCCTTCATTCTTCTTTACAAAGAGGACATGTACTCCCCATGGGGATGTGATAGCTCGGATGAATCCCTTGTCTAGTAGTTCATGTAATTGCTTCTTTAAATCAAACAATTGTATGAGAGCCATCGCATAAGGCTCCCTCAACATCGAGGTTGCCCTGGGATCTAGATTTATTGAGAAGTCCACTTCTCTCTGGAGGTATGCATGAAAAATCATCCAGGAACACATCAAAATATTCCCTGACTACCTCTATTTTCTCTAAGGGTTGCACCTTCTATTCTAGTTCAGTTACTACAACTAGGAATGCTAGACAACCTTTAGCTATCATATGTTCTTCTTTCATGTATAACACATATAGGATGGTAGTGGCATCTTCCCTACCTCTAATGTTAAAGGGAGAATGACCCCATTTCTCTATCTTTATTTTCTTTTCCCTACAATCTATTTTTTCATTATAGTTATAAAGTCAATCCATTCCTATAATGACATTGAAATCATTCATATTGAGAAGCATAAAGTCGATAGGGAATTCATTGCTCATATATTTTATAGGTAAGACCGGTGTCTTAAGGAGGGATGAGAAGATATGACTATTATAGGTAGTGAGTTACAAGACATATCCTAAATCCTTGAGTCCAAATAAAGAATAGTTGTGATATTTCTCGAGATGAAAGTTTTAGTAGAACCAAAGTTGAATAAAGCTTTTACATTATGGTTGATTATATTAACCAGTCCTACATTGTATTCATAGTGTTTGAAACAATTATGTACTTCATGGTAAGGGATGGAAAATATATTTCTAGGGATGGCTACCTTCTATGAGTCAGTTTACATTGTCCTAAGCTTTTTAATTATCAATGGCGAAGACTCAGGCATGTCGACATTCTCCAGCAGGTGGGGCTTCTCCCTAGGGTGTTGTAGCCACTGGTTTGATACACCATTGGACCTAGACCTCGAGGGTTAGGGAGAGGACAGTTGGACCTGATATGTCCTTCTTGTTCATATAGGTAACACACCTTCTTTTCATGGAAGCATCTGCCAGGGTGCTTCTTCCCGCAGGTGTTGCATTCAAGGTGTCAATTCTCTTAATGAGATTTTCCTTTTCCTCCATTTCTACCCTTGCCATTGTTTCGACCTTTTAGCCACCTATTGTTATTTCTTGGGGAAGATGTGCCTTCAGTGAACCCTAGATATCCCTTAGGAAGGTTTTGAGAAGGCATGACAATCTTCCCCATGTCTAGGGAAAAATTGAGGGCCTCAGTGAAGTTTTGGGGTTTGATGGGGATCACATGGGACTTTAGAAGAGGATGCAGGTGATCGATGAAGTGTTCCACTCACCTTTCCTCACTTAGCATATAGGGAAACCGCTCCAAGAGGTGGAATTTCTTAGCATATTCTACCACTGACATGTTGCCCTAATAAAGGAGCATGAACTGCTTTTCCTTCTCCTTCTTAGAAGAGCTGGGAATGAACCTTGTGAAGAAGATGGTGTGGCAATCCACCCAGGCTATAGTCACATCAGTTAGGTATCATCCTGTAGTGTAATTTTCCCAATACAGCTTTGCAACTCCTTCCAGAAGATGGACAGTGAATAGGACCTTTATGTTGGGTTGACATTCTCCACAAACAAGATCCATGTATCCACCTTATCAACTACTTCTGTCTTATCATCACTCCAGAACTTCTCTATGTTTATCTTGATGAAGATGAGGATGGTGTCTCTAAGATGAGGGTGTATAGGTAGGGGTTCACCATTCTCATCCCTGGCAACGTCCTTGAGGGCTAGGGCACTAATATCCTCAGTGAGCTTCTTCTACTCTTCCAGGTAAAGCATCTTAGGAGTCTGAATCACCACCTACCCAGTAGTAAGTCCAAAGCCATCAGCATGGATGGGGTCAACCTTGGGCTCATATTCCATCATAGGTTCACCTTTAGGATCAGGACCATCTTTAGGGCTTGGGATGCGAAAGGGGATAGCCTCATGCTGGGGACCTCTCTTGGCAGAGGCTTCATCTGACCTCTTCTGCTTCTTGGAGGACTCACCCTCCATGGACTTTCTCCTCTTCTTTGAAGACAACCGCTTTTTGTGGGAGGGCCTCTCCTATAGGTAGTCCCTGGGTGTGTCATTGGGGATGATGGTGGTCTTGGTGTGAGCCATGATGTTTCATATAGATAAGTTTATTTAAGTATTATGTATTTAAAGCATCTTATAAATTATGTCCATGACATCTAGATTACATGCATTTTATTATTTGGTGGATGATGCCTTGACCCTAATATCCATAGCCCTACTACTCAAAAGGATAGAGAAAGCAGTTATCAAGTCCCTATGGTTTTGTGAAGGAAGCAAGGGGTAAAGAAGGGATGAATTTATATGAGAAGAAAACCTAGAGGTATTTTACTTCGGGAAATGTCTTCTGACTTAGGCCAGGAAAGACGCACGCTAAGACGACTAGCAGTGCATAGGAAAGTTTTTCCAACCCCCTAGGATGTGGTCCCTTATAGACACCATCATCTATATAAATTACCCTAATAATTCCCTTGGTCTCTATGGAATTTTAAAATTTACTAATTATTAAAGGATAAATGATAAACATGGCTCTTATACAAAATGCAATGTCTCCCTCGCCCTATCATCCCCAATTCAGGTGGACTGAGAAGGCAAGGACTATTTTCATATATACAACATCTAGGTTTAGCAAATATAATTAATAGTAGTTAAAATTTTCACTGAATGGAAAAGGGTTTGATAACAATATGAAGATAGATCTCCACCAAAGAGTTACATGAAGTAGAAATCTAAATGTTTGCAATAAGAAATGAAAATTAACTATCAAAATCTTCCAGAATAAGTTTAGATCCTTTTTTTGGTGTCTTCTTCTCTGGATGTCCATCTTTCATCAATTAATTACAGTTTAACCTAAAATGGCATCAAACAAATACATGGTAAATATATCAAGATAAACTAAGTATGTGTGGGAAACAAGATGTTCGCATGTAGGTGTAACAATGTAATCATCCATAGAAAGTATTATCATTACAAGATTGAATAGGCATTTTCTTGTTTTAACCTCTCAACCCTTATTCTCTCTTTCTCCAAGGTGTGCCCTATCTTTAGGGGAGCCTCTTTATGGGAAACCCTCTCTTTATGATTTGGTCCCTACAGTGGACATTCATAACCTTCCCTCACCTAAGCTTGGTTTCAATAATAGGCCTTCCTTTCTGGGCTTGTCCTGTGGTGATCTTCCTTTCCAGGCTTGATCAGTAGTCACTCCCATAGTGACTTTATTCACCCAGTGCTCTTTAACCCACCAGAGATTACTCAAGGTTTGAGCAGGTGACATTCATATAAGATGATACTCATAGTGACTTTAAAGATTGTAGGAAGTAAATAAACATTCAAGCATCTTAATCACAATCCAGTCGTGAAACCTTTGAAAAGCATGAAAGTTGATAAAGTCCAAGTAAACAAGAGCAGATGTAATCAACCAAGAAATCACCCTAAAATTAATGCATAACACCCAAATATTACTATTTTATCCATAAACTAACATTAAGAATGACTTGGGTTCCAAGTTAGGGTTTTGGGGTCCAATTAGGGTTTCATTAGGGTTTTGGCTTTCCATACTCTAATTATCACATTTAATGCTTTTAAACTTAAAAGCCCTAAATTTGGTACCGTGTGAGTTTTTAAACTTAGATCAGATCAAGATGTCACTTTTATCCAAAAAGACCGGTTTTATCCAATAAAATCCTTTAAACAAGTTATGAACATTATCAACTAGGTCATGGACGTGGAGGAGAGGAGGGGGCAAAGGGAGATCCAGAAAACCATGGTGGTGCATGGTCTAAGGAGGCTGGAAATACCCAGAGGATCAGGGGTGAAAAGATTCGAGGATATCAACATGGCTAGGAACGTAGCAAAAGATCCAGGATTGCAGAGTCTAAGCAGACTTTTGGGGGTAGATCGGCACGGACAACACAAATGCTAGAGAAGAATGGTTCTGGTGGTTTATACATACCACAAGAGGTATTTGAATTCCAATGTACAGGGATGAGAGGGCCCCCTCAAGATGCATATTATATGCCTGGATCCTATCTAGGGGAGGGATCTCAGTGCCCCAAAGGCTCATTCAATATAGAACAAAGAATATCAATGACCCAGAACTTCCCGCCACTGCATAATTAGAGTGAATCCAACCAGAGAAAAGTAGAAGGAGCCTGAACAAAGTATTTGGGGCCTCGATAGAACAAATTCTGCACATCATGCATCTAGGAAGGAATCAATACACCTTTTATTGGAAAAGTTGTTGAAGGAAAACCTAGATCTAGATGCTAAAAACCTAAATATGAATGATGGGAATCTTGGAGGAAGAATACCTGGCAAGGCCATGGCAATACATCGTGGTTTTAAGGCAATTGGCACAGAAGTTGTCTTAATGGCACGAAGAGATCACTTGAAGTCCATGTGGTGTCTTGTTGAGAGACACAACATATACGAACTTGATCTCAATCACTTTCTAGTCCAGCTGTCATTTAGAAGGGACTACAAAATGGCCATGATGGGGAAATGGGCATGGAAACTTTTTGGATGAAATATGGTCGTATGGGACTGGAACTCGACTTTTGTTCCATCTAATGACTTGCCACAAAACATTGTGTGTTGGGTGAGGATCCTTAATTTCCCACTCCCTCTGTAGATCCAAACTATGTTCGAGTGTATTGGTCAAGGGTTGGGTCGGCTGGTGAAGGTATAAGAGCATACTATTAATAGAACTAAGATCAAGTTTGCTCGACTAACCATAGAATTTAATATGACAAAAGGCATGATAGCTTCCATTTTGATCAATAGATTTGACTACAACATTGAGTATGAAGGCTTCCCATTTGGTTGTGCCTCCTGCGACGAGCAAGGCCACACGTCCAATAACTGCCAATCAGGACTTGACTGCAAGGAAGCGGAAAAAACTAAAAGCATCAAAAATCAAAATGAATATCGGTCAAAGGGAATGAGGAGACCTAGAAAACACAATGATTATTTCCATTGTGGAGTAGAACGGCCTTCTCCTATCATTCAGTAGATGGAATGTTAGTATTTGTAGTGAATCCCTGGTGTCCTAGCTTCTTTAAAGATGTTACTTCTATTGCTATCTGAGAAATTTGGTTTTCTATGTTGCAAATTTGTGCCCCTTGATTCTTTAAGTCCCTTTATGTTTGGCCTATGATTGTCTCATTTTGTCTAACCAACTTGCCTAGCATGTTCTCTATGTGGTCTACCCTGATGGGGGCCATGTCTTATTGATATTGTTATTGTGCACTACCTTGTTGTAGCTTGGCATGTTGTGCTTGAGACGGGTCTTGTTGAAAATTGTTGGGATCCTTCCAGGATAATTTAGGATCCTTTCTCCATGAATATTCATTTCTGCCCATGTAATTATATTGCCTCATATACACACATTCTTATTCCTTTCCTCCATATGAGCTTTCTGATTTCTGATCTAATTTCTCTTCTCGTTCAATGCTGTGATTGCTTTGGACTCTCCAACACTGACTATTATTGGAGTGTCTCTCTCTTCCCCCCATGACTTCTTCTTAGCCATATTCTTTAAAATTTCATGACACTTAGATGCCTTATTATTGAGAAAGAATCCTACTCCCCCATTATCAAGTTGTTCTTCTTTCTCCTTGTGTATCCCATAGTAGAATGTCTTTGCTTGTCCGTGTGGATCAATCCCATGATGAGGGACCTACCTCAATATATTTTGTAATCTCTCTCACACCTCTATATAAGACTCCTCTGCATGCTACTTGAAATTGTAGACCTAGACGACTAGGTAATGTGTCTTCAGTGGAGGGAAATATCTTTCAAAGAAGGTATATATCGTTCCTTCCCAGGTGGATATGGATTCTGAGGGTAGGCTTAAGAACCAAGCCTTTATCTTATCATCCAGTAAGTATGAAACTAATTTTAGATAAACTATTGTCATAGGCACCCTATCAATCTTTAGCATATCACAACCTTCCATGAAATTATTGATATGAGACATGGGATCCTCCATACTATGTCCATGGCATTTCTATGATTTTATAAGTGCCACCAGCCCTAGATCAATTTATAGGTGCCCACATTTACTGTATGCTTCACAATTGGTCCTAACTGCATTGTAACTGGTGAAGCTTTGATCTTTTCCCAAACTATTTTCTCCTCAGCTTCCACGTTACCAAATCCCATTTATGTTTGCTCTAGTTGTATCGCCTATGGTGGTGGAGTTTGGAGAAGTTGCCCCCAGAGAGCTACCATACTCCCTTGATCTATGTAAGATTTCATCTTGCCTAGTACTTGGTGGAGTCGATTCTTCACAAATGGTGGTCCTAGTCTGAACCATGCACTAGTACCTACAAATAATATGAAACTGTGAGAATTGAACACTAGTGATTTAATGGAAATTTGAATTCTCAAATTAATAATAATAAAAAGAAAAATAAAAGTGTGGACTAGAGTGGTCAGTCACAACACTCATAGTGTCAGATTGTCATTTCCTCGGCAAAGGCCCCAAAAACTTGATGCGTGTTTACTACACGTATATAAAAGCAAGTGCACGTTTTGCATAATATAGGCCTATGAGGCCAAGTGTTGAACTCAGGGAAACGTATCCAAAGAATACTACTAACTATGACTCAAATAGAAAGACCTAGTGAAAAAGGTTGATTGATGATTGATTAACTAATTACAAGAAATAAAACTAAATTTGTGAGATTGTGATCACAAATGGAATGGATTACTTAGGATTTTGGTTTTACCATGGTTCACACTAGAACTAACATCATTTATCAATATTTTTTCTCCTAACCCTGGACCAAGGGACATGAAGCAAGAATTACCCACTCCCACAGTGTAATTCACTACCCAATCTAATATAGATCCCACTCTCACAGTGACTAACTATTAGTTAGGTGCTTTAATGAATCCTCTGAGCTATTCCCTTCACAATCATAAGAACTCTCTCGCGGAGTGACATAAACTGTGTAATACTATGACTTCTCTTATCCTAAATCCCTCTCTCAAAGTAATTCAGGATCTGAAAAACTAGCTATGTTAATCAGGCACAGTTAATTCATTATACAATCATAGTATTATGTCTAGAGATTAGGAAGAAATACATATATATCAACTCATAATATCATATACAGAACATAACTGGGCTACTCACTGGTCCTAAGGAACTAGGGGATTAGCCCTGCATGATTTCTGTTGTCATACACAGAGGGAAAGGAGAAAATGATGAAAACATTAGAGAATTAAAGAAAACTCTTGTAGAAGATGATCCAGGTGACTCCCTCTGATGAATGTGATGATTTGCTCTCTCAGGGTGCAAATTTGTCCACTGGAGGTGCTTGAATCATCCAAAATGTGGCTTTCTTCTCTCCTCTCACATCTTCCCTCTCTTCACTATCGTGCAATGAACCAGAGTGTGATCGTTACGTCTGGATGAAATCATTCCTAATCATAAGATGGACTTAGGGCGTCATTAAGTCATGGTTGTTTGATTATTCATGATCCTTAATCTTGTCTGATTGCGCCAAGTCGGTACCACCGACAAGAAGTCAGTGGCACCAAGTCCTCTTCTGAGTCATGATTCTATGTAAGTGTTAGTACTATCGACAAAGGTGTCGATACCACCGAGTAGATTTCTATTTTCTGTGCCAAAATATTCATCCAGGAGTCATTACCAACGATAGGAAGTCGGTGGCACTGAGTTGCTTTAGGTGTCACTATCCTAAAATTTGATAGTATTGAATCTATGGTCAGTACCTCAAAACGTATTTGATACATGCATGTTCTTTTTATTCTAATGTCGGTAACACCGCCAAAGCAGTCATTAGCACCGAGTTGAATTAGGACTTCTTGAATTACCTGAAATTCAGAAATAAAGAATATAAGTCCAATTCATTATGATTAATCAATAAAAAATAGTAAACATAGATAATATTAATATGTGTCACAGGCTAGTAATGATGTACCATGCACAAATAGTATCAAAATGAGCAATTATGCATGAAATACATAATAAAATAGCATGTGAAAAGTAGATAATAATCAGTGCATCAAGGAAAAATGAAACAAAGGAATCCATTTAGTATACTTTTCTTCCAAATAAAAATAGATTCATCTCAACGGACAATTAGAGATGACATAAAGTAACTAACCAGTTAGGTTAGTAGTAGGAAGTGAGAAACCAATTAGTTATGGAATCTTGATTCTACCACAAACACAAAGTTCTCCTCTCTTCATAGGACATCACATCTCTACTAGTTAAAATGGTGGTAAAAATGTTCTTGTGTTTAATTGATGTATAGAACTATTCAGGTTCCTAGTTGGTTGTTTTCTAACATTTCCTTCCCTTTTTATTTTTCCAGTATATTAATCTGCTCATTTTTCCCTATGTAAAAGCAAACGGTAGTTTACAGTACCTAATTCAAAGCATTTGTTTGGTTGTCTTTTGCTTTGAAATATTATATGTCGACCTTAGAGATATGACCAGGTAAGGTTAGTTGGACATTATATTTAAGACAAAGTGAATTGACAACCAATATTACAAAAGCCCTTGATATAACTTTTAGGAAGATGAAATCCATGCAATTAAATTCACTATGATCTCTAAAAACTTGGACAATTTTATCTAATATGTCTAATAATTTTAAAATTATCATTATTTATCATTAAATTTGGTTAGTTTATCATTCTTAACGTGACTTAGTTCAATCATATTTTAAAGTCTTCATTCACCCCCAAAATCCAAATTAGCATGTTAGGGTTTTCACATTAACCCTCAGAAATCTATTCATTGTTAGAAGTAACTCTTCATACTAACAAATGTTTTCTGATAGGTTTAGTATAACTAAGACAACTCAAAATTAAAATGTAAACTCTCACTCAAGATGGCAAACTAGAATTTTAAGAAAAACTTAGTTTGGGTCCTTAAAAACATTGTCTCGCCTCTATTACATGACTATTTTAGTCATTAGTGATATTTGACTATGCTCTTTTACTATTAGTCTAACATTATGTCCTTATGAGAGAAATTTGTCCTTGGTTTCAGAACCATTATCCTCTAACCTAGATATTCCATGGGTCAAGACCATGACCCTTAATATGGGACCTACACTAAGAAAAATGATGACAATTTATTTAGGTCATTATTGTTAAAATTTGTAAATATAACATTTTCATTCACACTTAAATGTCTTATATCCTTGTGGGCTAAAGTCAATATTATGACATGGAAAATGACATTCAACTAATGAGGTCACTAAGCTAACCTTATAAATCCAACATTATGGGAATAAGGTTATTTACCCCTTGATATATCTTCCATGGGTAGTTTTCCCTTTCTTTTGGTATATCATCTAGAGTTATTTACACAATCATTAATTTTGTTGAGTGAAGAACCTATTAAGCAAATATTAATTTTTGGTACTTGATATCTCTACTTGCCTTATGATACCTAAGAATTCTTCTTTTTATGAACCTACTTGGTCACTTTATATTCAATAGAGATTCACTTCAAGGATTGTCTTTGATTAAATTTGGGTCAAAATATTCTCAACAATACCATACCTTGAACTATGTCTGAGAGTGGCAGACTAGTAAACCCACATTTTTTCCCTCACCAACATTTGATATATACTTATCATTGTGGCTCCCATGGAAGTATCTCTATATTTTTTTATTTTAATTCTTTTTCCACCTATTTTATCCAATATTCACCTACTTATGTCTATCATTTTTTTCTTCCAACTAGATTAATCCTATAAAGACTAATACTATTGGGTTTGGTAACTAACCACACCTTTATTATTTTAATGAGATATTTTATATTATTCAATATAGTATTCTTGTATTTGATGAAATAAGGGTCATTATTTATTTGCATCAAGAAATGATATAAAAGGAAGAATAATTATTTATATTACTTCTAAAACTTGAATCTAAATTTATTAATTAGAAATTCATATATATCCACCTTTAATCCAATCTCATGGAAACCAGACTAAATAATCAACAACACGATTAATATTAGACCAAGTACATCCATTCGAAATTTACATGAGAGTGATTCCCTCACACAAGAAAAAATCATAATAGGGGAAGCCACAAGAATATTTCTACAGTTCCTTGGAAGTGAACAGTAGAGGATTTGTTTGTAACCTACCATTCCTACCCTTTACTCCTAGATGATGTCAGATTTAGATGATTGTGGATATTTTTGTCAATGGATTGAATGAATTCCCTCAATCTTTCATCCCACTCAAGATTTTCTAGAAATTTAAGTGGTTCTCTAAACCTTAATTGGAGCAACCCTCTATATTGTGAATACCCAAATATAATATAAATACTTGAAATATTCAACCCCATAACCCTCAAATGTTTATCTCCAACAACTAGTTATCAAGCTACCTCCCTCCTTTCATCTTTGAACCCCTCCATTTTCTTGAGATTCATTTCATTAGTGTTAGTTTGAATATGTTGTGAGGTTACTGAACATGTGAGGAGGTGCACTTGGACTTAAAGTTTTGTTGTATTATATTTGTTCTAGTTAAATGATGCTCTATAAATGAGACTATACCTAACTACTAAACTTTTGGATCCTTTTATAACTTTTCTAGTTCTAATAATGATCTTGTCGTTCAAAGATATGATGTTTCCCAATTGTAGTAGTTCTACTCTCTTTCTACTTGTCTTAACATCGCACTAGTTTAGCATTTTTTTGTTTTTTTTGACATTGTGTTAATCATTTTAACTAACTTGACAAGTATTGCATTATGCATTGAGTACACACTGTTGGGTTTTAGGGGAGACAGAGAAGGCAGCGGAAACAAAAAAATTTCTCTCCCAAACCCAGAACAAAGGAAACGCGTCAACGTCTATACAATAGGAAGGATGGTTTGTAGAGGCATACCTTGTCCCGAGGCTTTCTCGGAGACGATACCTCGTGGCTTGCGTGGTCTTCACCTCCGATCTTGGACGGTGTCTGTGCATGTAAAGAAGTGAAACCACTCCTCTACTAGAAAGAAAAGATCGCATCCGTTGAACCAAACACCACATAAAATTTTCACCAATGGAATGAAGACCAATTCAATCCACATGTATGTATCATTACACAATGAGTAGCAGCGGAAAAGAAATATTATCTAACAATTTACAAAGCTTGATACAACACTTCACCACATATGGTACTCTAAAGGAAAACTAAACATAAAAGTCAAAGACCAAGCCGAGGGTCATCTAACCACCTCTTCAAGCCTCCCAAAGATCAGCTACAAGGTTGTTGTTGAAGTTCACTCTCCTCGATCTAACCTGGGGTTGGAAGCATACCCCACAAAGAGAAACAAAAAGAAACAATCAGCAAAATGCTGGTATGTGTGTGCTAAAGATAACTTTGAACAATTTAAGCAAATAGGACATCAAAAGTAAAATGCTTCCCATACAAGAGATAAGGACTACCCAAAGAGGGCATAAAAGATAAGAATCATCATCACATAATAAAAGAAGATACTTGCCATAAATAAACAAATAAGATTGTGCAATACTGGCACATAGAGAGAGTAGGGCACACACCCCACAGTCAACATCAACCTGCATGCATGTGAGATAAACATAGCCCTAGAACAATATAAATAACAATTGGCGGCCAAGCACAAACTTGAACCTGATAGAAAAAGGAATACTGCCAATCTCCCAATATATAAAGTTTGAGCATGGATTACTGCCACACTCGATTTACAGAGGAATGGTATACTGCCACCCTCCAAATAAACAATTGGGGAATACTGCCCCAAACCAATGTAATTACACTACTCTAGTGCTATTGAATCACATTGCATGTAAATATAGAGGCAAGTAGAAAGTATAGTCAGAATAAACAATGTTGCCATCACACAATGGACAACACATACATATAAACATCCACTTCAAAGTGGGCACATATCAACAAGTAAAAATCCACATCACAGTGGGCATATAATATCAAAAGTCCAAATTGCACCAAGGCATAAGAAATAGGGTCAAGAGAATATCCATGATCACAAGATCAATAACAAAATAAGATACTTCATATGAAGCAAGATTTCAAAAGAACAAGACAATGTGTAGGCTAATGTCCATAGGACCAAGAGTAAGACAAAAATATGATAATTGCTCAACAAGAATAATATGGGATGCAAACATACCTCAAAATCAAGTCCAACTGGTTCAAGGCACTTCTGGATCCAAAACTAGGTCACCCAAGAGCCTATTAAAACACATATACCGATTTTATATCAATTCATATGTATAGACCAAACCCTAAAAACTACCTTTTTATATGTGTGTAAATTAGGTTATGAAAACTATTCCATATTTTAGGTTATGTTATTACGAGTCTAAAGCATATTTTATTATATTTTTCTAACTTATATATAATTAGTTATGATTTATACAAGTTATTATCTTATTTAATTAGATCCATTAAATCACCCTTTTAAAACATCAGATTCAGGTGACAAAACGATACCATTAGTTAGATCTTATTTTTATGATTCCAACGAATATTTTTCCATAATTTTCTGATCATCTGATAATTAGTTATACATTTTTAATTACTGACCAATCAGATAATTCCACGTAATGAATTTGCATCAAAAGCAGATAACAGGAGAGGGGCCCCCGTGACTTGGCCCAATCACAACCGCCCAAGTCACCGGTCAAACAGACGCAAGACCACGACCAGAGGAGACAGAATCCGCGAAAAGATGAAAATACCCCTGGTTGAGAAACAAAACAGAAAAGGAAAGAATGAGGGCAAGGAGGGGAATCAACCCTGGGGTTTGTTTCCCCCGCGAGGACCACCCTGACAGCTTGAGAGCAATCAGGTCTAACTACAACTCCATATCACAAAAGAGTGCGAATTTAGCAAAAAGTCCAACATGAATTATGTTCCCGAAGTTCCAACAAACTCAGAGAACCAAACCGCGATGAAATCGGCCATCAATAACTCAAGAAAACCTCGCCGCAAAATGCTGCCAATTCTGAGGTGGCCGGGTAAGAAAGATGAGCCAGCGAGAGGTTAAACGAAGAACGAAGGAAGATGAAGCAACCAAAATCAGAACAGTAAGTGAGGGAAACCGACTAGCAGGTGCTCTATCGCTCAACATTACAGGAGAACGACCCAACTCAAACGAAAAGAGGGGAAACCAAAGTACCTGCCGAAAAGATGAATTGAGGGCCCTCGAAGCTTGCCCACACCCTCACGACTCGAAGCGAACCAGGATCGAACCCCGCCGATGACCAAAACTCCCAGACGATCTCGCCGCCGCCGCAACAGGTAGCCGGAGTAGGGAGAGATGAAAGCAGGGCAAACCGGATCAAAAGGCTAGGGCACGAGGTTTCTGGGGGTCTGAGGATCGTGGAGGAAGCCATATATATAAGGACGAAGATCTAGTTCAACGAGTATCCAGAGAAAACCAGGAAACAGATGAAAGTGAGGAAGGTTCTAGTCGACCCAATGATTGGGAGAGAAAGTCCCACACAAAGTGGGGATCAACAAAACCGGAAGGCAACACTGATGGTAAAACGGGAATCAGAAATCACCGAGAAGGAAAGACGGGAGAGAAAAGCGCGGAGGAAACTCGTGTTACTATAGCCGCGAGAGAGAGTCCTAACGGAGGTAGGAGATGACTCGTCATCCGTTGGATTCTCATCCAAGGGCCACGATGAAGTCTGAAATCAATAGACCGCGTAACAGCCCCAAGCTTAGGGAAAATCGGAAATCAATTGAATAAAACAAAGGGAAATTCAAATAATTTATATATATTCTCTTTCCTGATTTAGGGGTTCTAGAATAATCCAAATTAAACCAAAATTTGCACATATGTTAAATTAAACATGTAGATTCCGAATATCCAATTAGTTTTGCCTTTTGGAAACCTTTAATGGGTTAAATAAATCAAATATCATTTTCTCTTTCTTTCTTCATTTATGGCTTTAGGATTATCCAAATTTTATGAAACTTGACACACAAGTCATAATTAATGTGTTGGATACGAATTTTCCTTTATTTCCAACTTTTGGTGTCATGAATTACATTTATTTGTTAATTACACCTTTTAGGCATTTTCTCTCTCCTATAATTATCTATTAAACAAACATTATCCAAATTAGTTGCAAACTTGCCCAAAGACTTATTTTTATGTTTAGATTACGAATTTGGAGTTAGTTTTCCAATTTGAGGGCATTAAATATTTTATTTCACTTTATTGTCATATTTCCTATTTTCTTTTGATAATGTCATTAATATTTATATTTATATTTATGTCCACTTTAAATGATGTTTGGCCCCTAAGTGACTTTTTGGTCAAGAAAACGAATTTGAGTGTCAAATTATCCTCATGGGTTTCCAATTATAATTTTGGTGCAATATCTTTCTAATTATCTTCTTTACCCATTAATTAAAACCAAACTGGTGTATATGTGCATATAACCTTATATTAAGAATATATGAGAAGTATTTATCCAACTAAGTTCTTTAATTTCTTATTATCATCTAAATGAGTTATTATTAAGCACAAAGTATTTTGTATTCCCTTAATTACATGTATTAGCTTATCCTTGTTTGGCTAAGTCAAAAGGGTAAAACTACTAGGGTAGGGTTCTAATTCTAGTATGCTACAGCACACCACCCCTTAAAGGGATTTCGTCCTCGAAATAAAAACATCCATAGGAAACTTATTCACCACCCCTTAAAAGGGTTCATCTCATAAAATCAAACTTAACTTCAGTTATAAAAGTTTCAACTACACTTATTACATCCACTTCATAAGCAACATGTAAAAGGATATATAACTTGTAAAGACTAATCTAAGGAACTATGGGTTAACTTGCTCTTGCTCAGCATCATTAACTTCTTCACCATCCAAAGCAAAAACTCTTCCAGCTCTTCTTTCCACAGGTCTTCCTCTATTATTGTTTCCATTATTGTTGCCATGATTTTGAGGAGGTGCTTGTTGTTGTTGTTGTTGTGTTGGATCTTGACCATTATGACGCTTAGGGCAATATGGTCGGATGTGTCCAGGTTCATTGCAAAAGTGACATACCACTGGCGCGCCCTGATTTCTAACATGAGGGCACTTTTCTGGAGGATGGGGTCTATTGCACTTTGTGCAACTGTCTCTTTTCTGCTCATCACCTAAGGACTTCCTTTTCTTGTCGAACTCCCTATGCTGAAACCCTGGGTAAGACTCCACAACCAAAGCTTTATCAACCATCTGCTGAAAGGTCAAGGGCAACTGTGGAATAAGAGCACGTCCCACATTGTAGTTGAGCCCTTGGAGGAAAAGGTCAGCCCTACGTTCCTCACCCAAACCAACTGCATAACGCTCCAACAGCAGAAACCTTTGCACGTAAGCAGAAACATATAAGGAACCTTGCTTCAAACTATAGAACTCTGCTTCTTTCTTCTTCAAAGCAGCAGTGCAGATGTACTTCCCACGGAAGAGAGTCAAAAACTCTTCCCAAGACATAGTTGAGATATCTCTAGTCCCTTGCTATTCCATTCCACCAAACTCTTGCTGGTCCGTCCAAAACATTTGAAGCAAACCTAACCTTTTGGTGTGGAGGGCAAGCCATACCATCGAAAGTCCTCTCCAAGGCCAAAACCCAATCATCTGCTTTGTCGACCGTCTCTATCTCACCTTCACCCTTGAAGGAAGGTGGATGCATTTTCATGAACTCCATGATCGAGAACTCCTTAGGCTTCTCAGGTACAGACGAGTCTTTCATCTTCCCCACCATGGAAGATGCAAAGAGTTGTCGAAACATGGCCAACTCTTGATCTGGAGTCATAGCTCCTCCTGAACCAACAGCATCAGAGGTCCCCTGACCAAACCTAGTATTTTGTGGCGTCTCATAACCGTATTGGTTGTCAACTGTTGAGTTATCTCCAGCCATTAGGGTTTTGCCTGCACAAGGCAAGGACACAAGGTATAAGCAACCTAAGATAAAGGTAAACATCCTAAGGGAGATGAGTTTGAAATAGTTAGATAACCGACTGAACATGGCTCTGATACCATGATGTAAAGAAATGAAACCACTCCTCTACTAGAAAGCAAAGATCGCATCCGTTGAACCAAACACCACATAAAATTTTCACCAACGGAATGAAGACCAATTCAATCCACATGTATGTATCATTACACAATGAGTAGCAGCAGAAAAGAAATATTATCTAACAATTTACAAAGCTTGATACAACACTTCACCACATATGGTACTCTAAAGGAAAACTAAACATAAAAGTCAAAGACCAAGCCGAGGGTCATCTAACCACCTCTTCAAGCCTCCCAAAGATCAGCTACAAGGTTGTTGTTGAAGTTCACTCTCCTTGATCTAACCTGGGGTTGGAAGCATACCCCACAAAGAGAAACAAAAGGAAACAATCAGCAAAATGCTAGTTTGTGTATGTTAAAGGAAACTTTGAACAATTTAAGAAAATAGGACATCAAAAGTAAAATGCTTCCCATACAAGAGATAAGGACTACCCAAAGAGGGTATAAAAGATAAGAATCATCATCACATAATAAAAGAAGACACTTGCCATAAATAAACAAATAAGATTGTGCAATACTGGCATATAGAGAGAGTAGGGCACACACCCCACAGTCAACATCAACCTGCATGCATGTGAGATAAACATAGCCCTAGAACAATATAAATAACAATTGGCGGCCAAGCACAAACTTGAACCTGATAGAGAAAGGAATACTGCCAATCTCCCAATATATAAAGTTTGAGCATGGATTACTGCCACACTCGATTTATAGAGGAATGGTATACTGCCACCCTCCAAATAAACAATAGGGGAATACTTCCTTAAACCAATGTAATTACACTACTCTAGTGCTACTGAATCACATTGCATGTAAATATAGAGGCAAGTAGAAAGTATAGTCAGAATAAACAATGTTGCCATCACACAATGGACAACACATACATATAAACATCCACTTCAAAGTGGGCACATATCAACCAGTAAAAATCCACATCATAGTGGGCATATAATATCAAAAGTCCAAATTGCACCAAGGCATAAGAAATAGGGTCAAGAGAATATCCATGATCACAAGATCAATAAAAAAATAAGATACTTCATATGAAGCAAGATTTCAAAAGAACAAGACAATGTGTAGGCTAATGTCCATAGGACCAAGAGTAAGACAAAAATATGATAATTTCTCAACAAGAATAATATGGGATGCAAACATACCTCAAAATCAAGTCCAACAGGTTCAAGGCACTTCTAGATCCAAAACTAGGTCACCAAAGAGCCTATTAAAACACATATACCGATTTTATATCAATTCATATGTATAGACCAAACCCTAAAAACTACCTTTTTATATATGTGTAAATTAGGTTATGAAAACTATTCCATATTTTAGGTTATGTTATTACGAGTCTAAAGCATATTTTATTATATTTTTCTAACTTATATATAATTAGTTATGATTTATACAAGTTATTATCTTATTTAATTAGATCCATTAAATCACCCTTTTAAAACATCAGATTCAGGTGACAAAACTGATACCATTAGTTAGATCTTATTTTTCTGATTCCAACGAATATTTTTCCATAATTTTCTGATCATCTGATAATTAGTTATACATTTTTAATTACTGACCAATCAGATAATTCCACGTAATGAATTTGCATCAAAAGCGGATAACAGGAGAGGGGCCCCCGTGACTTGGCCCAATCACAACCGCCCAAGTCACCGGTCAAAAATTCCAACATGAATTATGTTCCTGAAGTTCCAACGAACTCAGAGAACCAAACCGCGATGAAATCGGCCATCAATAACTCAAGAAAACCTCGCCGCAAAACGCTTCCAATTCCGAGGTGGCCGGGTAAGAAAGATGAGCCAGCGAGAGGTTAACCGAAGAACGAAGGAAGATGAAGCAACCAAAATCAGAACAGTAAGTGAGGGAAACCGACTAGCAGGCGCTCTATCGCTCAACATTACAGGAGAACGACCCAACTCAAACGAAAAGAGGGGAAACCAAAGTACCTGCCGAAAAGATGAATTGAGGGCCCTCGAAGCTTGCCCACATCCTCACGACTCGAAGCCAACCAGGAACGAACCCCGCCGACGACCAAAACTCCCAGATGATCTCACCGCTGCCGCAACAGTTAGCCGGAGTAGGGAGAGATGAAAGCAGGGCAAACCGGATCAAAAGGACTAGGGCACGAGGTTTCTGGGGGTCTGAGGATCGTGGAGGAAGCCATATATATAAGGACGGAGATCTGGTTCAACGAGTATCCAGAGAAAACCAGGAAACAGAGGAAAGGGAGGAAGGTTCTAGTCAACCCAACGATTGGGAGATAAAATCCCACACAAAGTGGGGATCAACAAAACCGGAAGGCAACACTAATGGTAAAACGGGAATCAGAAATCACCGAGAAGGAAAGATGGGAGAGAAAAGCGCGGAGGAAACTCGCGTTACTGTAGCCGCGAGAGAGAGTCCTAACGAAGGTAGGAGATGACTCGTCATCCGTTGGATTCTCATCCAAGCGCCACGATGAAGTCTGAAATCAATAGACCGCGTGACAGCCCCAAGCTTAGGAAAAATTGGAAATCAATTGAATAAAACAAAGGGAAATTCAAATAATTTATATATATTCTCTTTCCTGATTTAGGAGTTTTAGAATAATCCAAATTAAACCAAAATTTGCACATATGTTAAATTAAACATGTAGATTCCGAATATCCAATTAGTTTTGCCTTTTGGAAACCTTTAATGGGTTAAATAAATCAAATATCATTTTCTCTTTCTTTCTTTATTTATGGCTTTAGGATTATCCAAATTTTATGAAACTTGACACACAAGTCATAATTAATGTGTTGGATACGAATTTGCCTTTATTTCCAACTTTTGGTGTCATGAATTACATTTATTTATTAATTACACCTTTTAGGCATTCTCTCTCTCCTATAATTATCTATTAACCAAGCATTATCCAAATTAGTTGCAAACTTGCCCAAAGACTTATTTTTATGTTTAGATTATGAATTTGGAGTTAGTTTTCCAATTTGAGGGCATTAAATATTTTATTTCACTTTATTGTCATATTTCCTATTTCTTTTGATAATGTCATTAATATTTATATTTATGTCCACTTTAAATGATGCTTGGCCCCTAAGTTACTTTTTGGTCAAGAAAACGAATTTGAGTGTCAAATTATCCTCATGGGTTTCCAATTATAATTTTGGTGCAATATCTTTCTAATTATCTTCTTTACCCATTAATTAAATCCAAACTGGTGTATATGTGCATATAACCTTATATTAAGAATATATGAGAAGTATTTATCCAACTAAGTTCTTTAATTTCTTATTATCATCTAAATGAGTTATTATTAAGCACAAAGTATTTTGTATTCCCTTAATTACATGTATTAGCTTATCCTTGTTTGGCTAAGTCAAAAGGGTAAAACTACTAGGGTAGGGTTCTAATTCTAGTATGTTACAGTGCAGCTCCTGGACTCACTGGGACTGTCGAGATTGACAGTTGTCCTCTGAGCGGCAGAAGTCTCCCGCCTCTAAAGCAGTACACACGGACCACCTGGAACTCTGATCTCCTTGTCCCACAAGGAATCGGAAAGAGTCGCACCCTCCTATCGGCATACTAGTCACCAACACACTCTCCTGCCACCAGTCGCTTTTCTACAGTTGTCTTTCCCTTGTTGTGCCTCCCTTATCGGGTAGCACTTGCTCGGGCTCTCCCGGTTACCACAACCAGAGAGAATGACAACTTTGCAGAGCAACTGGTGTTCTAAGTTGTTGTTGTTGAGAAGCCCCCACTACCCCTATATATATAGGAGGGTCATGGGACAAGGTTCTCTACCCCGGACAATACGGGATTAAAGCAGGAGTAGAAGGGTTCGAGATTTTCCACAAAACAACCCATCTACGCCACCTGAACCGATCGTTTCAAGCATGAAACGGTCGGTTGGGGAGGTGAGCCGATCGGTTCACACCTCAACCGATCGGTTGGGGCTACTGAGCCAATCGGTTCACTTCTAAAGCGATCGGTTCATGGTCCTGATCCAACTCAATTTGACTTTCGAATTTGTTTCTGATTAATCAAATATTAATCTTTGTCCAAATCGAATTTGTACAAGTGAAACAAATTGTATTCGCAAAATAGTTTTCTGACTTTCCAAACGATCTCGGTTG
This sequence comes from Alisma plantago-aquatica, assembly GCA_963693085.1. Taxonomy (NCBI): domain Eukaryota; kingdom Viridiplantae; phylum Streptophyta; class Magnoliopsida; order Alismatales; family Alismataceae; genus Alisma; species Alisma plantago-aquatica. The sequence goes on from OY856412.1 coordinate 354,234,368, forward strand.
GTGACATGAATCGACCGGTTCAACAATTGAATCGATCGTTTCATGACACATGAGTCGATCGACTCACAACTTGAGCCGACCGGTTCAACAACCTGAGCTGATCGGTTCATCACATGAGCTGATCGGTTGGGGCATCAAACTTGTGCAAATCAGTCAATCACAGTTTCAATCAATCTAATATTCTAATCAATCAGTCCAACACCTTGAACACTATGATATTGAGCTATCAATTGATTGAATGTTTAATTGAACTACTAAACTCCTTTAGTAATCAATCTAAACATCGTTTGTGGATAAACTCCTCTTCCAAGTTAAATCCTATGTGTGTGACCCTGTACGTCCATTTCACATTGGCAGTGAAAGTCCATAACACTTATGACTTCACAAGCAAAAAGTGGTGCCTAGTCACACATCAGTGCTACTCAAGTGAAAAGGAAAGTTGGAGAAAAACTTTCAATCCTACAATCTGTGAATGGTGTTATAGTGAATGTATAATTCCTTTGTCACTGATATCCCGAATGAACTCAAGCCATGGAATAGTCATCCTGTCAACGTTCATTCACTTTATTGATCTCAGAGTAGATTGGAGGATATATGTATGACATCAATATCACATTTTGATTCACACATGCGTGCACGCCTATATCAATCCTACTCATCAAGTGGCCATGGATATCAAACTCCATCGGGAGGGACAAATCCCATATCTATCACCCACCCCTCAAAAGTCCCATGTGTCAAAGCCACCCAATCGTCACCTTTATAACAACCCATGTTTCAGGACTGCGTTTGATGATGTCAAAGTGTACCCAACGACATGTGTTGAGTGTAGTGATTTCAGGTCAAAGAATCACACTCACCACCATCACTATGAGAACTGACTGTGACTACCATGTCATGGTTCCATGTATCAAACTCACGGTGGGTCTGTCTGGTAAACTTGTTCTCTAACAAGTACCTATGTGTTTGGTTTGATATCTCCATAGCATGACTAATGAGATTTTGTCATCAACCAACACCACAATCTAGTCTTGTGTGCCATTGTTGTCTATATACCTTCCACAATGACATTCGACTAGGGACATAATAAGAATGTACAAACTCTTAGCATCTGTATGATCTCATCGTTCAGGTCCTGAACCTGAAAGCATACTTCATTGAGTATTGTCATTCTCTAGACATTCAATATGTTCTATCATTATCTCATATGAGTGAACCAGAAAGAATTGGAAGCTTGCCTTTGATCTTTATCAAATCAATATTAATGCATCCCACCAATCATCCCATGATTGTCTCTCAGGGCATACATACCAACAGACTCCCACTTGCACTGCGAGCCAATCACCCTTGAATCATATTCATAGTGATCTTCAAACATGTCCCACATGTTGTTGTTCTCTAGTGCTAACATAGTGAGTTATGGCAACACCTTGCCAAAGTCGGTATTAATTGCATGTCTCTCATATCTTCGTTGTACGTCACACGTATGAGATGGAGTTGTCGTAATATGTGATCTAGTATTCCTTTGCTAACATTTAGCCACATTGCATGACCAAGCAGTCCTAACTTGTCATCAATGACCGGAATAACTATAAAGTTCATCTCTATGAACTCCAAGATCCATATAGCATCCATTGTTTTTCTCTAACACACGGATACTCGGCATTTCCTTTAAAACAACTTTATTGGAACGTTTCCATTTATCAACAAACATTCACTTTTATATATCTCATATATATTCTGCAATTAATTTTCTATGCTTTTTAGAAGTTCGCATCAGTGTAACTCTTTACAATGAACCCTTCCTTATTTCCATAGAACTAGTACTTCTCAAGTACTAATCAAGTTCTTATGGTATTCCAGTAACCTTTACTGGAACTAGACAGACATCCACTCATCATGTCCCACATATGAGTTATCAGGATGAGCACATCATATTGTCATGTAATACATACAAGATGATGAATGCATTTTATTCTTGCCATGTCCATACATGCAAGATAATGGGATGATTACATACATGATAGATCCATATCTATTCTTAGTGTTCCCATTCTTCATGAGAATTGGACACTTGGCCTTGGGATACTAACTCCGTGTAACAAGGATAAGTTTTCTCCCACTGAATCTGTGCATACTGAACCTTTCAGTATAGATTGCCAATGTATGCTTTCTCTTTTCAGGTCAAGAGGTTTTCAAGAACTATCTCTATAGATCTCTATTCCTATCACATAGGAAACTTCTCTATCTTCCTTAAAGATAATTTCCGCTTTGGATTTCCATTCTAGAACATTTCCATTTCACATCAATATGTGAAATGTGAATACACTCCCACTAAATCACAGATCCCTTCTTCATCTTTGACAAATCAGTCAAACCCTTTGACTGTACCATCAAAGTGAAGATTCAGCTCTGAGTTGCTTGTACTCAATCAATCACATTGATTAGACCATTGCAACTTATAGACTTCATTTGCATTAATGGATTCATAAACCTTATAGGTTGTGTCACGTATACACCCTTGTTTTATTCCTCATAGGAATGTGGTTTTGGTATCCATATGAAAATCTCTTAGTCATTAAGTTGCAATCAACAAGCATCATCCTTCTCAAAATGTTATCCATGTGTCTTAACGCTTAAGACTCATTTGCACTTATGGGTTTCATCCCAATGGGTTCTACCATCAAGGTCATACCTTATGGTTCACATGGAAGTCATTTAGGATGTAATGGTCATAAACCATAACTCAAAATTTGATTCCTCATATTCATCTAGATAGTTGACTCATCACATGACCAACTCATCACATAGATAATTGAGGTGCATCTGTCAAGGATATGAGAATTCACAACCCTTTGTGATTCTTAATGTCCTTTATTAGTGTGGGGTATTCTTTATTTAAGAAGAAGTGTGGTTAGACCTCGCCTCTCTCTAGAATCCCCGGCAGCTACCGTAGGGGGGAGGGAGCGCCTCTTTGGTGCTTTCCTCCCCCTGGCCCTCATCGGCCACGGTGTGGCTTCATCAACCGAAGTCAGCAACTTTCTCATCGGCTATGGCGAAGCTTTGCGTTCAAGTAGCGATCTCTGGATTTCAAGTATCTCTGGTCATCATCGCTTGGGGCGGATCTTGGCTTGGAGCGAGGAGGAGGCGGGATGTGTGGCGTAGAAGCCAGAACCAGGGTCGTTGCAGCATCGACTCCATTCTGTTTATGAGGGACAGATGGAGAGGAGCCACCACCTTTGGGTCTGGTCTCACGCACGGTTGCTCCATCTTTGTAGCACAGTAAGGGAGTCTCTCAACTTCCTTTATGATTCATGCCCTCCTTTCCTGAGCCGGTACCTGGCCTCGCCCAGTGGTGTGACGGCTCCACAACATTGACCAGCGCTGCATCGCCATGTCTGGCGGTGGCACTTCCTTCATGGCGGTGCCTTCAATTCTGTGGTCCTCGACTTGCAGAGGGTAGCTCCTTCGTCATCACCGTTGCATGCCACTGCTGGCTGTTGGACGGTTGAGGAGCTTTGGCGCTACCTGGCGTAAGTAAGGTGACCCCTGCTGCTACGTATTGGAGCACTCGCAAGGTGCTCGGTGATTTCCCTCTGTGCAAACAGGGGTTCTGGGTCTTGGCCGAGGTCCTCTCCTAGAGGGGGTCTCTCTTCAGTTAGGAAGAGACTAGTTGAGCTCTATTCTCATCCAGTCTGGTTCTCTAATCAAGGAGTTAGGCACCTTTGTGCAAGTAGTAGGCTATCCTCGTGTGGGTTGGGTTCAAGGGGGTGGAAGGCTTCTTCTTCTCTTTGGGCCTTCCTGCCGTTACGTGTAAGAACACCTTCAAGGTGTTCGATGGTTTTCTGATTCAGTCGCTCTGTTCTGCTTGATCACCTAAATCTAGATCTGTGCTAGTCAAGCAAGTGAAGTTGTAGGCCTAGCAGGGCTAGTTGGTGAGGTAGAAGCGAAAAGGAAGTCTTGATTCTTGGTTCTATGCCACACTTTGTGGGTGCGGCTACTGTCAGCTGGTGTAGTACTAAGCAAGAAGGTCTTTCTTCGAGCTTCCTTCTTGCAAACTCCCTGTTAGAAATTTACATCACCCCTTGCTTATCACACAGTTAGACTGTGATTGTTTTTGGTTTGGAGGATCCGTTTTGGGTCGTGCTCCTTATGGGTCCTTGTGACAACTAGCTAAGAAAGTGAGATACTCAAAGGCTAGACCCAAGCAGGGTGGCTGGAGGTAGTCTATGTCAATCTGTGGTTTTTTGTGGGTATGCTGAATGTATGTAATCATGGTTTGTAATAGCCTTTCTTCTGGTAGGAGTGTTAGGATCTAGCCTTTTAGTTTGTTTGTTTTTCTTAGTTTCCTAGCTCTATATAGGGTTCTTTATCCCCCTGTGTGGCGGTATTGACTCTTAGTTATGGTTGATTAACTATGTCAGATGTAATGGGGTACTTAGTGCCCAAAGTTTTGGTAATACTAGCAACACGCATTTTTGACCGACCAAAAAAAAGTTAGTTATTTGATAATCATGCTCTAACTCCTTAGAGTATGACTTCCTTGTTGATTTAGACATCAACATGCCTTAATCTTGAGTTTATTATGATACACTATCATAATCACTCATAAGGATCTCAAACATTTGGTCTAAGTATTTCATTCATTGATCTCATCAAGAATTAATACTTTACCAAATTCATACTTCATCTATGATATTCTTGAACACTTCAAGATATTTATATTGGTATTTCTCTAAACACCATTTGAAGTATTAGCACTAACTCCAATAGGTACGTAAATATATCACATGTATTATACCTAATAGGATAATCATTCTCCCACTACCACTAGTGAAGATTGATTAATCATGTCCAAGATATTCATGTCTCTTACTGGTTCTCTAACCAAAAGAGTCTAGATTTATCCATCATATGGAAACTAGAAATGAATTTCTCATGATTCGTGCTAATTTTATTGTTTGAGTTAGCAATAACTTTTAGGTATCATTTTATCTTATGCATACCAAGTATCACAAGATAAACAAGGCATTGCCACAAAGACCATATATTTTGAAATTGAAACATCAACTTTATTAATTGCCATCATTGTCATACAATATGCAAAAATAAAGTGTTTCTATCCATTGGAAAATATGAAATAGCAGTTCACAACTCTATTACATGCCTTCAAGGCTGAAAAATAAACTAAAGTACTCCTATCTATGGCGGCAACACTTGCCCCATTTATTGAGTGCTTTACATTTTATATCTTGGTATCATATACCTCAAAAAATGTTACAAGTTTATTTCATGACACCTTCAGTTGGAGACGTCTGTCCCTTCCTTCTTCTTTAGTTCTTCCAGATAGAGTGGATAATTCCTTTTCCAATGTCCTGGATTTTGACAATGGTGGCAATTGCCTCTCTTGGTCACGCCTCCCTTGGCCTTGAGAGTTGAAGATGACTTGGGCTGCTGGCTAGCATCAGAACCTTTCTTAGCCTTGCCCTTGCCCTTGCGCTTGAACTTGCCTTTCTTGTCGCTGATCACCATCACAGACCTAGGCTTGTCCTTCTTCATCTACGTCTCGGCTTTCCTCAACATGCCCAACAACTCTGTCAATGGCTTGTCAAAGTTGTTCATGTTGTAGTTCATCACAAACTGACTGTAGGATTCTGGAAACGATTGCATTATCACGTCAGTAGCCAACTCTTGGCTCAGGGGAAATCCCAATCTTGTCAGGTTCTCCACATCCCAATCATTTTGAGTGTGTGAGGACCAACTGGATCTCCTTCTGTCATGACACACTTGATCAGTGCCCTGGAGACATCGTATCTCTCTTGTCGTGCTTGATCTTCATACATGTTATTGAGATGCTGAATCATCTCAATGACACCCATGTTCTCATGTTGTCGCTGCAACTCGTGGTTCATGGAGCACAACATCAAGCACTTTGCATCAATGGCATCATCAGAATGCTTCTTGTAAGCATCCATTTCTGCCTTTGGTGTGGGAGGAGTAGGTTCCTCTGGAATTGGAGTATCCAGGACATAGAGCTTTCTCTCTTGAGTGAGAACAATTCTCAATGTCCTAAACCAGTCATGGAAGTTAGTCCCATTTAGCTTGTCCTTTTCAAGGACCGATCGCAACGAAAAGTGATTGTTGTTTGTTGTCATTTGTACTACAAAAAGGAAACATATGCAATTTAGTCCAAAACTCAATTTTGACTTATTTGATTGATTTGAAAGGTTGATAATATAATTAGGACTTAATTAATTATCTCTCCCACTATTTTTATTCAAATTGATAGCCCTCACCATCAATTCGGAAGATTGCAGCATACAATCTTCTAGTGGGTCAAGATCTGTATTTCATCAAGTCATGAGTTAGCTTTGGCTGATCGCCCACAATCTTGACTAATTAGGTAGGTCATCATGCCAATTGCATCATATGCAACTCTTGATGAATGAAAATGCACAACACCTTGCCATGAACATTCTGTGCCTCTGGGCATAGACGCTCTAAGAATCACCATTTAAGTCTAACCCAAAAGCTGACACGGTAAACATGCACCCTACTTTGGCAGAACCTACATGTTTACCCTTCACACTTCCGCGAGATAGACGGCGCACCACGCTTTGGCGTAACCTATGCTTGGTCGATCAATTTTTTCATGTGTGCCACTAATGGAAGGTGTATAAGACTCAATATTTAGATGAGAGATTTGGTTTTTATAGGTACATATACATATCCAATTACCACAATATAGTAAGTATCATATACTTACTATATCCCATAGAAAACATGTGAAATGATAAAAGCAATGATTATGGCCATCCTAATGTGATTCCTCAAGCCAAGAAGAATCACAGTCATCTAGGTCTACATCGCATGCAACCTGTCCATGATGAAGTGTTATAGCCGTCCGAGTTGATCAACTCATCACATGAATGACCTGCTCGCCTTGGCCGGTCTTCTGGGTGCCACCAGCGGATTGGTTGGCTGCTCCAACCGATCGGTTTTCCTGGTCGTCATGCATCTCCCCGTGGCCTCCATCGGATCGTCTCGCTCCTCGAATCGGTTGTCTGGATCGCCAACCGATCGGTTCACTCCTTGAACCGATCGTCTCAGTCATCGTCAAGATTTCTGTTGTTCTTTGACATAACAGGAAATAAAAGATCTATCCTATTTTACATTTGAATTGGGAAACCCCGAGTTACATTCGGGGGGAGCAAAGGTAGGAAAGAAATCTCGAGTTATCTCGAGTTACATCAGGAATAGGAGATAGGGAATCGGTGCCCAGACCGAGATGCAAGCAACCACATCCAACCAAGCACACACATACATAGGGTTTATTGGCCATAACCACGCTACAGATCCACCACAAAACTCGTTTAAGGGTGACGCGTATCGAGTGCATTCATATTACATATCATATATGTATATTGGGATTTGTGGATTTAGGATTGGACATGCAAAAAGCCAATTTTATTCGCATCGTATGCAATAAATAAAGGCGACAAACCAAAATCGATCATATCGATAATCCTAAATTATAGAGCAGCTGACGTGGCTCTGATACTACTATTGGGTTTTAGGGAGACAGAGAAAGCAGCGGAAACAAAAAATTTCTCTCCCAAACCCAGATAAAAGGAAACGCTTCAACGTCTATACAATAGGAAGGATGGTTTCTAGAGGCATACCTTGTCCCGAGGCTTGCTCAGCGACGATACCTCACGACTTGCGCGGTCTTCACCTCCGATCTTGGACGGTGTCTGTACAGCTCCTGGTCTCACCGGGACTGTCGAGATTGACAATTGTCCTCCGAGCGGCAGAAGTCTCCCGCCTCTGAAGTTGTCCACACGGACCACCTGGAACTCCGATCTCCTTGTCCCACAAGGAATCAGAAGGAGTCACACCCTCCTGTCGGCGTACTAGTTACCAACACACTCTCCTACCACCAATCACTTTTCTGCAGTTGTCTTTCCCTTGTTGTGCCTCCCTTATCGGGTAGCACTTGCTCGGGCTCTCCCGGTTACCACAACTAGAGAGAACGACAACTTTGCAGAGCAAATGGTGTTCTGAGTTATTGTTGTTGAGAAGCCCCCACTACCCCTATATATATAGGAGGGTCATGGGACAAGGTTCTCTACCCCGGACAATATGGGATTAAAGCAGGAGTAGAAAGGTTCGAAATTTTCCACAAAACAACCAATCTGCGCCACCTGAATCAATCGTTTCAAGCATGAAACGGTCGGTTGGGGAGGTGAGCCGATCGCTTCACACCTCAACCGATCGGTTGGGGCACCTGAGCCGATCGGTTCACTTGTGAACCGATCGGTTCATGAACCTGATCCAACTCAATTTAACTTTCGAATTTGTTTCCGATTAATCAAATATTAATCTTTGTCCAAATCAAATTTGTACAAGTGAAATAAATTGTATTCGCAAAATAGTCTTCTGACTTTCCAAACGATCTCGGTTGGTCACGTGAATCAACCAGTTCAACAATTGAGTCGATCGTTTCATGACACATGAGTCGATCGACTCACAACTTGAGCCGACCGGTTCAACAACCTGAGTCGATCGGTTCATCACATGAGTCGATCGGTTGGGGCATCAGACTTTTGTGCAAATCAGTCAATCGAAGTTTCAATCAATCTGATACTCTAATCAATCGGTCCAACGCCTTGAACACTATGATATTGAGCTATTAATTGATTGAGTGTTTAATTGAACTACTAAACTCCTTTAGTAATCAATCTAAACATCGTTTGTGGATAAACTCCTCTTCCGGGTTAAATCCTATGTGTGTGACCCTGCAGGTCCATTTCACATTGGCAGTGAAAGTCCATAACACTTATGACTTCACAAGCAAAGAGCGGTGCCTAGTCACACATCAGTGCTACCCAAGTGAAAAGGAAAGTTGGAGAACAACTTTCAATCCTACAATCCGTGAATGGTGTTACAGTGAATGTATAATTCCTTTGTCACTGATATCCCGAATGAACTCAAGGCATGGAATAGTCATCCTATCAACGTTCATTCACTTTCTTGATCTCAGAGTAGATTGGAGGAGATATGTATGACATCAATATCACTTACTGATTCACACATACGTGCACGCCTATCTCAATCCTACTCATCAAGTGGCCATGGATATCAAACTCCATCGAGAGGGACAAATCCCATATCTATCACTCACCCCTCAAAAGCCCCATGTGTCAAAGCCACCCAATCATCACCTTTATAACAACCCATCTTTCTGGACTGCGTTTGATGATGTCAAAGTGTACCCAACGACATGTGTTGAGTGTAGTGATTTCATGTCAAAGAATCACACTCACCACCATCACTGTGAGAACTGACTGTGACTACCATGTCATGGTTCTATGTGTCAAAATCACGGTGGGTCTGTCTGGTAAACTTGTTCTCTAACAAGTACCTATGTGTTTGGTTTGATATCTCCATATCATGACTAATGAGATTATGTCATCAACCAACACCACAATCTAGTCTTGTGTGACATTTTTGTCTATCTACCTTCCACAATGACATCCGACTAGGGACGTAATAAGAATGTACAAACTCTTAGCATCCGTATGATCTCATCGTTCAGGTCCTGAACCTGAAAGCATACGGCATTGAGTATTGTCATTCTCTAGACATTCAATCTGTTCTATCATTATCTCATATGACTGAACCAGAAAGAATTGGATGCTTTCCTTTGATCTTTATCAAATCAATCTTAATGTATCCCACCAATCATTCCATGATTGGCTCTCAGGGCATACATACCAACACACACACCTTGTTTCTCTTAAAATAATCCCATGTTATCTTATCCTAATCTTTTTGACCATTTTTCTCTCTAGAATCTGCAATCAATCTCTAGTTACTAATAAGGGATCTTAAATGTAAATAAAATAGATGCTTAGGGGGAAAAAAAGGGTTTTGGCAGCCTCGACAATCACCTTAAGAGAGTTACTCTATCCTTCCCCTATATTGACTCTATGTTGGGGGTGTAATTTGTCCAACCATGGATCCTCAGGGGCTTCTCTCTACCGATACAAAAAATTTGCCACATCATGCATATTGCAATGGAGATATTTGCACTAGGAATGGCTAGATCTCTATTGCCTCTTGTTTGGATAAGGCAATTGAGGTGTCAAGGCATTACTCTTACCATGTCAAGCCCAACTGGACTATGATATATCTTCTCCAATTAGTGATCCCCACTTGTCAGTATGGGAATGATCATGTGTCGAGTCTTCTATTTTCCTCATTTGAATCTTGGGTGATCTATTTACCCTTGGATCATCCCTCAACATATTTGATAAGGGAAATGTCTTCCTCGCTTGATTATTCCTTGAAAGTGTGCCTAACCCACCCACATAAAGGGAATGGTGGTTGGAAACAAATTCGACAACCAAGATAAAGTCTAAAATTGTAAATAATCAATAAAATTCAAAATATTTCCTCAATAAAACCTTATATTCAAGCAATTGAATCTCCCAAAACCATTCATCCAATTCCAATAAATTTTAACCATAACTCCATCACAACTATCTCTATCTAGTAGTAATTTAAAATACAAATAGAGGTCATTTTCATGACCATACAATTGAAATTAATCATCAAACTACCTCCAATATTTGTGATTTGCAAAAGCAGATATGAAAAGTCAACCATATGATCACAGTCTCAATGGCCACTCAGCCATGCACATATGGACATGTATTAACATAATAAATGGGCATTTTTTAGTTATTAAAACTTAATTCAAACTACATCAACAACCCATCACTTAATGAGTTATCAATTTGGAATACAATCTCATACAATTGATTTTGGGTTTTGGTCCTCATTGTTTGTTATTTGACTAATGGATTCAAATTAGTTGCCTCATTCCAAGATATTACAATACTAGAGCATGTCTCTCTCTACTTGTCTTCAAATTACATTGCATTTTGTTTTTCTAGTTTTTGAAATCATGCTAATCATTGAAGTAACAAAATAAGTAGTTCATAATGCATTGAGTATCAACAATATTTTTTATCACAGTGAGGTATCACATGATCTTATCCAAGCTTTGTCTTAACCATATTCTCTCCCTATATTATGTAAAAACGAATCCTTAATTGTAGATGACGGATCTTAATCGCGAAACAATGAAAAATCTCTAGGTCGACACTAAAAGGACCAATGTGGCCTTGAGGCATTAGTGTTTTTCCCAATAAAGGTATGTTGTGTCAATTTTGTCATTTTGATGTGAAAACCTTGGACTGGAGTTTTATCTAAAAAGACACTTACAATATGGAATGTTGGTGGATGGCAACACATTGGGGCCTTTTTCCATCTTTGATCATGAGGAGATCTCCTTATTCAGATTTGTAATCAATTTTTCATCTTATAATCTCCAGTGTGTGGAGTCAACTTTGTATTTTCACTTATTCAACATAATTTATGTATATACCATTTTTCTAAAATGAAACAAGAAGACAATTATGATTCTTATCCACTTTTACATATTTATACTCTATATCAATCACAACGAAACATATATCCATGTCTTTCTATCTTTGCAAATAAGCTTCTCTTGCCTTAGTATGATCTTTTTTTCTTAATATTCATGTTGTTTCTATTTACATAGTTAATGGATCCTCCACTTCTTCCTTTCACTATATTTTCATTCCTCACCATGGTTCATTTGTGTAGCACACATGATTGAATAAGCCACATAGTAGGAAGGAGGAAGCTCTAGCCTGCTAGCTCAATTGGTCAAGTCTACTATTTGTAAAGTGTAGGTCGTCGAATCAAATTCCATTGGGGCACTATACAAGGGACGAAAGCCTCTTTTTTAGTTTTGATAGACTGTTCTATCTCCTGACTTACCATTAGAATGTGTTTAAGTTTCCACTATTTAAAAGTAGGAAGGAGGAAGAGGTAGTTGAGCCAGCATAGTTTTTACCAAGCATAGGTGAGTTATGACCTCAAGCGCCTGGTTAAGGGTGAGAAGTTAGGCTAGGCAGTTGCTTTTATTTAAAGAAACAATCAAACAAACTGAGCATAGTGGGATTTGGCTATAAGAAATCCCAAATTTACCCTTGAAAAGGATGAGATTTCTCTATCATTTCTTACTATTAAAAAGGGTTTAAAGTCCATATTATCCAAAAAGTAGGAAGGAGGAACATGTAGTGGCCTACCCTAGTTTTTACCAAGCGTAGGTGAGACATGACCTCCAACAAGTAGGCAGGCGGGACAATGTTTTTAAGGTGGAATAGGTTATTAGAAAAGTAGAGGGATTACCCCAGATTTGGAGATTGCATATGCAATCTAGGGTTCTTCGTGGGGGCTCTCCAGCTTGGGAAAGAGGGAGACATGACTGGAGTGTGTTGGTTCTCTCACATGGGCCCTTCTCTGACATGCTCTTTTGCTTGACGTTGTTCCTAGACAACTTCTTCTACACGAGGGCACTCAATTTCTCCTCCAGTGACCGGATCCCCTTGGGTTTGGTCCCCACATATGTTGGTGGCTATATGGCTTTCAGAGGAGGGTATGGTGGGTGTCTACGGATCAAGTCCCTTGACTTGGTCTTGTAACATCACTGACCGGTGGAGGTAAAACTTTAGGAGACGTCATCCAATCGAGGAGTCTGATCTTTTCTTTGCAAACTACTTTTTCCTTTCCTCTTGTGTATTTTGTGTTGGTTCTCTTAGGTTCTTTGCTTTACATGTTCGTTGATCTTCGTTGTTGCCATGGTTCTCTACCTTAGAATAAGGTATTATCTCCTACCTATATATAGATTGTCATCCCTTCCATTGGAAGTGTGACGCCCCGATCCCCGTGCCATCTCTAATGACCCCGAAAACCCGGGAGTCACCCTCAGTAAACCACTATTAACTTTTTCTTTTCTTGATCACTTAAAATTAGCTTAAAGGGAAAATCTTTTAACTTAAAATAAACTGAAACCTTAATAACTACGGAAGCAAACTTACTATTTCTAAATCTTGAAAGATACCACAGAGTTTAATCAACATATTACAACTTACTTGCGGAATATAAAGTACAACAGTTAATTGAAAACTAAGCTATAGATTTCTTTACATTCTCTCTCTCTACCATATCACATGCCCAAGGACCGAGGGGAAAGGACCAAGAGACCTCTAAACCTAACTAAACACTACCTTCTAAGCGTCTGGATGATCGATCCTTCAACTTCCTTGTGCTGACACTGACCTGAAAAAAATGTTTGAGTAGGTTGGTGAGCTACTGGCTCAGTGAATAGAATTTCACTCAACCATCGCAGATAACTCATTTTATGTTTATTAATTGGAATAAAATACAAGATAATACTATACTGAGCAGATCTAAATAATATAATTTAAACAGCAGAAGATGTCAACATTTCATTATGATAACAATTGATGTAAAGTTGTAGATACAATTAAATAATAGAGAATACTAGAATTTCATTTAAAGGACAACTGTTGTGAAACTAACTCAAATCTTTCTTAACTCTTAAACTTATAAAAACTCTGTGAACCTATATGAACATATTTTATCTTATGCCCTGATCATATGCAGTGTACTCATATGAAGACTCGTAGCGAACTACGATCCCACCGTACAAGACTTAGTCGACACCCCGGGATAGCTAAGTCTGACTGTTGTTCTAGTCTGCTATAGGAACACTGGCTCTCTGGCCTCGGTACTCCTGTGGTGTCATAAACTAGACTCCTCCTCTAAGATGAGTACACAGGCGGAGAGTCAAGTCGTGCCACTAGGACGTCTGGTTAGTGTTGGACACGTTTCTCTTTACTCCAGTGCCGCCAGGACGTCTGGTTAATGTTGGACACTGTAAACTGCTCTCTAGTGCCACCAGGATCTTGTCTCTAGTTGATGTTGGACACTACAAACGGTACTCTCGTGCCACCAGGATCCTGTCTCTGGTTAATTGGACACGAGTTTCCGACCCCCCCCCCGGTATACTGGACATTGCCAGGGTTAGGTCGTTTCACCCCTAAGGCGCAGACCTCACATAGGGGTTCTACGGTGTTAGGACCCTTAAATCTGTTGTTTTATTAAACCTAGAAAACTCTTACTTCATTGCATCTCTCTCTTACTATATGGTATCTCTTTCTCATTTATACTTGACTTTGGTATCTCTATGATATCTCTTCAATTAAATCAAAGCTTATGACGTAACACGAATATCATTCTAAACTGGACAAGTTGTACACTCAAATACTCCAGATACCAAGAGATTCAACATATAAAGCATGCAGGTAGATTTCAAGTTCTTGAATAATCTAAATACATGTCCACTTGAAATGTCTAAGAAATCAACCTTAATAAGCATGCAGGCAAATTAAAATTCTCAAATAAATAGAATTCATGTCAACTTGGCACATCTATGCTAGAATCATACAATTGATCATCGCAACACATTAACAAGAGCTATTTACTCAATATATATGTAATCGTCAGTAACATTTGTAAATTATCTAAAATTCCTTAAAAATCGTGCACATCAACCCTAAACCTGAGTTGTGCATCACATAACTCAATTTAGAGATTAATTTACTTGTCATGGCAAGATTTAATATATAAACATGCGCAACAACCCTAATCTTGAGTTATGCATCGCATAACTTGATTAAGTTTATATTTACTCATCATGACATGGATTATTAATATTAATTGAAATTTCAAATGATTTCTTGAGTTGAGCATCTCATAACTCAAATAAGAGTCAAATTATTATCATGGCATGAATTATTATTAATAATTGGGAATTTCTAAGGATATCTTTGAAAAGCGCGTCAATTTGAGTAAATATTAAATCATTCACATTAAATATGACCTAGAGCATGCAACTAAGTTTTCTTTGAATATTTTTCATATCATCGACATTTATTTGTAATCGTACATCATTTAATTTATTAAAATCATACAGCTTGAGTTTATGCTCAATCAGTCCATTTTTGGTCGTGTGCTGCTGTTTTGACATTTAATCGAGTAAATTAGGTTTCGACTGAACGTGTAGTTTTACTCATCTAAATCACACACAATATTTAACTATTTAGCACTGTGCAAACGTGTGGCACTGCCCGACACCCAGGTATATGATTCGAAACTTCCAGATTCGAATAGAATTGCATCTACGGGTTGTCTTCAACCTTGGAATAAACCCAAATTGAACCTGCTGCAATCGAACAGTAATTTTTCTTCACGTACAGGTTGAAAGGGCTGCTTGGTTGGGCGTCGATTGTTGTTGGGGCTGCGAATTCGTGCTTAGGCACCAAGGCCGAGCTCAAGGGCGCTGATTGCTGTTGTTTTTCGTCCAGTCGAGCTCCTGGCCGCAGCTCTTGCTGCTGTGCGGTCACTGCTGCTACTGGGCGCCGCCCTAGCAGGTAGTTGGGGCTGCGTTTTGGGCGAGAAGAGGAAGAAGGAAGGGTGGAGAAGGGAGAACGAAGGTAGGGTGTCGCTGATCGGAGCTAGAAAGCCAAGGAATCGCCCGCCTTTTCCCCCGTTCCTGCTCAATCGGGCCGCACTGCTGCTGTGCTGGTCAGCCGGCGCCCTTGCTAGTCGGGCTGATGTTGGGCAAGGAAGAGGAGGAAGAAGGAGGGGAAGAAGAAGGGGAAGCAGGTTGCCGCGGATCGGAGCTATAGAGCTCAAGATCGCCCAAAATCGCCCCTCTGTTGCTGCTGCGATCGGGCCCCCTGCTGAGCGCCGCTTTAGGCGGTTGCTGTTCTATCGATCGGGAAGAAGAAAGGGGATAAGGAAGAAGGGAAAAAAAAAGAATTAAAGGCCAAAAACTGGAAAAATTGCAAAACCAAACCCTAGTTCTAGAAAATGTTGTAACTCTCGCCTCGAGTGTCCGATTGAGGTGATTTCTTTTTGTAACTTTTCAAGCGTGAGATCCTCTACAACCTCAAAGCATAAAACATACCAATTAGTTTGTCTCAGCTAATCAAAATACTAATCGCTTCTTGGGCACTTATTTAACTTAACGATTAACACTGCGATTATCATTAATTGCCTCAGGTGATTCAATCTCAACTATTGATTCACATCTTAGCTTATCTTTATTATCCATGATGTTTAACAAGATACTTAGCACTAATCAAGGTACTTCATGCTAATCGAGGTACTTATTGACTAACCCCAATATGGGTTGTAACAATCTCCCTCCCTTATAAGAATTTTGTCTCAAAATTCCTAAAAGAGAAAAGGAAACTTGTTACGCATCTCGGACTCAAACTCCCACGTGGCTTCCTCTAGGTTATGGTTTCTCCACAAAACCTTCACTAACGGTAACTCGCGATTCTTGAGCTTTTTTATCCTCTGATCAATTATCTGTATTGGTCCCTCAACATAGGACACATTTGGTCTGAGCTGGGCAGGTTCTGGGTCCACTATCTTCTCTGTACCAGGGTAACACTTCTTCAGCATCGATACATGAAATACATCATGTAGATTAGCCAACTCGGATGGCGATTCCAACATGTAGGCTACAAGTCCAATCCTCTCAATGATAGGATATGGGCCCATAAACCTAGGAGTCAGTTTGCCTCTCTTACCAAACCTCAACACTCCTTTCCATGGTGAAACTTTCAGATACACTTCATCACGAACCTCAAACTCAAGAGGTCAACGCCTCTTCTTGGCATAACTCTTCTGTCTATCCTGTGCAGCTTTCAACTGCTCTCTGATCAAAGTAATCTTCTCGGTAGTCAAATCCACTATCTTTGGTCCAAGAATCTGCTTTTCACCCACCTCATACCAACATATGGGTGATCTACACTTTCTATCATACAGAGCTTCATACGGGGCCATTCCAAGACTAGAATGGTGACTATTATTGTATACAAACTCTATAAGGCTCAAGTGTTCTTCCCAACTTCCACTGAAATGCAAGACACATGCTCTCAGTATGTCCTCAAGAGTCTGAATAGTCCTCTCTGACTAGCCATCCATCTGCGGGTGAAAAGTTGTACTGAACCTCAACTTTGTGCCCAAAGCACGATGCAACTGATTCCAAAACCTGGATGTGAACTTAGGATCTCTATCAGATATAATTGAAACTAGGATACCATGCAACATGATTATCTCATTCACATATATCTTAGCCAACTTTGGGACATCAAAGGTTGACTTAATAGGAAGAAAGTGAGCAGACTTAGTCAGTCTATCCACAATCACCCATATCGAATCACAACCTTTAGGTGTCCTGGGCAACCCTATCACAAAATCCATTGTGATATGTTCCCATTTCCACTCTGGTATAGGAAGAGATTGCAAAGTACCTATAGGTTTCTAGTGCTCAGCCTTAACCTACTGACACACACTACATCTTGCCACATACTAAGTTACATCCTTCTGCATACCAGACCACCAGTACAACTCCTTAAGATTCTTGTACCTCTTAGTGTTGCCTGGATGCATATCGTACATCGATGCATGTGCTTCCTCAAGCATCTACTCTTTCAAATCACTATCTCAAGGTACACACAACATGTCATGCTGATACAACACACCATCATCTAAAAACCGGAACTCTGGTCTTTGCCCCCTGTCATGTCATGCATGATCTACTATAACTCACTGTCACTCTGTTGAAGTTCCTTGATCTGATCATAAAAGATAGGCTTGACTTACATCTGTGCAATCAAACCACTCTGTTCTGTCACCCCTAAGTCTAAGTTCAACTTTTGCATTTCTACTAGCATGTCTCTCTTGAAACATGTCATAGAGAATGCATCAGCTATTGAACTTGACTTCCTGCTGAGGGCATCTGCTATCACATTCGCCTTTCCAGGGTGATAATCTATCGTCACTTCATAATCTTTGATTAATTCTAGCCAACTTTGTTGTCTAAGATTCAGATCCTTCTGGGTGGAGATATATTTCAAGCTCTTATGATCCGTAAACACCTAGCACGCCTCACCATAAAGATAGTGACACCATGTCTTAAGAGCATGAACTACAGCAGCTAACTCCAAATCATGTATCGGGTAATATTCCTCATTCTATGCTACTTACTTCTTGTTACATTTCAAATTTATATCTTACTCTTTTCTCCGAGTCATTTTCATATTGTTTATCTACCTTTCAGATTAACTACATTTAAACCCTGGATTTTATTAGAGCTAGCTTACCTTTCATAGTGCAAATCTCATGATTTTGTTTTATAGAGATGCTAGTATTCAAGGTCAAATCACTAGTGACATCCCTTGAACTACTTCAACTCTAAATATTCTAGGGTTTAGTCCTTATCAGTAACATAGCGTTATTGTGATGTGACTTTACTCCCTTAGTTTAAAATTCAAACTTTGGATCTCATAAGTTTTACTAAAGTCTTCCTTATATTATCACTAGAATTTCCTTTCTCTTACTTGGACATTCAGATAAATTACATTCTCAATTTACCTTGCTAGGATTTCATCATCATATTGTGTGCTATTATTTCATTCACTTAGTCTTCTTTACTATGGTAGTTATGCACCATATATGATTTATTTTCTAAATTATGTGTTTATTCTTTATTTTAGGAACTAGTTTGTTAGTCTATAGAGACTCAGAATCCCAAGATAGTATGTATGAATGTATTAAACTTTATAATAAATATATACATTCCATACTCTCAATTATGTCATGTAATCCTCATTCCTTAATCAAGGTCATCATTTCTAACATTTCTTTTGATTCAACTAAGTTTCTTGTCCTGGTCTTATGATTTACATATTCATCTACTTCTTCTGAAGGCTCTTTATTTTTATGTACTTATTGTATACTTAACTCTTTTCTTCTATTTTCCCTTTGCTTTGAAGTACATAAAAGTATTTTACTCTATTACATGATCCATTCCATGGTTGATTCTTACTATCTTAGCCCTTACATACTTGTCTCATATCATTTCCATATTCTCATATTTAGAGTTCATATAATACTAATCATTAAATTTAATCTGAACCTTATATCGTGTTCCTTTATTTCCAATTAAGGATTTCTTATATGAGGCCCCAACGTTGGGTCTCCGATATCAGTTCCAACTAATTTTTAGTTGTTCTAATCTTTCCCTTATATCTCAACATCTTAGTGTATGTACATTCTCACTATGATGTGGGTCTAAATTATCCAGAGTTTACTTGATACGAAGAATATAAATAATAAATAAATCACTTCATGACACACAACAATATAAAAGAATCATATTTATTCTACAAACTGAAAATCTAAATTCATGCATATAAGAGCATTTCTAGTGATCTCCAATCAAATAAGCAATATAAAGCAAGAGTTATATCACATCCTATGTTTAATCTCTTACTCCTACATTAATTTCCGGTTTCTTAACCCTAAAATTTCTAGGGTTTCTCTCTAGCCCATTCTTCCTCTACATACCTGGCCAGGGCATTCACGGAAGAATAGAAAGAGTAGCTTGATACTGGTCAATATAAGTAGTTAGATACCTGGCCAGGGTATCTAAATACTCAGACCTCCCAGAGCTAAAGACACATCACTTCCAATCTACCTCACTTATAGCTCTATCTTTCTATCCTAACGGTCCCTGACGACTCAGCCAAAGCTCTCTACTTGGTTCTCGTGACCACGTCCTCTTCCTGCCATCTGCAATAGTATTACAGAACACTTCCAGTCAGAAAATTGTAGTTAGAAGGAAGACACCTAAATCCTAATCATATTGGTCTCTTGTCGTCCCCTGACCTTGACTTAGAGTAACCATGTACTCAACCTATGCTCTGATACCAAAGTTGTTGTGACGCTCCGATCCCCGTGCCATCTCTAATGACCCCGAAGACCCTGGAGTCACCCTCGATAAATCACTCTTAACTTTTTCTTTTCTTAATCACTTAAAATTAGCTTAAAGGGGAAATATTTTAACTTAAAATTAACTGAAACCTTAATAACTACGAAAGAAAACTTACTATTTCTAAATCTTGAAAGATACCACAGAGTTTAATCAACATATTACAACTTACTTGCGGAATATAAAGTACAACAGTTAATTGAAAACTAAGTTAAAGATTAGTTTACATTCTCTCTCTACCATACCCCATGCCCAAGGACCGAGGGGAAAGGACCAAGAGACCTCTAAACCTAACTAAACACTACCTTCTAAGCGTCTGGATGATACAGTCCTTCAGCTTCCTTGTGCTGACACTGACCTGAAAAAAATGTTTCAGTAGGTTGGTGAGCTACTGGCTCAGTGAATAGAATTTCACCCAACCATCGCAGATAACTCATTTTATGTTTATTAATTGGAATAAAATACAAGATAATACTATATTGAGCAGATCTAAATAATATAATTTAAACAGAAGAAGATGTCAACATTTCATTATGATAACAATTGATGTAAAGCTGTAGATACAATTATGTAACAGAGAATACTAGAATTTAATTTAAAGTTCAACTGCTGTGAAACTAACTCAAATCTTTCTTAATTCTTAAACTTATAAAAACTATGTGAACCTATATGAACATATTTTATCTTATGCCCTGATCATATGTAGTGTACTCTACATATGAAGACTCGTAGCGAACTATGATCCCACCGTACAAGACTTAGCCGACACCCCGGGATAGCTAAGTCTGACAGCTGTCATGGTCTGCTGCAGGAACACTGGCTCTCTGGCCTCGGCACTTTTATAGTGTCGTAAACTGGACTCCTCCTCTAAGCTGAGTACACAGGTGGAGAGTCAAGCCGTGCCACCAGGACGTATGGTTAGTGTTAGACATGATTTTCTGTACTCCAGTGCCACCAGGACGTCTGGTTAATGTTGGACACTGTGAACTGCTCTCTAGTGCCACCAGGATCCTGTCTCGGGTTGATGTTGGACACTACAAACTGTACTCTCGTGCCACCAGGATCTTGTCTCTGGTTAATGTTGGACACGAGTTTCCGACCCCCCCCGGTGTATTGGACACTGCCAGGATTAGGTCGTTTCACCCCTAAGGCGCAGACCTCACATAGGGGTTCTATGGTGTCAGGACCCTTAAATCTATTATTTTATTAAACCTAGAAAACTCTTACTTCATTGCATCTCTCTCTTACTATATGGTATCTCTTTCTCATTTATACTTGACTTTGGTATCTCTATGATATCTCTTCAATTAAATCGAAACTTATGACGCAACACGAATATCATTCTAAACTAGACAAGTTGTACACTCAAGTACTACAGATACCAAGAGATTCAACATATAAAGCATGCAGGAAGATTTCAAGTTCTTGAATAATCTAAATACATGTCCACTTGAAATTTCTAAGAAATCAACCTTAATAAGCATGCATGCAGACTAAAATTCTCAAATAAATAGAATTCATGTCAACTTGGCACATCTATGCTAGAATCATACAATTGATCATCGCAACACATTAACAAGAGCTATTTACTCAATATATATGTAATTGTCAGTAGCATTTGTAAATTATCTAAAATTCCTTGAAAATCGTGCACATCAACCCTAAATCTGAGTTGTGCATCACATAACTCAATTTAGAGATTAATTTACTAGTCATGGCAAGATTTAATATATAAACATACGCAACAACCCTAATCGTGAGTTATGCATCGCATAACTTGATTAAGTTTGTATTTACTCATCATGACACTTATTATTAATATTAATTAAAATTCCAAATGATTTTTTGAGTTGAGCATCTCCTAACTCAAATAAGAGTCAAATTATTATCATGGCATGAATTATTATTAATAATTGGGAATTTCTAATGATATCTTTGAAAAGCGCGTCAATTTGAGTAAATATTAAATCATTCACATTAAATATGACCTAGAGCGTGCAACTAGGTTTTCTTTGAATATTTTTCATATCACCGACATTTCTTTGTAATCGCGCATCATTTAATTTATTAGTCACACAACCTGAGTTTATGCCCAAACTGTCCCATTTTTTGTCGTGTGCTGCTGTTTCGACATTTAATCGAGTAAATTAGGTTTCGACTGATGGTGTAGTTTTACTAATCTAAATCACACACAATATTTAACTATTTTAGCATTGTGCAAAGGTTAATAATTAAAATGTGCATTTTAGTAATTGAGCGGTGCCGGCACTGCCTGGTGCCCGGGTATATGCTATAAAATGCGTCAAACACAGATCGAACAAGTCAAATGATACGAATGGGAGTGAGATTCTACTCACCTTGATTCAAAACGTCCAGATTCGAATAGAATTGCATCCAGGGGTTGTCTTCAACCTCGGAATAAACCCGAATTGAACTTGCTGCAATCAAACAGTAATGTTTCTTCACGTACAGGTTGAAAGGGCTGCTTGGTTGGGTGTCGATTGTTGTTGGTGCTGTGAATTCGTGCTTAGGCACCAAGGCCGAGCTCAAGGGCGTTGATTGTTGTTGTTCTTCGTCCAGTCGAGCTCTTGGCCGCAGCTCTTGCTGCTGTGCGGCCACTGGTGCTACTGGACGCCGCCCTAGCAGGTAGTTGGGGCTGCGTTTTGGGCGAGAAGAGGAAGAAGGAAGGGTGGAGAAGGGAGAACGAAGGTAGGGTGTCTCTGATCGGAGCTAGAAAGCCAAGGAATCGCCCGCCTTTTCCCCCTTTCCTGCTCAATTGGGCCGCACTGCTGCTGTGCTGGTCGGCCGGCGCCCTTGCTAGTCGGGCTACTGTTGGGCAAGGAAGAGGAGGAAGAAGAAGGGGAAGAAGAAGGGGAAGCAGGTTGCCGCGGATCGGAGCTATAGAGCTCGAGATCGCCCAAAATCGCCCCTCTGTTGCTGCTGTGATCGGGCCCCCTGCTGAGCGCCGCTTTAGGCGGGTGCTGTTCTATCGATCGGGAAGAAGAAAGGGGATAAGGAAGAAGGAAAAAAAATAAAAGAATAAAACGCCAAAAACTGGAAAAATTGCAAAACCAAACCCTGGATCTAGAAAATGTTGTAACTCTCGCCTCGAGTGTCCGATTGAGGTGATTTCTTTTGCAACTTTTCAAGCGCCAGATCCTCTACAACCTCAAGGCATAAAAGCATGCCAATTAATTTGTCTCAGATAATCAAAATACTAATCTCTTCTTGGACACTTATTTAACTTAACGATTAACACTGCGATTATCATTAATTGCCTCAAGTGATTCAATATCAACTATTGATTCACATCTTAGCTTATCTTGATTATCCATGATGTTTAACAAGATACTTAGTACTAATCAAGGTACTTTACACTAATCGAGGTACTTATTGACTAACCCCAATATGGGTTTAATAGGAAGGGTGGTCAGATTCTGGGTTTTCCTTGTATCTTTGATCAGGACTGAGGTTTTCGATCAATTTGTTTTTTGAAAGTAGATAATGGACACGACTTTGAACGTGAGGCTGGAAATCAAGAGATTCCATTGGCATTTTATGTGATAAATGTTTCTTCAGTTCATGTAGGAGTTACTAGGACTTCATCAAAATAGTTAATGCACACATTTGAGGAGGGCTTTTGTCAACAAGTTGTTAAATGCGTGAAAATTAGGAATTGGGGAAGAAACAAGTCATCTTTCCATTCAGATCTCTATAATTGTTTTACCTTTGTTCCCAATATGGTGTTGGACCAATTCATCATGTAGATGTCCTATGGCTCTTTATCCAATGTCATTTGTTTACGTCAAAAAAGGGTGAGACATGACCTCAAATGCCTAGTTAAGGGTGTGTACAATTAGGATGCATAGGTGTTTTTATTTAAAAAGTTCAAGCAAAGTGAGAGCAGGTGGGATTTATCAAACTAAAATAAATCTCAAATTTACCATTTAAAATGGTGGGATTTCTCTATCATGGCTTACTATTAAAAAGGGTTTTGTAACACTCCACTTTTTTTAATACATAATATAACTGAGCGAAAGTAATTATCATAAAGGGGGATTTCACATAAGTTTTTCATTTCAAATAGATAAATAAATAATCATACATTGTCATAAAAAGATTCATATATCATCAATTGGATATGAAAACTACAACTAACTTCTTTGTCAAGTCTAACATCTAGTCATCTAAAAATAAAATGACATAAACCTAAAAGAAAAAATTCTAAATATTAAGATCATCTACTAGATGGGACCCCACTAGGTTTCACTTGAAGGTCTTATAATATGTAGCTTGCTCTTATTTAGTCCATATTTGCTCCAACACCTGGGGACATCACATAAAAATGATGAAACCATAGACGTGTTACACATTAAGTCAGATAACATGGGCAAACTCGTCCATTATGTCAACATCAATCTGCATGGTTTAAGAAAACAAAATGCATTATGGAAAGACAAAAATACCCATATGAACTACATTGGTCAATTTCAATAGTGTGGGCAGCATAGGGATTTTTCTCCCTGCCTTCTTCCCTTTTGCTCCAACAAGAGAAGTGGCAATCAAGCTCGCAACTCCCTGGTCAAACTCGAAATATGAGGATTAAATAAGAAAATGGTGATTGTTAGAGGCTTCTTCATTCCTATCTAGACCCAATAAGCCAAGGTTCAGCCTTTGGGGCATATCTGAGCTTCAAATTCCTAACCATGGCCATGGAGGTAGATACAACTGATTGGAACCAGGGAAAACAATATCAAAAAAACATCAAACAAGACTTATAAAATGTGTGTGGATGTCTATCGAACTCATCTAATGCCTTACCATGGTCTGGTGACCACCAGATGACCAAGCTAGTTAACGTCGGTGGGTCTTTAGGTCTAGCTATAGGATATGACACTCTAGAATATTTGGGGGTAGACTAATGATAGAAAAAGAAGTACGGAGGGTCAGAGAAGCTTACCAAATCTCTATTCTGGAGGAGGTTGAAGCATTCAAGGTGTTTGTCTGAGAAAAAGACTGAATTTGTCAGGGTGAATCAGAGGGTTGTATATGAAATTGGCGGTGGAGGAGATACTTGTGAGGTCCTTCATTGGATTCTAGTCCTTTAAATAGGGAGGAGAGGCATTGAGGTGGCTACAAAGATCTTCATGTGGAGAGGAGAGTCCAGCCCTAATTGGGCATTCCCTCACTACAGAATAAAGCCCCATGGAGTCAAATTGTGGAGATGAGCTGGAGGTGAAGACAAAGTTGTGTGGATCTAGGGTTATTCATGGAGAGAGATAACAAGGAGGAAGGTAACCGTGATCTGTTAGAGTCCTGATAGGATAGGGATCCCATGTGGGAAAGATGACCCTTGCTTCTTGGTGACTCGCGATTCTGACCTGGAACGGGTATAGTCCGCATGACACCTTTTGCACATGATAGAGAGTTATCAAGGACTATGTTAATCTGATGCACCAATTAAATATTGATTACAAATTGTCTAAACTTTACCTAAATCTTTTATAATTAATTTAAGGGTCCAAATGAAGTTGAAATGACCTCAAATTTGAGCCATAGGATAATTAGGGATTCTAGAATCTCCCTATCTAGATAGTTTTAGGTTTTGATCATCTTTATTCATAAAATCCATATAGGTCATTATCTTAGTATATATGTATTAAATATAAGATAAAGTGATTATCCTTACCTTAGTGAACTAGTTGAGTTAAATTTCTGTTGGGTTTTAGGAGAGACAGAGAAGGCAGTGGAAACAAATATTTTCTCTCCCAAACCTAGAACGAAGGAATTGCGTCAACATATATACACTAGGAAGGATGGTTTGTAGAGGCATACCTTGTCCCGAGGCTTGCTCGACAACGTTACCTCGCGGCTTGTGCGGTCTTCACCTCCGGTCTTGGACGGTGTATGTGCAGCTCCTGGTCTCAGCGGGACTGTCGGGATTGACAGTTGTCCTCTGAGCGGCAAAAGTCTCCCGCCTCTGAAGTAGTCCACATGGACCACCTAGAACTCTGATCTCCTTGTCCCACAAGGAATCGGAAGGAGTCGCACCCTCCTGTCGGTGTACTAGCCACCAACACACTCTCCTGCCACCATTCGGTTTTCTGTAGTCGTCTTTCCCTTGTTGTGCCTCCCTTATCGGGTAGCACTTGCTCAGGCTCTCTCGGTTACCACTACCAGAGAGAACGACAAGTTTGCAGAGCAACTGGTGTTCTGAGTTGTTGTTGTTGAGAAGCCCCCAATACCCCTATATATATAGGAGGGTCATGGGACAGGGTTCTCTACCCCAGGCAATGCGGGATTAAAGCAGGAGTAGAAGGGTTCGAGATTTTTCCACAAAACTGACAGACTGCGGCAGTTGAACCGATCGGTTCACACCCTGAAACGATCGTTTCGGGCCCTGAGCCGATCATTTGGGACCTGAGCCGATCGTCTGGGGCTCTGAACCGATCGGTTCATGGTCCTGATCCAACTGAAATTGACTTTCATATTTGTTTCCAATTAATCAAATATTAATCCTTGTCCAAATCAAATTTGTACAAGTGAAACAAATATATATTTGCAAAAAGAATCTTCTGACTTTCCAAACGATCTTGGTTGGTCATATGAATCGACCGGTTCAACAATTGAGCCGATCGTTTCATGAGTCATGAGCCGATTGTCTCACCAGTTGAGCCGATCGGTTCACCAACCAGAGCCGATCGGTTCATCCCTATGAGCCGATCGGTTGGGGCAGCAGACTATGCAAATCAGTAAATTGCAGTTTCAATCAATCTAATACTCTAATCAATCGGTCCAACACCTTGAACACTATGATATTGAGCTATTAATTGATTGAGTGTTTAATTGAACTACTAAACTCCTTTAGTAATCAATCTAAACATTGTTTGTGGATAAACTCCTCTTCCAGGTTAAATCCTATGTGTGTGACCCTGTAGGTCCATTTCACGTTGGCAGTGAAAGTCCATAACACTTATGACTTCACAAGCAAAGAGTGGTGCCTAGTCACACATCAGTGCTACCCAAGTGAAAAGGAAAGTTGGAGAACAACTTTCAATCCTACAATCTGTGAATGGTGTTACAGTGAATGTATAATTCCTTTGTCACTGATATCCTGAATGAACTCAAGGCATGGAACAGTCAACTTGTCAATGTTCATTCACTTTCTTGATCTCAGAGTAGATTGGAGGAGATATGTATGACATCAATATCACATACTGATTCACACATGCGTGCATGCCTATCTCAATCCTACTCATCAAGTGACCATGGATATCAAACTCCCTTAGGAGGGACAAATCCCATATCTATCACTCACCCCTCAAAATCCCCATGTGTCAAAGCCACCCAATCATCACCTTTATAACAACCCATATTTCAGGACTACGTTTGATGATGTCAAAGTGTACCCAACGACATGTGTTGAGTGTAGTGATTTCAGGTCAAAGAATCACACTCACCGCCATCACTGTGAGAACTGACTGTGACTACCATGTCATGGTTCCATGTGTCAAACTCACAGTGGGTCTGTCCAGTATACTTGTTCTCTAACAAGTACTTATGTGTTTGGTTTGATATATCCATATCATGACTAATGAAATTCTGTCATCAACCAACACCACAATCTAGTCTTGTGTGTCATTGTTGTCTATCTACCTTCCACAATGACATCCGACTAGGGACATACTAAGAATGTACAAACTCTTAGCATCTGTATGATCTCATCGTTCAGGTCCTCAACCTAAAAGCATGCATCATTGAGTATTGTCATTCTCTATACATTCAATTTGTTCTATCATTATCTCATATGACTGAACCAGAAAGAATTGGAATCTTGCCTTTGATGTTTACCAAATCAATCTTAATGTATCCCACCAATCATCCCATGATTGGCTCTCAGGGCATACATACCAACAGACTCCCATTTACACTGCGAGCCAATCACCCTTGAATCATATTCATAGTGATCTTCAAACATGTACCACATGTTACTGTGCTCTAGTGCTAACATAATGAGTTATGGCAACACCTTGCCAAAGTCGGTATTAACTGTATGTCTCTCATCTCTTCGATGTATGTCTCACGTATGAGATGGAGTTTCCGTAATATGCGATCTAGTATTCCTTTACTAACCTTTAGCCACATTGCATGACCAAGTACTCCTTACTTGTCATCAAAGGTCGGAATATCTATAAGTTCATCTCATGAACTTCCAAATCCATATAGTATCCACTGATGTTCTCTAACACACGGATACTCGGTATTTCCTTTTAAAATGATTTTATTGGAACATTTCCATTTATCAACAAACATTCACTTTTATATATCTCATATATATTTTGTGATTAATTTTCTATCCTTTTCAGAAGTTCACATCAGTGTAACTCTTTACAGTGAACCCTTCCTTATTTCCATAGAACAATACTTCTCAAGTACTTATCAAGTTCTTATGGTATTCCAGTAACCCTTACTGGAACTAGACAAACATCCACTCGTCATGTCCCACATACGAGTTATCAGGATGAGCATATCATATTGTCATGTCCTACATACAAGATGATAAATGCATTTCATTCTTGCCATGTCCATACATGCAAGATGATGGGATGATTACATACATGATAGATCCTTATCTATTCTTAGTGTTCCCATTCTTCATAAGAATTGGACACTTGGCCTTCGGATACTAACTCCACGTAACATGGACAAGTTTTCTCCCACGAAATCTGTGAATACTGAACCCTTCAGTATAGATTGCCAATGTATGCTCTCTCTTTTCCAGGTCAAGAGGTTTTCGAGAACTATCTCTATAGATCTCTATTCCTATCACGTAGGAAATGTCTCTATCTTCCTTAAAGATAATTTCCACTTTGGATTTCCATTCTAGAACATCTCATTTCACATCAACATGTGGAATGCAAATATGCTCCCACTAAATCACAGATCCCTTCTTTATCTTTGACATATTAGTCAAAGTCTTTGACTATATCATCAAAGTAAAGATCCAGCTCTGAGTTGCTTGTATTCAATCAATCACATTGATTAGTCCATTGTAACTTATAGACTTCATTTGCATTAATGGATTCATAAACATAATAGGTTTTTTCACGTACACATCCTTGTTTTATTCCTCATATGAATGCAGTTTTAGTATTTGTATGCCAAATCTCTTAGTCATTAAGTTGCAATCAACAAGCATCATCCTTCCCAAAATCTTATCCATGTGTATTAACGCTTAAGACTCATTCGCACTTATGGATTCATCCCAATGGGTGCTACCATCAAGGTCATACTTTATGGTTTACATGGAAGTCATTTAGGTTGCAATGGTCGTAAACCATAACTCAAAATCGGGTTCCTCATATTCATCTAGATAGTTGATGTAACATCCCTGACTTGGGTTATGCCTTAACCCTAGATGTTTTTCTTAATAAAGTTAATTATATGCTTGCTCTTGTTTCTTGAAAAGTAATTAAGGCCCAAGAGGAACTTATGTTTCAATTTTAGTCCTTTATGAATAATGTTGAAACACTATTTTGCTTATTTTGGACTAAAGTGCAAATTACCCAAGTTGAGGGGTTAATTTGCAAATGTTACATGGTAAAATGTTCCTAAAGTTTTGAAACATCATAATAATGAGAATGATGCAGAGGCATGGCTTGTGATAGCCTGAGCACCAAGACAGAGCTTGTTAAGCAATGTTTGTGCATTAAAACCTAGTTTTGGTGTAATGTGCAATTTACCCAAAACCTAGGGTTCAATTTGCAAAATACCACTTAAAAAGGGTCCCTCATGATTCTTTTCATCATGTAGAGAAAATAATTTGAGAGGGGCGCCTCATTTGAATCATTTTGAAGGAGAGAGAATCTTGATATTAAAATAATCAAGATTTAAGCATAATTGAAACCCTAATTCAATTTAATGCAAAAATAAATATACTAATTGAAGTGCCCTTCAACCAAAATGGATATGGTTGAATTTGTATAAGTATGGACGTCCTTGTGCCTTGCAAAGGCCACGAAATATCTAAAGTGAGTGGAGAGCCCACTCACATTAGTTAAAGGAAAAGTAATATCCACTCAATTTTGGATACTATTATTATAATGGTTATGGTTCTTAATTTGTTTTCTTTTAATTCATGGATAATGGAGAGGAATTGCAAGGTGGGGGAGATGTCTTCATATGCAAGGGATGGATGAGAGTATGTGGCACCAATTTTGGAAATTAAAAGGATTATTATAAGACTTTCTCTCTCATTGAATTTTCTTATATACATCCCATTTTCCACCCACATAAGGACTCTTTTTCGGATTTTCTTTCTCTCCTTGATTTAGATGAGCACAAGGGAACTTATGAGAAATAGGAGGACGAACTCCAACCTGTAGGTAAGCTCCTTAATCATCTTCAACCTTGATTTCATGGTGGAAATCGAAAATCAATGCTTGATTTCTTCTTTTCTCCAGGCAATCTTCAATCCTAGCCATTTCTTTTCACTCTAAATCTTGAGGACGGACCTTGGGAGGTTGTGAAAGCTTCATTCACCATTGAGGACGTGAAGCTTGAAGCTTGGATTCAATTTTGAAGGCGGTTTATATAACTTGAACCATTAAATGTCATTATTGCTTGCAATTTATTCAATTTGTGTTGAACCTTTCTACTCTCTCGATTTCCTTTTGATTAGTTGTTAAAATCATCATGAGAATCATAACTGATTTAGAAGGTTTGAAGCTTGAAGATGATGATGTCATCATAATCACACACCTCAACAAAGGAAGGGGCAATCGGTTTTCAAAACCGAATGAGTTAATTCGGTTTCAAAACCGATTGAGTTGATTCGGTTTCAAGACCGAATGGGCACTTGAGTTCAAGACCGAATGGGTTGTTGAACCCAAGACCGAATGGGTAATTCACTCAAGACCGAATGGGTGATTGAACCCAAGACCGAATGGGTAAATTACTTCAAAACCGAATGGGTAATTAACTATAAGATCGAATGGCTAATTGAGTCCAAAACCGAATGGGTAATGGATCTCAAGACCGAATGGGTAAATTGAACTTCAAAACCGATTGAGGTTAATTATTGATGTGATTGATGATGATACAATTACTTAAATTGATTTGATTATAATTAATTCTAGAAGAATGATCAATGGATTACAACCCTAAACGATTGATTGAAGAATTTCTAATTGAATTGGATCAATTTCTTGGTTGATGGTCCAAACGGTCTCAAGACCGTTTGGAGTTCAAGGCTATGATGTATAGTTGGAAATTCAAGGGCTATGATTGAATGAACTTTCAATGATTCAATTGATGATCGATTCAATTAAACAAACCCTAATTCAATCGATTGATTGGATAAGACCCTAGTTGATCCAATCGGTTTCATGATGGTTTGGACCAAATGGTCTTGAGACCGTTTGAGTCCAAACGGTCTTGAGACCGTGTGGGATCAAATGGTCCTCAGACAGTTTGAAGGGCAATCGATCTCAAAACCATTGGGTGTGCATTCGGTTTCAATTGAGCAAACGATTTCAAAACCAATTGAAGAAGTTAGTGCAAGACCGATTGGAGGTCAAGCACCTCAAGATCGTTTGGATATACAATTGAGTCAAGACCGTTTGATGGTCATGTGTCTTCAAGACCGTTTGTAGGTCAAATGACACTAAGACGGTTTGAAGGTCAAAACCGTTTGAAGGTTCAAAAGTAACAAAACCTTTTGGAGACCTATTAGTCTTAAAGCTATGAAAGATTAATCAACCCTATGATGGTTAATGATGTTTATCAAAAGTAATTACAATAGTTGTACCTTTAAGGTACTAGGGTAATTAGTACCTTTTGAATGATTAACTCTTGATGCTTATGGAAGCAATGACTTAATACACTGTGTCAACCCTTCATTCAAGTTGATTTGACCTAATCTAATCAAGTGTGAAATAATTAACATCCTAGATGGGATAAGAGAGAGAGGAATTCCTACATGAATGATAATCATGTAGTGGTTAAGCCTCAATACTTTCAACATGTATAAAATGTGTAATTAGGGTATGATCCTTGATAAAGAGATCATGAAACCCTAATTAGGAAGATTGATGAGCCCTAACTCTAATTGAGGGTGATGTCATATGAAACCCTAATTGAGGGTGATGTCATATGAAACCCTAATTGAGGGTGATGTCATATGAAACCCTAATTGAGGGTGATGTCATATAAACCCTAATTGAGGGTGATGACATATGAAACCCTAATCAAGTGTGATGTCATATGAACCCTTAATGTAATAATGTGATATGAAACCCTAATTGAGGGTGATGTCATATGAAACCCTAATTGAGGGTGATTTTATATGAAACCCTAATTGAGGGTGATGACATATGAAACCCTAATCAAGTGTGATGTCATATGAACCCTTAATGTAATAATGTGATATGAAACCCTAATTAAGGGTGATGTCAATTGAATCCCTAATGTAATGACATGTGAAACCTTGATATAAAATCCTAACCCTGCCAAAGGGTAAAGGTATGTGAAGCCCTAATCTTGGGTTATAGTGCATGAAACCCTAATCTTGGGCAATACGATAATAAACTATAACCCTAATTTGGGTAATGGGATGAGTATTCCTAATTGACATAAATTGGTAAATCCTAACTCTAATGAGGAGATAGTGATGTTACTCTTACATTGCATAGTGCTGATATGTAATTGATATAATTGTTATCATGTGCACTAATCATGCAGCTATCATGAGATGTTCGACATAGCCAGGTATGAGCTATGATGTTTTATTAATGCAATTGTTTATGGGCCTTATAAGCCATAATATGTTGTGTTGCCTAGTAAGAGGTGACAAGAGATTAATGGGCTTTAAGAGCCATGTGAGATACCTGTATTGCAAGTATCATGTTTACCTTGGTCAGATGACCTGAAGGTATTAAGTTACCTGATAAGTGGTAACAAGTATTCTTGATGAATTGAGGGATTGAATACCCATATTCCATAATCATGATGATGAGATGTTAAGGGATGAGAATGCCCTGATGTGACAAGGGATTGAGATCCCAATATTTTATAAAGCTTTAAAAAGGACTTGATAGAAGTATTACTCATTCTTTGTAGCAATTGATATAATAAATTATGTTTGAGAACCTGACTGATGCTAAAAGAATATAGTAATGTACTTAATTAATCAAGTGAAACCTTATCATGTAGAGCCCTGACCATAGATCCATCCTCATCAGTAGTTTGGTGATGGTGAAATAGGTTTTCCTACAGGAATTCTTGGAGGGCATACTATTGAGTATGTGGGGGTTATGGGTGCAAATATCCTTACGCCCTAATGAAGGAATTGATGTGAGGTAAACATTAAATCTCTCAATCCTTCATTATATATGCTGGGATGGATGTAACACTAATCTCCCAAATGTTGGGATGGATGTATCATTAATCTCCCGATAATGTTAATGTCGGATCGATGTGAGATAAATATAATATCTCTCGATTGCGAAGAGAGTACAACATGCCACTGTAACTCTAATAGAGAAGTTGCCAGTATACCCTGGAAAGCTATTTAGCAGAGACACAAGATGTCCTGCATTTGGTCCTCACACTGACTGAGGAAGATGAGGTCACGGGAATCCGGCTCTTCTATTGACCTATGTATGGTACCGATTTTGATTTCGCAATGGTTGGTTGGAGTGTGAGAGGTATACCTCATCTCCTCAGGGCTTAAGTATGTTTGTAAATTGTAATCAGCCGTGTAGCATATTTGCTTAAGGTTGAAATATGAAGATCATTGGTTGATGATATCTTGCTTAATATGTTATAAATAGATAAATGTTATACATGTTCTTCATATTCCTTATTGGATAAATGACATACTGCTTTATCAAGTTACAACTGAAATACTTGAAGAAGAACATTGCTCTAATATTCTTAGACAATTGACTTATCTACTGTTGAATACTTATGATTCTTCTGCTCAGTTTTATTCCATTAAATTGCAATAATAATGTTTCTGGCGGAGAGTTATATCTCTCGCTGGGACAATTTTCAATTGTCTCACCCCCATGGGAACCAACTTTTTAGGTAGACGTAGAACAAGAAGCAGAAACCCTACATCAGGTGAAGAACAGCAACAGCAGCAGAGACAGTAGTGACACCCAGGTGAAGACAGTGGCTGTCATGTCTTGTATATAGAGTCCTATGAGTCGTCTATGTACTCTCAGGTCCTCGGAGTTAGTAGTTAGTTTAATGAACCGATATGAGATTTTGGGTTGATGCCTCAAAGGTTCTTATACTACCTATGTACAGTTTAACAGGGCAGTTGGTGTTTGTAATCCTCGAGAAGGAATGGTAGAAGAGATGTACTAGTAAACCAGAATGTAATTGAATTACTTTGGATCTTTATGAAAGAGTTTTCAGTATATGGATCTTTTGGAAAAAAAATAATTTTTTTGTGATTTTTAGTAATCCGCTGCAGATGAACGCTTCCACTTAAGTAAATCATGTTTTTCTGAGTTGGACGCCACAAGATTAGTGGTATCAGAGCTCTAGGTTCGTTGAGTCTACAGAGACATAGGATTAAGGTTGTAGTGTCTGTTCTAGTGTCTTCCAGTAATCTGATAGTGTCTTCTGCTCATATAGGAGGACAAGAAGAACTTAATATGTCTGGATCGCACAAAGAACACGCTGTTGAGAGTAGTGTTGATGCACCAGGAAGAGGTGCAAGGGACCAGAATAGTGATGAACCAGAACATGAACATCCCCAGTCTAACCAAGCTGCACTGGAGAACCCAGCCTTCCATGATCTATTTGGGCAGTTCATGGCAACCATGACGCATATGGCGGATAGGATGCCACCACCTACACCTAGGGCACCAACTCACCATGAAGGATAGGACACCGGTAAGACTTTTGAATGACTTTGCCGGGTTGGAGCCACAGAATATGCTGGTATAGCTGACCCAACAGATGCTGACATGTGGCTGACTGAGCTGGAAAAGGCCTTCAGAATCCTTAATATTCTAGAAGCTGAGAAGGTTAGACACATAGTGTACTTTCTTAAGGGGAGTGTTGGCCACTGGTGGACCATAGAAAAGGGAAAAAGGCCAGGAGTTGAGATCGGATGGGAAGTATTCCGACGAGAATTCGTCAGTAGATATTTCCCTAAGACGTTTCTAGATGAGGAGATCTCTCAGTTTGAGAGGTTAAGGCAAGGACCAATGAACATTAGCGAGTATGAAGCTAAGTTCATGGAGCTTTTGCGGTTTTGTCCGCATATAGCAGCTACTGATGAAGAGAGAATTCGGCATTTTGAGAAGGGATTGAACGCTGATTTGACCACTCCTGTGTCTGCCTTAGAGAACAGGGAGAGGTTTGCCACTTTTTTAGAGTCCGTCAGACGGATAGAGAGGTCTATGACTGAGAAGCGACAGGCTAAGAGTAAGAAGGTGTATACCCAGTTCCAAGGACAAGGGTCCAAAAGTTTCAAGAAACTGAGGTTTTCTGCACCAATAGCACTACCAAGGTTTAATACACAGATGAAATGGACATCGAATAGGGGTAGAGGTCGTAGTTTACCACTAGAAGGAGCCCACAGCTCAACATCAGTGTCTGTAACAGGACCACCCAGGCCACAGTCAGGGTCAACAGCAAGCAACGGTGAGATTCTACGCAATGAATCAACCCAAAGCAGTAGTCAACCCTCGAGTTGTGACAAGTCATATGGAACTATTTCATTCTAATATGTCTTCATCCTGCTTCGTATCTATTTTAATTTATCCAGGTGCTACACATTCCTTTATCACTAGAAGAGTGATCCTTGACTGCAACATAACTGTCAGTCATAGAGCAAATAGTCTGTTATTAGAAACCCCTTTGTTGGGATCTGCAATGCTGCGGTAGGTGTGTTCTCCCTACACTCTTTCCTTTTCTGAACATCGCATTCAGGTGGATCTTATACCACTTGAGATGCATGGGTTTGATGTAATTCTTGGAATGGACACTCTAGAAAAGTATAAGGTTGTCTTGGATTGTGAGTCCAAGCAAGCTGTGTTCACTAATAATAGTGACACATGGATCTTTCAGGGAGAGAAAGATTCTTCCAACCTATCTTGTGTCAGCTATGGTAGCTGAGAAGCTGATGAGACAAGGATGCTTTGCATTCTTGGCACATGTGGTAGACACCACAATGGAGAGTTCTAATCTTTCTAAAGTTCCAATAGTTGGAGAGTTTGAAGATGTGTTTCCTGAGGAACTTTCAGGTGTACCTCCGCCCCAAGAGATTGATTTTGAGATTAATCTAATCTCGGGCATGCAACCAATAGCACAAACACCGTATAGAATGGCACCTGCTGATATGGTAGAGCTCAAGAAATAGTTGCAAGAGTTACTTGAGAAGGGTTTTATTCGACTGAGTACTTCACCATGGGGTGCTCCGGTTCTTTTTGTTAAGAAGAAGGATGGATCGATGCGGTTATTCATTGATTATAGACAGTTGAATAAAGTAACCATAAAGAATAAGTATCCTTTGCCAAGGATCGATGACTTATTTGATCAGTTGTGTGGTGCAACTATCTTATCTAAGATAGATCTGAGATTGGGATATCATCATTTGCGTATCAAGGAGAGTGACATACCTAAGTCTGCCTTTAGGACAAGGTATGGTCACTATGAGTTCATAGTTATGTCGTTTGGACTAACTAATGCACCAGCTGCATTCATGGAACTCATGAATAGAATCTTTCGACCTTTTCTTGATCAGTTCATAGTAGTCTTCATAGATGACATCTTGATATACAGTAGATATGCTCAACAGCATGAGCAGCACCTCCGTCAAGCTTTAACTTTGCTAAGAGAGCATAAGTTTTATGCTAAGTTTAGCAAATGTGAGTTCTGGTTACCAGAAGTTTCTTTCCTAGGACACATAATATCTGCCTCGGGTATCCGTGTTGATCCTTAGAAGGTATAATCTGTCCTACAATGGGAACAGCCAAAAACACCAACAGAGATACGAAGTTTCCTAGGATTGGTGGGATAGTATAGAAGGTTCATTAAGAACTTCAGCTCTATAGATTTACCCCTAATCAAGTTGACAAGAAAGAAGGTTGCTTTTGTCTAGAATGACAAGTGTCAACATTCCTTCCAGTTGCTGAAAGAAAGGTTGACAAGTGCACATGTGCTGGTATTACCTGAGCAAGGGAAGGGGTATATAATTTTCTATGATGCATCTAAGAATGGACTAGGATGTGTGTTGATGCAGGATAATTAAGTGATTTCTTTTGCTTCTCGACAGCTTAAGAAACACAAAGAGAATTATCCAACACATGATCTAGAGCTAGCTGCCGTGGTTCATGCTTTGAAAATCTGGAGACATTATCTCTATGGAGAGACATTTTAGATTTTCATAGACCATAAGAATCTAAAATATATCTTCTCGAAACATGAGTTGAACATGAGACAACACCGCTAGATGGAGTTAATCAAGGACTATGATTGTACAATTGATTATCATCCAGGGAAGGCTAATGTAGTGGCTGATGCATTAAGTAGGAAATCATCATCACCAACATTAGATAAAGCACAGTTGAACTCCTTAGTGTGCTTTAAAAGAGATATGCTTATTTCCTTGAGGCAAAACAATGTACAGCTTAAGGTATCGTTGTTAGCCGAGCTGTTAGCTGAGATGCACATAAAACCTACTCTGAGACAGTAGATTAAAGAAGCACAGCAAGCTGATATTGTGGTTCAGCAGATTAGTTCAGAGTATGGGAGTGAGAAACGGGATGGCTTTCATGAGTCAGAGGATCAGGTAGTCTGTTACCATGATAGGTTGGTGGTACCTGATGCCAATGACTTGAGGAAGTTAGTCTTGGAAGAAGCTCATTCCCTGATGTATGCAATGCATCCAGGGAGCACCAAAATGTATCATAACTTGAAGGATATGTATTTGTAACGACCAGGCCCACTGTCCAAGGCTCTAGTAGAGTTTAAAGAATGACGGATGTCCCCACAGACCACCACTAGCCTTAACTGCGTGCTTTGTCCTCACTCACGCGCATGCCAGGATCAACTTCCCAATAGGTCACCCATCTCAGTACTACTCCAAGCTGAGCACACTTAATTATGGAGTTCTTAGTGATGGGCTCCCGAAAAAGGAGGTGCACCTTGGTGATATGGGTAGTCCAATCATTCCTTTTAAGATCATGTTATCCGAGGCCTCAAATCCTGGGATGTTACAATATCCCCCACTTAGACTCTTGACGTCCTCGTCAAGGCTCAACTATAAGGCCTCATAATCTGACCCCATTTCAATGCAACCCACAATGGCCCATGGACACCCAGCTCCCGATCACGGAATACCAGCGCAGTGGTGGCTACGTCAACCATGGACAACCCTTTCCTACCTGCCTGGATCGCACGGCTCAAGACTGGCATGCCACATGCCCATGTGGGCCCCACCTACTGGAAGGGTTATGGCTCTGATACCATTTGTAATGACCGGGCCCACTGCCCAAGGCTCTAGTAGAGTTTAAGGAATGACGACTGTCCCCACAGACCACCACTAGCCTTAACTGCGTGCTTTGTCCTCACTCATGCACATGCCAGGATCAACTTCCCAATAGGTCACCCATCCCAGTACTACTCCAAGCTGAGCACGCTTAACTATGGAGTTCTTAGTGATGGGCTCCCAGAAAAGAAGGTGCACCTTGGTGATATGGGTAGTCCAATCATTCCTTTTAAGATCATGTTATCTGAGGCCTCAAATCCGGGGATGTTACAGTATTGGTGTCCATGATTGAAGAAGGATGTAGCTGAATTTGTTATGCGGTGTCCGGTGTATCAGCAGGTTAAAGCTGAACATCGGAAGTCTGCAGGAACAATGCAACCTTTACCTATACCGCAGTGGAAGTGGGATCATGTGACCATGGATTTTGTGGTTGGTTTTCCTAGAACAACCAAAGGTCATGATTCCATATGGGTGATAGTTGATATGTTGACTAAGACAACACATTTCCTTCCTGTCAAAACAACCTACACTGCTGAGAAGCTTGCATAGATATATATGAATGAGATAGTGCGGTTGCACGGGGTTCCAGCTTCTATTGTTTCTGATAGAAGTCCCTAATTCACGAGTCGTTTTTGGGAACGACTACATAAAGATTTGGGTACGCAGTTAAGGTTTAGTACTACTTTTCACCCACAGATAGATGGATAGTCTGAGAGGACCATACAAACCTTGGAGGACTTGCTTAGGGCATGTGTCCTTCAGTTTGTAGGAAGTTGGGATCTACACCTGAGCTTTATAGAATTTGCTTACAATAATAGCTATCAGCACATTATTGATATGGCACCATATGAAGCATTATATGGTAGACGTTGTAGATCTCCTTTATGTTGGTATGAAACAGGAGAATATCAACTTTTGGGTCATGAGCTAGTGCAGTAGACAACTGAGAAGATTAAAGTAATACAACAACAGTTAAAGACTGCACAGGATAGACAGAAGTCGTATGCCGACAAACAGCGAAGACCTTTAGAATTACAAGTTGGAGACAGAGTATATATCAAGGTCTCACCTTGGAAAGGTGTTCTTAAATTTGGAAGGAAAGGAAAGTTAGCTCCTAGATTTATGGGGCCTTATCCAATCATTGAACGGATTGGAAAGGTAGCCTATAAGCTGGAGTTTCCACCTGAGTTGCATAAGTTGCATCCAGTGTTCCATATCTCCATGCTGAGAAAGTGTCATCCTGACACAGAGTTAGTTTTGCAACCTATGGAGGTAGAATTAAATGATGATATATCATATGTTGAAGGACCTGTGATGATCCTTAACAAAAGAACTAAGAAGCTGAAAAAGAAAGACATATGTCTTGTGAAATTTCTCTGGCATCATCATGGCATTGAAGAAGCTACATGGGAACTAGAAGAAGAGATGAGGAGGAAGTACCCATCTCTTTTCTCTTGATGATTTCGGGGACAAAATCCCTGTTAGTGGTGAATAATTTGTAACATCCCTGACTTGGGTTATGCCTTAACCCTAGATGTTTTTCTTAATAAAGTTAATTATATGCTTGCTCTTGTTTCTTGAAAAGTAATTAAGGCCCAAGAGGAACTTATGTTTCAATTTTAGTCCTTTATGAATAATGTTGAAACACTATTTTGCTTATTTTGGACTAAAGTGCAAATTACCCAAGTTGAGGGGTTAATTTGCAAATGTTACATGGTAAAATGTTCCTCAAGTTTTGAAACATCATAATAATGAGAATGATGCAGAGGCATGGCTTGTGATAGCCTGAGCACCAAGACAGAGCTTGTTAAGCAATGTTTGTGCATTAAAACCTAGTTTTGGTGTAATGTGCAATTTACCCAAAACCTAGGGTTCAATTTGCAAAATACCACTTAAAAAGGGTCCCTCATGATTCTTTTCATCATGTAGAGAAAATAATTTGAGAGGGGCGCCTCATTTGAATCATTTTGAAGGAGAGAGAATCTTGATATTAAAATAATCAAGATTTAAGCATAATTGAAACCCTAATTCAATTTAATGCAAAAATAAATATATTAATTGAAGTGCCCTTCAACCAAAATGGAGATGGTTGAATTTGTATAAGGATGGACATCCTTGTGCCTTTCAAATGCCACAAAATATCTAAAGTGAGTGGAGAGCCCACTCACATTAGTTAAAGGAAAAGTAATATCCACTCAATTTTAGATATTATTATTATAATGGTTAAGGTGCTTAATTTGTTTTCTTTTAATTCATGGATAATGAAGAGGAATTGCAAGTTGGGGGAGATGTCTTCGTATGCATGGGATGGAGGAGAGTATGTGGCACCAATTTTGGAAATTAAAGGATTATTATAAGACTTTCTCTCTCATTGAATTTTCTTATATACATCCCATTTTCCACCCACATAAGGACTCTTTTTCGGATTTTATTTCTCTCCTTGCTTTGTACGAGCACAAGGGAACTTAGGAGTAACAGCAGGACGAACTCCAACCTGTAGGTAAGCTCCTTAATCATCTTCAACCTTGATTTCATGGTGGAAATCGAAAATCAATGCTTGATTTCTTCTTTTCTCCATGCAATCTTCAATCCTAGCCATTTCCTTTCACTCAAAAGCTTGAGGACAGACCTTGCGAGGTTGTGAAATATTCATTCACCATTAAGTATGTGAAGCTTGAAGCTTGGATTCGATTTTGAAGGTGGGTTATATAACTTAAACCCTTAAATGTCATTATTGCTTGCAATTTATTCAATTTATGTTAAGCCTTTCTACTCTCTCGATTTCCTTTTGATTAGTTGTTAAAATCATCATGAGAATTATAACTGATTTCGAAGGTTTGAAGCTTGAAGATGATGATGTCATCTTAAGCACACACCTCAACAAAGGAAGGGGCAATCCGTTTTTAAAACCGAATGAGCTAATTCGGTTTCAAAACCGATTGAGTTGATTCGGTTTCAAGGCCGAATGGGCACTTGAGTTCAAGACCGAATGGGTTGTTGAACCCAAGACCGAATGGGTAATTCACTCAAGACCGAATGGGTAATTGAACCCAATACCGAATGGGTAAATTACTTAAAAACCGAATGGGTAATTAACTATAAGATTGAATGGCTAATT
The DNA here is from genome assembly GCA_963693085.1 of Alisma plantago-aquatica. Classification (NCBI taxonomy): domain Eukaryota; kingdom Viridiplantae; phylum Streptophyta; class Magnoliopsida; order Alismatales; family Alismataceae; genus Alisma; species Alisma plantago-aquatica. The sequence goes on from OY856412.1 coordinate 354,275,810, forward strand.
GAGTCCAAAACCGAATGGGTAATGGATCTCAAGACCGAATGGGTAACTTGAACTTCAAAACCAATTGAGGTTAATTGTTGATGTGATTGATGATGATCCAATGACTCAAATTGATTGGATTATAATTAATTCTAGAAGAATGATCAATGGATTACAACCCTAAATGATTGATTGAAGAATTTCTAATTGAATTGGATCAATTTCTTGGTTGATGGTCCAAACGGTCTCAAGACCGTTTGGAGTTCAAGGCTATGATGTATAGTTGGAAATTCAAGGGTTGTGATTGAATGAACTTTCAATGATTCAATTGATGATCGATTCAATTAAACAAACCCTAATTCAATCGATTGATTGGAGAAGACCCCAGTTGATCCAATCGGTTACATGATGATTTGGACCAAACGGTCTTGAGACCATTTGGGATCAAACGGTCCTCATAACGTTTGAAGGGCAATCGATCTCAAAACCATTGGGTGTGCATTCAGTTTCAATTGAGCAAACAATTTCAAAACTGATTGAAGAAGTTAGTGCAAGACTGATTGGAGGTCAAGCACCTCAAGATCGTTTGGATATACAATTGAGTCAAGACCGTTTAATAGTCATGTGTCTTCAAGACCGTTTGAAGGTCAAGTGACACCAAGACCGTTTGAAGGTCAAGAAGGTCAAAACCGTTTGAAGGTTCAAAAGTAACAAAACCTTTTGGAGACCTATTAGTCTTAAAGCTATGAAAGATTAATCAACCCTATGATGGTTAATGATGTTTATCAAAGGTAATTACAATAGTTGTACCTTTAAGGTACTAGGGTAATTAGTACCTTTTGAGTGATTAACTCTTGATGCTTATGGAAGCAATGACTTAATACATTGTGTCAACCCTTCATTCAAGTTGATTTGACCTAATCTAATCAAGTGTGAAATAATTAACATCCTAGAGGGGATAAGAGAGAGAGGAATTCCTGCATGAATGATAATCATGTAGTGGTTAAGCCTCAATACTTTCAACATGTATAAAATGTGTAATTAGGGTATGATCCTTGATAAAGAGATCATGAAACCCTAATTAGGAAGATTGATGAGCCCTAACTCTAATTGAGGGTGATGTCATATGAAACCCTAATTGAGGGTGATGTCATATGAAACCCTAATTAAGGGTGATGTCATATGAAACCCTAATTGAGGGTGATGTCATATAAACCCTAATTGAGGGTGATGACATATGAAACCCTAATCAAGTGTGATGTCATATGAACCCTTAATGTAATAATGTGATATGAAACCCTAATTGAGGGTGATGTCATATGAAACCCTAATTGAGGGTGATTTTATATAAAACCCTAATTGAGGGTGATGACATATGAAACCCTAATCAAGTGTGATGTCATATGAACCCTTAATGTAATAATGTGATATGAAACCCTAATTAAGGGTGATGTCAAGTGCATCCCTAATGTAATGACATGTGAAACCTTGGTATGAAATCCTAACCCTGCCAAAGGGTAAAGGTATGTGAAGCCCTAATCTTGGGTTATAGTGCATGAAACCCTAATCTTGGGCAATATGATAATAAACCATAACCCTAATTTGGGTAATGGGGTGAGTATTCCTAATTGACATAAATTGGTAAATCCTAACTCTAATGAGGAGATAGTGATGTTACTCTTACATTGCATAGTGCTGATATGTAATTAATATAACGGTTATCATGTGCACTAATAATGCAGGTATCATGAGATGTTGGACATAGCCAGGTATGAGCTATGATGTTTTATTAATGCAATTGTTTATGGGCCTTGTAAGCCATAATATGTTGTGTTGCCTAGTGAGAGGTGACAAGAGATTAATGGGCTTTAAGAGCCATGTGAGATACATGTATTGCAAGTATCATGTTTACCTTGGTCAGATGACATGAAGGTATTAAGTTACCTGATAAGTGGTAACAAGTATTCTTGATGAATTGAGGGTTTGAATACCCATATTCCATAATCATGATGATGAGATGTTAAGGGATGAGAATTCCCTGATGTGACAAGGGATTGAGATCCCAATGTTTTATAAAGTTTTAAAAAGGACTTGATAGAAGTATTACTCATTCTTTATAGCAATTGATGTAATAAATTATGTTTGAGAACCTGACTGATGCTAAAAGAATATAGTAGTGTACTTAATTAATCAAGTGAAACCTTATCATGTAGAGCCCTGACCATAGATCCATCATCGTCAGTAGTTTGGTGATGGTGAAACAGGTTTTCCTACGGGAATTCCTGGAGGGCATACTATTGAGTATGTGGGGGTTATGGGCGTGAATATCCTTACGCCCTAATGGAGGAATTGATGTGAGGTAAATATTAAATCTCTCAGTCCTTCATTATATATGATGGGATGGATGTAACACTAATCTCCCAAATGTCGGGATGGATGTATCATTAATCTCCCAATAATGTTAATGTCAGATCGATGTGAGATAAATATAATATCTATCGATTGCGAAGAGAGTACATCATGCCACTATAACTCTAATAGCGAAGTTGCCAGTATACCCTGGAAAGCTATTTAACAAAGACACAAGATGTCCTACATTTGGTCCTCACACTGACTGAGGAAGATGAGGTCATGGGAATCCGACTCTTCTATTGACCTATGTATGGTACCGATTTCAATTTCGCAATGGTCGGTTGGAGTATGAGCGGTATACCTCATCTCCTCAGGGGTTAAGTATGTTTGTAAATTGTAATCAGCTGTGTAGCATATTTGCTTAAGGTTGAAATACAAAGATCATTGGTTGATGATATCTTGCTTAATACGTTCTAAATAGATAAATGTTATACATGTTCTTCATATTCCTTATTGGATAAATGACATACTGCTTTATCAAGTTACAATTGAAATACTTGAAGAAGAACATTGCCCTAATATTCTTAGACAATTGACTTATCTGATGTTGAATACTTATGATTCTTCTACTCAGTTTTATTCCATTAAATTGCAATAATAATGTTTCTGGTGGAGAGTTATATCTCTCGCTGGGACAATTTTCAATTGTCTCACCCCCGTGGGAACCAACCTTTTAGGTAGACGCAGAAGAAGAAGCAGAAACCCTACAGCGGGTGAAGAACAGCAACAACAACAACAGAAGTGACACCTAGGTGGAGACACTGGCTGTCATGTCTTGTATATAGAGTCCTATGTGTTGTCTCTGTACTCTCAGGTCCTTAGAGTCAGTAGTTAGTTTAATGAACCGATCTGAGATTTTGGGTTGATGCCTCAAATGTTCTTATAATTCCTATGTACAGTTTAACAGGGCAGTTGGTGTTTGTAATCCTCGAGAAGGAATGGTACAAGAGATGTACTAGTAAAGAATTGAATTACTTTGGCTCTTTATGAAAGTGTTTTCAGTATATGGATCTCTTTGTAAAAAAAATTAATTTTTTTGTGATTTTTAGTAATCTGCTGCAAATGAATGCTTCCGCTTAAGTAAATCATGTTTTTCTGAGTTGGATGCCACAGTTGACTCATCACATGACCAACTCATCACAGAGATAATCGAGGTGTTTCTGTCAAGGATATAAGAACTCACAACTCCTTGTGATTCTTAATGTCCTTTATTAGTGTGGGGTATTCTTTATTTAAGAAGAAATTAGTCATTTTATAATCATCCTCTAACTCCTTAGAGTATGACTCCTTTTGATTTAGACATCACCATGCCTTAATCATGAGCTCACTATGATACACTATCATAATCACTCATAAGGATCTCAAACATTTGGTTCAAGTATTTTATTCATTGATCTCATCAAGAATTAACACTTTACCAAATTTGTACTTCATTTATGATATTCTTGAACACTTCAAGATATTCATATTGGTATTTCTCTAAACAACATTTAAAGTATTAGCATTATCTCTAATAGGTATGTAAATACATCACATGTATTATGCCTAATAGGATAATCATTCTCCCACTACTACTAGTGAAGATTGATTAATCATGTCTAAGAGATTCATGTCTCTTCTTGGTTCTCTAACCAAAAGAGTCTAGATTCATCCATCATATGGAAACTAGAAATGAATTTCTCATGATTTATGCTAATTTGATTGTTTGAGTTATCAATAGCTTTTAAGTATCATTTTATCTTATGCATACCAAGTACCACAAGATAAACAAGGCATTGCCACAAAGATTGAAACATCAACTTTATTAATTTCCATCATTGTCATACAATATGCAAAAATTAAGGTGTTTCTATCCATTGGCAAATATGAAATAGCAATTCATAACTCTATTACATGCCTTCAAGGCTGAAAATAAACTAAAGTACTCCTATCTATGGCGGCAACACTTGCCCCATTTATTGAGTGCTTTACATTTTATATCTTGGTATCATATACCTAAAATGTTACAAGTTTATTTCATGACACCTTCAGGTGGAGACGTCCGTCGCCTCCTTCTTCTTTAGTTCTTCCAGATAGAGTGGACAATTCCTTTTCCAATGTCCTGGATTTTGACAATGGTGGCAATTGCCTCTCTTGGTCACACCTCCCTTGGCCTTGAGAGTTGAAGACGACTTGGGTTGCTGGCTAGCATCAGAACCTTTCTTAGCTTTGCCATTGCCCTTGCGCTTGGACTTGCCTTTCTTGTTGTTGATCATCATCACAGACTTAGGCTTATCCTTCTTCATCTGTGCCTCAGCTGTCCTCAACATGCCCAACAACTCTGTCAACGGCTTGTCAAAGTTGTTCATGTTGTAGTTCATCACAAACTGACTGTAAGATTCTGGCAATGATTGCATTATCACGTCAGTAGCCAACTCTTGGCTTAGGGGAAATCCCAATCTTGTCAGGTTCTCTACATACCCAATCATTTTGAGCATGTGAGGACCAACTGGATCTCCTTTTGTCATGACACACTTGAACAGCTCCCTGGAGACATCATATATCTCTTGTCGTGCTTGATCTTCATACATGTTCTTGAGATGCTAAATCATCTCAATGACACCCATGTTCTCATGTTGTCTTTGTAACTCGTGGTTCATGGAGCACAACAGCAAGCACTTTGCATCAATGGCATCATCAGAATGCCTCTTATAAGTGTCCCTTTCTGCCTTTGGTGTGGTAGGAGCAGGTTCCTTTGGAACTGGAGTATCCAGGACATAGAGCTTTCGCTCTTGAGTGAGAACAATTCTCAATGTCCTAAAACAGTCGTGGAAGTTAGTCCCATTCAGCTTGTCCTTTTCAAGGACCGATCACAATGAAAGTGATTGTTGTTTGTTGTCATTTGTTCTACAAAAGGAAATATATGTAGTTTAGTCCAAAACTCAATTTTGACTTATTTGATTGATTTGAAAGGTTGACGATATAATTAGGACTTTAATTAATTATCACTCCCACTATTTTTGTTCAAATTGATAGCCCTCACCATCAATTCGAAAAATTGCAGCGTACAATCTTCTAGTGGGTCAAGATCCTGAAATCCTCTGAGTCATGGACCAGCTAGGGTTGTCACCCACAACTTAGATCTTCCAGGTAGGCAACTCTTGCCAATTGTATCATGTGAAACTCTTGAAAGATGTCATATGCAACTCCTTGCCTTGATCACCTCCATGCCTCAAGGTGCTAGATCCTATCTAGGTCACCTTGTTAAGTCTGACCGAAAGCCAACACGATGAATATACACCCTGCTAGGGCAGACCCACATATCCATCCTTCACGCTTCCATGAGATAGACGGTGCACCACGCTAGGGCGTGCCCACACTTGGCCGATCAAGATTTTTACATGTGTCGCATTTGGAAGGCATCTAAAACTTTAATATTTAATGAGGGATTTGGTATTATAGGTACATATACATATCCAATCACCACAATACATAGTATGTATCATATACATGCTATATCCCACAGAAAACATGTGAAATGATAAAAGCGATGATTATGGCCATCCTAATGTGATTCCTCGAGCCAAGAGGAATGACGGTCATCTAGGTCCACATCACATGCAACATGTATAAGATGAACTCTGTGCTTTGTCGTTCTGGGTTTGATAAACTCATCTCCATGATTGATCGGCTCACCATCAGGCCGGTCGGTTGGGTGCCACCAGTCGATCGATTGTCTCCTCCAATCGATCGATTCATCTGGTCGTCGTGCATCTCCTCAGGTCACCACCCGCTCATCTCGCTCCTCAAACCGGTCGTCTACAACGCCAACCAATCGGTTCACGCCTTGAACCGATCGTCTCAGTTGTCGTCAGGTTGTCCTCTGTTCTTTGACATAACAGGAAATAAAAGTTATATCCTATTTACATTTGTATTGGGAAACCCCGAGTTACATTCGGGGGGGATAAAAGGTAGGAAAGAAATCTTGAGTTATCTCAAGTTACATCAGGAATAGGAGATAGGGAATCAGTGCGCAGACTGAGACGCAAGCAACCACATTCAACCAAGCACACATACATAGGGTTTATTGGCCATAACCACGCTATACATCCACCACTAAACTCATTTAAGGGCGATGCATATCAAGTGCATTCATATTACATATCATATATGTAAATTAGAATTTGTGGATTTAGGATTGGACATGCATAAAGCCAATTTTATTCGCATCGTATGCAATAAATAAAGGCGACAAACCAAAATTGATCATATCGATAATCCTAAAGTATAGAGCAGTTGACGTGGCTCTGATACCACTGTTGGGTTTTAGGAGAGGCAGAGAAGGCAGCAAAAACAAAAAATTTCTCTCCCAAACCCAGAATGAAGGAATCGCGTCAACGTCTATACACAAGGAAGGATGGTTTGTAGAGGCATACCTTGTCTCAAGGCTTGCTCGGCGATGTTACCTCGCGGCTTGCACGGTCTTCACCTCCGGTCTTAGATGTTGTCTGTGCAGCTCCTGGTCTCACCGGGACTGTTGGGATTGAGAGTTGTCCTCCGAGCGAAAGAAGTCTCCCACCTCTGTAGTAGTCCACACAGACCACCTGGAACTCTGATCTCCTTGTCCCATAAGGAATCGGAAGGAGTTGCACCCTCCTATCGGCGTACTAGCCACCAACACACTCTCCTACCACCAATCGCTTTTCTACAGTTGTCTTTCCCTTGTTGTGCCTCCCTTATCAAGTAGTACTTGCTCGGGCTCTCTCGGTTACCACAATATGAGAGAACGACAACTTTGCAGAGCAACTGAGTTGTTGTTGTTGAGAAGCCCCCAATACCCCTATATATATATATGAGGGTCATGGGATAGGGCTCTCTACCCCAGGCAATGCGGGATTAAAGTAGGAGTAGAAGGGTTCGAGATTTTTCCACAAAACTGACATACTGTGGCAGTTGAACCGATCAATTCACACCCTGAAACGATCATTTCGGACCCTGAGCCGATCGTTTGGGACTTGAGCCGATCGACTGGGGCTCTGAGCCGATCGGTTGATAGTCTTGATCCAACTCAAATTGACTTTCATATTTGTTTCCAACTAATCAAATATTAATCCTTGTCCAAATAAAATTTGTACAAGTGAAACAAATATGTATTTGCAAAAATAATTTTTTGACTTTCCAAATGATCTCGGTTGGTCACATGAATCGACCGGTTCAACAATTAAGTTGATCGTTTCATGAGTCGTGAGCTGATCGTCTCACCGGTTGAGCTGATCGGTTCACCAACCTGAGCCGATCGGTTCATCCCTATGAGACGATCGGTTCATCCCTATGAGCCGATCGGTTGGGGCTGCAGACTATGCAAATCAGTCAATTGCAGTTTCAATCAATCTGATACTCTAATCAATCGGTCCAACACCTTGAACACTATGATATTGAGCTATTAATTGATTGAGTGTTTAATTGAACTACTAAACTCCTTTAGTAATCAATCTAAACATCATTTGTGGATCAACTCCTATTCCAGGTTAAATCCTATGTGTGTGACCCTGCAGGTCCATTTCACGTTGGCAGTGAAAGTCCATAACACTTATGACTTCACAAGCAAAAAGCGGTGCCTAGTCACACATCAATGCTACCCAAGTAAAAAGGAAAGTTGGAGAACAACTTTCAATCCTACAATCCGTGAATGGTGTTACAGTGAATGTATAATTCCTTTGTCACTGATATCCCGAATGAACTCAAGACATGGAATAGTCATCCTATCAATGTTCATTCACTTTCTTGATCTCAGAGTAGATTGGAGGAGATATGTATGACATCAATATCACATACTGATTCACACATGCATGCACTCCTATCTCAATCCTACTCATCAAGTGGCCATGGATATCAAACTTCCTCAAGAGGGATAAATCCCATATCTATCACTCACCCCTCAAAAGCCCCATGTGTCAAAGCCACCCAATCATCACCTTTATAACAACCCATGTTTCAGGACTGTGTTTAATGATGTCAAAGTGTACCCAACGACATGTGTTGAGTGTAGTGATTTTAGGTCAAAGAATCACACTCACCACCATCACTGTGAGAACTGACTGTGACTACCATATCATGGTTCCATGTGTCAAACTCACGGTGGGTCTGTCTGGTATACTTGTTCTCTAACAAGTACCTATGTGTTTGGTTTGATATCTCCATATCATGACTAATGAAATTCTATCATCAACCAACACCACAATCTAGTATTGTGTGTCATTATTGTCTATCTACCTTCCACAATGACATCCGACTAGGGACATACTAATAATGTACTAACTCTTAGCATCCATATGATCTCATCATTCAGGTCCTCTACCTGAAAGCATATGTCATTGAGTACTGTCATTCTCTTGACATTCAATCTGTTCTATCATTATCTCATATGACTGAACTAGAAATAATTAGAAGCTTGCCTTTGATGTTTACCAAATCAATCTTAATGTATCCCACCAATCATCCCATGATTGGCTCTCAGGGCATACATACCAACAATTTCATGATTGAAAGTCACAATCCAATTCAATATTTAATCATTATCTTTTTATGTATATTTGAAGGCATTATTAAGAGTTTCTTTTCATATTAAGATAATGATGAGTTATCTAATGCATAAAGGACCAAGATATATTGTTTAACATAAAACAAAATGACATTTTATATATTGTGGTTGATTCCATTAAGTCAAGTGGTAACCTTTATCACAAAAATCCCACTAAAATTTTCAAATTACATTTGTGAAATTTTGGGATGTTACAATTCTACCCATCTTAAATAAATTTCATCCTCAAAATTTCCATGTTCTATCCACCTTAAGGTTTTACATTTTTGGTGTATGCTAACTCTCTAATATTATCCTAAAGTCTCATTATCATACTTAAGATATGACCTACTCATGGTTAACATAACTAAATAAGAACTTGATTAACTTGATGCGATTTCATATTAGACAAGATTCTTACTTGAGTTGATATAGTCACCCTCTTAAATCCACTCGTAGTGTTAATAAGGCCGATTAAGGCTCGCATAAGGCCAGTTAAGGCTCACATAAAGTTAGTTAAGGCTCGCATAACATGATCAAAATGAATATATTGACATAACATGATTTTTAAAACTTAAACATGATTGTCATAATTTCCATAATCCAGTAGCAAGGCAGTGATACATGATGAACACATAATAATTAAACTTAGAAAATATTGTTTATTAGCATGGCATGATCTTCACACTTATTTTTGTCAAATTATATACCCTTTGTATACATGCTTGGTCTTACTATGTTAATTATTTGATTTAGGTGACTACATGTCTAAAACTTTAATATTTACTTTTATTTTCTTTGTCACCTTTAGATATAAGTTGACCGGTCATATATTAAGAGGAGACATGTCTGATCACACTTATCTTAGCACCTCCCTAGTGCACATGTCCCATAACCCATGCACTTGAAAGGACAATACAAGCATGATTATGCACATAATATTCTCTCTACATAAACCCATAAGCTTGTGTCCATTATCATAAATGTGTGGGAAAGAGAGAGAGCATAATATATACTATTCTAGAATTAACATACGAGTACAAAACAATCTAGGAGCATAACCCTAACCTTTATATAAACTTATGTCTCCTGACTAGACTTCTACTTTTATTTATAATATCTTTCACTTACTTCCTCTATACTTAGGGTTAAAACATATGAATCTGGTTTTTGTTTGGTGACCATCCACTTATTTGCTCTGATACCAATAATGTAACAACTCACTTTTTTAATACATAATATAACTAAGCGGAAGCATTTATCTTGAAGGAATATTTCATATTATGATATTCATTATAAATAAATAAGTAAAACACCATACATTGTCTTAAAAAGATTTGTACATCCTTCATTGCATATGAAAACTACAACTGACTTCTTTGTCAAGTCTATGATCTAGTTATTTTAATATAGAATAACCTAATAAAAGGAAACATTCTAAACATTAGGATCATCTAAGGTAGATTGTACCCGTTCATCAAAAAAAAGGTAGATTGCACCCCACTCGGTTGCACTTGAATGTCTTTTAATATGCGACCTGTTCTTCTTTAGTCCTTATTTGCTCCAATACCTGGTCACATCGTGTAAAGGCAATGAAGCCATAGGCACATTACACATTAAGTCATAGTAACATGGGCAACTCATCCTTTACGTCAACATAAATCTGTGTGGTTTAAGAAAACAAAATATATTGTGGAAAGAAGAAAATACCCATATGAATTACATTGGTCAATTTCGATATTGTGGGAAGCACAAGGATTTTGTTCCCTAGCTTCTTCCCCTTCTCTTTAGCAAGATAAGAAACAATCAAGCTCACAACTCCCTGATCAAACTCAAGATACAACAATTAACTATGAAAATGGAGATCTTCAGAGGCTTCTTCATACCCAACTGAACCCAATGAACCAAGATTCAGGCTCTAGGGCATACCAGAGAACTAAGCTCCTAACCATGGTCATGGAGGTACATACAAGTGATTGGAACCAGGGAAAATGATATCAGAAAACATCAAACAAGACTAAAAAAATGTTTATGGATGTCTATTAAAATCGTTTGATGCCTTACCATGGTCTGCAGACCACTGGATGACCAAGGTAGTGAACGTCAGTGAGGTCCTCAGATCTAGCTATAGGATATGGTGCCCAGGTATTTATAGGGACAAACTGATAATAGAAAAAGAAGTGTGGAGGGTCATAGAAGGTTAATGAATGTTCGATTTTGTCAGAGGTACTGGAGGAGGCTAAAGTGTGCAAGGTGTTTGTCGAAGAAGAAGATTGAATCCTTCAGGGTGACTTAGAGGACTGGCTATGAAATTGGTAGTGGAGGAGATACTCATGAGGTCCTTTGATGGATTATGGTCCTTTAAGTAGGGAGGAGAGGCATTGAGGTGGTGACAAAGATCTTCATGTGGTGAGGAGATTCCAGCCCTGATTGGGTGTTCCATCAGTAGAGCAGGAAGTCCTATGGAGTCTAGGATTGATTCGATCATGAAGATGAGTTGGAGGAAAAGATGAAGTTGTGTGGATCAGTGGTGCTTCATGGAGAGAGATAGTGAGGGGGGATGTAATCAGGATCTGTTATAGTCTTGAAAGGACAAGGATCACATGTGGGGAAGACGACCCTTGCCACCTGGTGACTCGGGAGACCAACCCAGAATGGGTCTAGTCCGTGTGACACCTTATGCATGTGACAGGGAGTTATCAAGGACTATGTTAATCTGATGCATCAATTAAACATTGATTACATATTTTCTAAACTTTATCTAAATTTTTTCTAATTAATTTAAGGGGTTAAATGGGGTTCATATGACTTCAAATTTGAATTGTAGGCTAAGTGGGAAGTCTAGAATCTCCCTATCTAATTAGTTTTAGGTTTTGATTATCTTTTATTCATTATATTGGTCATTGTTTTAGTATATATGTATCAAAATATGATATAATGTGAATTATCCTTATATTAGTGAACTAGTTGAGTTAAATTTCATGATTGACAGTGACGATCCACTTCAAGATTTAATCATTATCTTTTTATGTATATTTGAATACATCATCAAGAGTTGTTTGTAAGACCAAGAGGTCATGAGTTCGAACCCAAGCCATGGGATGAATGAATCGCCAATTTAAAAAAAAGATTTGTTTTTCATATTAAGATAATGATAGAATAATCTTATACATAAAGGAACATGATATATATTTCCCATTTAACAAAATAAAATTTTATAAATTGTGGCAATTTTCATTAAGTGAAGTGGTTAATTTTATCATAAAATTCTATTAAAATTTTTAAATTACATATGTGAAATTTTAGAACATTACAGGTTTGAAGTCCCCACTATCCAAAAAGTAGGAAGGTGTAAGAGGTAGTTGGGCCCGCCTAGTTTTTACCAAGCATAGGTGAGACATGATCTAAAGTGATTGATTAAGGGTGCGCAATTGGATTGGTAGTTTCTATTTAAAATGAAAAATCAAACAAAGTGAGTGTAAATAGGATTTGACGATCTAAAAGAAATCCCAAATTTACTATTGAAAAGGGTGGGATTTCACTCTGCTGGCTTACCATTGAAAAGGGTTTATAGTTCCTACTGTCCAAAAAGTAAGAAGGAGGAACATGTAGTTAGGCCACCTCAGTTTTTACCAAGTATAGGTGAGGCATGACGTCAACTGCTTGATAAAGGGTGTGTAGTTGGGTTGGGGAGTTGTTTATATTGAAAGCAAAAGGCAAGCAAAGCGAGCGTATGTGAGATTTGGAGAACTAAAAGAAATCCCAAATCTACCATTAAAAAGTGTTTAAAATCCCCACTATCAAAGAGATCAAGAAGGAGGAAGAGATAGTTGGGCCACCTTAGTTTTACCGAGCATACGTGAAACATGACCTCAAGTTCCTGGTTAAGATTTGCAATTGGGCTGGGTAATTGCTTTTATTTAAAGCAAAAATTAAACAAAGTGAGCACATGTGGGATTTTTAAAACTAAAAAAATTTCAAATTTACTATTGAAAAGGGTGAGATTTCTCTCTCCTGACTTACCATTGAAAAGGGTTTAAGGTCCCACTATGCAAAAAGTAGAAAAGAGAAAGAAGTTCTTGAGCCACTTAAATTTTTACCTAGTGCATGTGAGACGAATCCACTTAGAGGTGAAAGATCTAGAGGGGGTGAATAGAGTTTTTTGCACCTTAAAATTTTAATTGAAAGCTTAAAGAAAAGAAGGAGGAGGAAATAAGAAAGACACTTCGATTTAGAGTGGTTCCAACCTTCGAATCAAAGTTTTTCAGTCCACTACCCAATTGTCTCTAGTTGGGATTTTGAAAGTAATTTATTTTATTTACCTCGCAAGGATATTTTGACAAAATACAATCACCTTCCACCTCCTTGAAGTAGCCTTCACCTTGAAGTATCCTCAACCTCCTTGAAGCAGCCTTCTTGAAGTAGCCTCAAGCCCTTGGAGCATCCTTCACCACCTTGAAGTAGCTCCACCACCTTGAGATAGACTTCACCTAGAAGTAGCTCCAACCTCCTTTGAAGCAACCTTTTTGAAGTAACCTCAAGTCCTCGGAGCAACCTGCACCACCTTGAAGTAGCTCCACCACCTTGAAGTAGTTGTAACGACCCTGCCTCCCGGTAACCCCCAATCAAGGGAGACCAGAAGGTCAGATATGTTATCCCAATATTTCAGGATCCATGGTTTGACATTTAATAAAAAATAATTATCAAATTCTATTATTACTCAACTGAAAAGTTGGAATAAAATAAATCTCTTTGCATACCTTGTAAAATTCGGATCTAGACTTCTATTTACAGAAAAAGTCTAATCTAACTAATCCTCCTTGCACATGTTAATTGTATCTTCATAATATTTCGATTTTTTGTTTGTCCATTTTCAGAATTGTACCTAAAACGCTGACAAACAAAACATTGGTCAATATATTTCTATACTGGTATGTGGGGAACAATAACAATTTCACAAATAGTTTCTAACAACCTAATTATCACAAATAGTTTATTAAAAAACCAAATTACGCTTTCAATGTGATATTCTCAACCGCTTTTGCCCTAAACCTTGGATTACCCTCTCTTAGGGTTTTGTCCTTGCAAGGGACATAAGGCCACCTTCTCCATCCTGAGCTTGGTGCCTGGGGTCACCTCTCGTGGTGCCCAATCATCTTCCCTTCAGGGCTTGACCAACTCAGACTTTCCCTCCGGGGCTTATTCTTGCAACTTACATCGGGGTGGCATGTAGGTTTGAGAATACACATACATAATTAATTGTGATACTCATAGGGACTTTATAGGATTGCATAATTGAACATCCAACAGTTTAGGTTGCAATCACTTGATAAAAACATCCGAGAAATGTCATGAAACTAAAGGCGATTATTCATAATTAACCACATACATGTTCAGTCAAATCAACAAGCTAACAATAATCCAAGCAAGGAAATATCTAGGCAAGCAAGCAGTTCACACAAGCAATGATCCTGAAATAATCACATAATTTAATTACAATTCACTTTCTCAGATTACACTCATATGAACTCACTTCCTAGGGTTTCCTACTTCCTTTTAGGGTTTCATTAGGGTTCATCCTCATTATTGCTACTATAAACCCTAATCAGCAAATCTAAGTATAAACCTTAATTAGTTTGTCATATTCCTCCTAACATGCTTAGGATCAATATATAACAACATTATCCAAAATAATTTAGATTGTTCAAGTCAATTTCCTTCTTTACCCTAGATTAGGGTATATGCATGTATTATCATAGATTCATGGATTAAAACCCTAAAACAAGCCAATTATTATCTAATATTAGATCTAAATCTCACTTTATCTCCCAACAAGTTATTAATACTCAAATTAACTCATTAAGCATCCTAGATTTGATCTTTAATCATCAATAGGGTTTTAACCCTAAATTTAATGCACTTTATGATCAACTCAAGATACTTTTGCAATTAGAAATGAAATCAGCTGCTAAAACTATTTTTATCAGATTACTCATATTTTTCTGATCATTTTTCATATATAAAGTTCCTTCATTTGACCTTCCTATTAATTTCTACGATTTTTGCAAAGAAAGGTATTTTTTTGAATTTTCTACAGAGAGGAAGTATTTTCCAGAAATTGCCATAAAACCTCGGCCGCTCGATCCGTGGTCCGTTGGACCACGTGGGATCTGACGATCTGCGGTTGCATGCCTCACTCACGATCAAAAGAAACCAAAAGGCAAGAATACCCTTACCTGGGTTAAAGGAGCGGGAGGAAAAGATGATAATTTGGTCAGAGGTTCATCTTCAACCTCTCGTGTGCACCTGTAGCGAGCCGAGGTCAACTCTTGGGTTGACTTTGTGCTCCCGACCACCTATGAACGAACTGATTGGCCCGGCAGCCTCGCTCACTCCTCGTGGACTCGAGGGTCCCTTCAATTGCTGGCTTGCTTTGCTTCTTCACCACCAATGAGCCCTTGCTACTCCGGTGAGGTTACTTCTAGACAAGGGGCAAAGATCAGGGGCAACGACCAAATTGAAGGCATGAACCTACTCGTCTCCGCACTCCGGTCGTGAGGGTACAACTTGTGGGATGGCTCGCGATGTATAGAACCACCCCCTATATATAGGGTTGACCAAGGTCCCTAGTGAGTTGGGGATTCTCTCGAGCCTCAATGAAACCACCAACAAATTGGGTTAGATACCCTCAGAATAGACTCCCAAAGATGATGGACTTGTCCTCGTCTCTGCTCGTTGCCTTAATCGCGATCAAATCCCGATTTTCCCCTCTCCCTTTCCTTCTGTGACTCAGGGTTGACGATGTACAACCACCGTCAGATCCGTGGTCTTCTTGACCATGCGGGGATCCAATGGTTGTCATCGCTCCCAATATTACCTTTTCCTTTAAATCGAGAAAAACTTGTAATATTTAATGTAATACATTGAAAAATTGCAAAAATCGTAATTCTCTCCTCGTTTATCCTTTTTCATCCAAATTTTAAAGGAAACTCTGGATTGGTATTATCTACTCGTGTATAAAATTTGAGACCCAAATTCCAAAGGAAAAGAGTATTTCCATCATAAGAAAGTTATCTTTTAATAAAGCTAATTTAATTGGTATTTCTCTTTCCTTTCTTATTATCTTTGCAACTTGGGCTCCTTGGGACCCAAGAAATCCCAAAGATACGAAATACACCTTTAGAGGCTACCTCCTAGCCTTCTAGAGGCTTCTACCTCTTTCTTTTCCTTTTCTTAATTATTCTTTTATTAATTGAATTTCTTTTTCCTTTTATTTCTTTTTTCTTGTTATTGGGCCTAATAGCCAATAAGGCCTACAAAATCACACATGCAAGGCTATTTATTAACGAAATCCATAAATTCAAATCAAATCAAACAATTACATGTTCATATATCTTTAGAAGGAGAAATTACATTTAAATTCTGAATTTAGGAAAATTGAGGTTATAACATCCTCCCCTCCTTAAAAGAATTTTGCCCTCAAAATTCAGCAATCAAACAAAGAAGTCAGGATATGCTTTTTCCATGTTCGTCTTCAGCTCCTATGTGGCCTCATCCTCTCCGTGGTGCTTTCAAAGAACCTTTACCATCTCTATATTCTTACATATGAGTTCTTTCACCTTGGTATCTAGAATCTGCAAAGGTGACTCAGGATATGTTAGCTTCCCTTGAAGCTCAATAGGCTCAATGCTTAGCACATGGATCAGATCTTACACATAACACTTCAGATTGGACACATGGAATACATCATGCATCATACTAAACTGAGGGGATAACACCAAACGATGTGCAGCTTCACCAATCTGTTCTAACACCTCAAATGGACCCACGTATCGGGGACTCAGCTTCCCTCTATTCTTGGCTATAGCTCAGAGCGGTCGGATTTTCAAGAATACATGCTCTCCCACAGTGAACTACACGTCAGTCCACTTCGCATCAGCATACGACTTCTATCGATCATGGGCTCTCTTCAGCCTCTGCTTGATCAAAGCGACTTAATCTGCATACACTTGGAGCTCATCTGACCTCAACAAGGTTCTCTCACCGACATCATCCCAGTGAAGCGGTGACTGACACGGTCTCCCATAAAGATCTTCGTACGGAGGCATCCTGATACTAGCTTGATAACTGTTGTTGTAGGCAAACTCAGCTAAAGGTAAGTATTGCTCCCATGATCTACCCCAATCGAGCACACAGGCTCTCAATAGATCCTCTAATGTCTGAATCGTCCTCTCTGACTGACCATCCATATGGGGGCGATAAGAGGTACTGAACTTCAACCTTGTACCAAGTTCTTCTATTACCTGCTTCCACAACTGGGAAGTGAACTTCGGGTCTCTATCGAAGATGATGGAACTGGGTACACCATGCAAACGTACTATCTCCTTGATATAAAGCTCAGCTAGGTCTGACACCTTGACAGTGATCTTTAAGGCAAGGAAGTGTGCTGACTTGGTAAGGCGATCTACCACAACCCATATCGCATTGTGACCTCTCTTGGTATGGGGTAGACCCACCACAAAATCCATGGTGATCTGCTCCCATTTCCACTTTGGAATCTCTATCGACTGTAAAAGTCTGCCGGATCATTGGTGTTCATCCTTTACCATCTGGCACATAAGACAGCTGGCCACATATGCCGCAATGTCTCTCTTCATTCCTGGCCACCAGAATTACCTCTGAAGATCCTTAAAAATCTTTGTAGTGTTCGGGTGTATCGTATACTTAGAACCATGGGCCTCTTGCAAGATACATTCCTTCAACGGTGAATCTTTAGGAACCCATATACGGTTCTCGAATCTGATCCCTCCATCTATATCCACTAAGAGATGGGTATGGGGCTTCTTCAATAGGTCCTTCATCCTGCTGAGTTCTGAAGTGGTCAATTGTGTCGCCACTATCTCGCTCAACAACTCTG
Organism: Alisma plantago-aquatica; assembly: GCA_963693085.1. Classification (NCBI taxonomy): domain Eukaryota; kingdom Viridiplantae; phylum Streptophyta; class Magnoliopsida; order Alismatales; family Alismataceae; genus Alisma; species Alisma plantago-aquatica. Next base: position 354,293,677 of record OY856412.1, read on the forward strand.
ACTGAATTTGAGTATTCACTACTACAGAAACAGCGTTCAATGTCGCTTTTCTGGGCGTCAGTTATTTAGGCAAACCGACGCATATACTATTTGGCATCGGTTATTTAGATAAACCGACGTCTATATTCGAAGACCAGCCAGACACGGGTACCGCTTTGTATTCAGCGTCAGTTGCGTATAACAGACCGACGCCTAAAATCGCTCGCGAAATCCAATTTTTGAGCGAAAACATTTTAGATCGCCTACAGCGTCGGTGTTTTAACTATTCACCGACGGCTATTTAAAATGAAAATTTGTGTGAAAAGTCCCACTTTCAGTGTCGGTTATCCTTAGATAACCGACGCTAATAATGGTTCCTGCCAAATAATTTAGGGCAAAGGTTGTCTAATTGGGCGTCGGTCTTTTACAATCAACCGACGCTAAAGCATAATAGGCATTGGTGTTGTAGATAACCGACGTTGTTGACCAACTTAATAGAGGCTCGATCACCCGACTCTTCCCCCTTTCTTCCTATTTGATCGATCTCCTGTGCGCTGTGTGTCGCCGCTCTCCCAAAATTGTCGCCTGGTGCCTGCTGCTTCTCGCTCGCCGCCAACGATCCCTGCTGCTGCTCTGTGTCGCCGCCACCTTCCTCCTTGCATCACCTCCATGCCGCCTTTCCTCATTGCTCACGCACTACTGTGGTGCTGTCTTCTTCCTTGCCTCCGCCCGCTACTTGCTGCTCTGCTCTCCAGGTATTATCTGTAGCACCTTCTTCCTTGTCTTCTTCCTTGCTGCCCACTGCTCTGCTCTGCTTGCTGCTTTGATTACAAAACCTAAGCACCTTAGAAACTTGGCTACGGTTACCTGGAAATTCAGTGAGATACCTTCTATTTATAGAAGTCCTTACTTCACTTTCTTCCCGACTAAATAATCAATCAATTTTGTTAAAGACTAGTTAGTGTTCTACTTCTTTCACTGAGAACTGAGAAGAATGGCCTACCACGGCCGTGCTAGGTAGCACGGTCGTGGTAGGCCAACACAGCCACGGCCGTGTTTGCTATTGGTAAGGATATGAACAAATCTATATGTAATGCTTTATGTAAATTCTAGGATACGAACAAATCTTTTGCTTGCATATATTTGTGCTTCTAATCCTAATGCTTGACCTAATTCAGTAAATTTTGATGCATGTTGAAATAAGATTTAAACTTGTCCATTCTAGCATCCTAATTTGATTTGATTAAACCCTAACATTGATGAAACCCTAACATCAATTGTAATGAAACCCTAACATGTACATATCTATTATTGTGTTTGTTGGCCTAGAAACCCGTCCAAGATTTACTCATTAGGAGTAAATCTTGGATAGTCCCCGGTTTGGGACTGTTCTTGAACACCTAATCTCACTTAGGATGTAAGTGTATAATGTGTATTGGGTTTTTGAGAAAATTTCGGTAGCATTTCCTCGTTTGTTCTCTAAGTACATATGTACTTAGAGAACAGCGGGGAAATGCTGCCGAAATTTTCTTGAAAACCCAATACACATTATACACTTACTAGTGAGATTAGGTGTTCAAGGATGGGATAGGTGGTACACATTTATTATATATAAATGACATCACATGTGTTTGTTGGCCTAGAAAGTGAACAATCATTGTTCTTTATATTACTTGTACATTGGTATAAATTAGAATGAACAATCACTAAATTATATATTGTTTGTATGGAGTCCAACTTCATTGTAGATAATAGGAGTAAATCTTGGATAGGATGTAAGTGTATACCCTAATCTTGTACTAATATATACTTGTTTTCTCTTTGATCATAGAATGGATAGATCATGGATGTCCATTCGCAATCGCTGCACCCCAGAGTTTATATCTGGTCTTGATCACTTTATTAGATTTGCCGAGGAACATAGGAAAAAACCTACAGATAGGTTCTACTGTCCATGTAGGAATTGCGGTAACAACTTGAAAGTCAACACTGGTGAGGAAATCAAAAGCCATGTCATGTGCAACGGGATTGTACAAGGCTATACAGAATGGCACTGGCATGGAGAGATTTCAAACTCGAAACCAGTAGATGTCAATAGCAGTGCTTGGGTGGAAGAAGAAATTGCCTCCGATGACGTAGATGTGAACGAACCAGTTCCAGTAGACATCGTTGATGCGATGCTGGATAGTTGTAGGGTAGAGCACACCGATCCACCTCCTATATTTAGAAACATTGTGCATGATGCTGAGATACCGTTATACACAGGCTGTGCTAAGTTTACGAAGCTTAGCACTGTGTTGAGATTGTATAAGTTGAAAGTTAGCAATAGATGGAGCGACAAAAGATTCACTTCATTGTTGACTTTGTTGAAAGAAATGCTTCCTGAAGGAAATGAGCTGCCAATCTCAACATACTGGGTAAATAAAATGTTGTGCCCAATGGGAATGGAGGCCAAGAAGATACACGCATGCCTGAATGATTGTGTATTATTTCAAAAGGACTATGTAGATTTGAAAGATTGTCCAAAATGTGGTGCGTCACGGTATAAATTGACGACTTTGGGGGAGTCCAAAACTGGTTCTCCTGCCAAGGTGTTGTGGTATCTACCTATAATATCACGGTTTCAACGCTTGTTTGCAAATCCGAAAGATGCAAAGAATTTGAGGTGGCATGCAGATGTTAAGAAAAATAATGATGGGATCCTACGACATGCGTATGATTCCCCACAGTGGAAGAAGATTGATCTATTGTACCCCAAATTTGGTGAATAAGATAGGAATCTAAGACTTGGGCTTTGTACATATGGGATGAATCCGTACGAGACATTGAGCAGCCAACATAGCACTTGGCCAGTCATGCTTGTTATATACAATCTTCCTCCCTGGCTGTGTATGAAAAATAAGTACGTTATGTTGTCGTTGTTGATATCGGGCCCTAAACAACCCGGAAATGATATCAATGTTTATCTTGAACCTTTGATTGATGACTTAAAGAAACTTTGGGCTGAAGGTGTGATGACCTATGATGCTTTAGGAAGAGAGACATTTCGTTTGCACGCTATGTTGTTTTACACTATTAATGACTTTCTAGCATATGGGAATTTGTCTGGATATAGTGTCAAAGGAGATAAAGCGTGTCCTATATGTGAAGAAAACACTGATTCAATAAGACTAAAACATGGCGGCAAGACTGTATATCTTGGTCATCGAAGGTTTCTTTCAAAATTCCATCCGTATCGTAGGAAGCGCAAAGCATTCAATGGATGGAATGATGAATGGAGTGCACCTAAACCTATACCGGGGGATGTTGTTTATGAAAGAGTAAAAGACATTGTCAATGAATTTGGTAAGAAATCACAATGTAGTATGGCCACACGGAGTGACAATTCTTCATTCAAGAAGAAGTCAATATTTTGGGATCTTCCTTATTGGAGTTCTTTGACAGTCAGGCATTGTATCGATGTAATGCATGTTGAGAAAAATGTCTGTGATAGCATCATTGGTACTCTGTTAAATATACCAGGTAAGACTAAAGATGGGATAAAATCCAGACTGGACCTACGTGAAATGGGAATAAGGTCAGAATTAACCGAATTACGTGAAATGGGTAATAAAAGAACATACTTACCTCCCGCTTGTTACACGTTGTCTAGAAAGGAGAAGAAAGCTTTTTGTGAATGCTTGGTAAATGTTAAGGTGCCACATGGTTACTCATCCAACATCCGTAGATTGGTATCAATGAAAGATCTGAAGTTGATAGGTCTTAAATCTCATGATTGTCACACTCTAATGCAACAAATATTGCCGAAGCATGTAAGGTTTGCAATCACCAGACTTTGTTTCTTTTTCAACAGTCTATGCAGCAAAGTTATTGACCCTGATACTCTCGATAATTTGCAAAGAGAAGTGGTTGTTACCCTATGTCAGCTTGAGATGTATTTCCCTCCTTCGTTCTTTGATATCATGGTACATCTTGTTGTCCACTTGACTAGGGAAGTGAAAATGTTGGGACTAGTTTTCTTGCATTGGATGTATCCCTTTGAACGATACATGAGCATTTTTAAAGGTGATGTTCAAAACCGTTATCGGCCTGAAGGGAGTATTATTGAAGGTTATGTGGCGAGAGAGGTTATGGATTTTTGCAATGACTTTCTGAGTGGTAATAACACTCCTGTTAATGACAAGAATATTGAGGAGGGAAAAGGAATTTTGGGATCACAGATGAAAGTAATCAGCCTTGAGCAGTTGGAACAAGCTCACTTGTATATTTTACACAACATGGACGAAGTGAGTGTTTATATCGAGGAACATACCAATTTCATCAAGAGACAACATCCTAGAGCAAGTTCAATGTGGCTTGCTAGAGAGCATAATAAGACTTTTACTAAGTGGTTTGAAGATAAAGTCTTACATCAACTATCTCAAACACCAAATGATATTACAGAAACTATCAAATGCCTCGCCTTTAAACCAAAACCGAATGTTATGTCTTATGAAGGGTTTGACATTAATGGGTTCACATATTACACAAAGCGCCAAGATGATAAGAGTGTCGTCCAAAATAGTGGGGTCACTCTTCAAGCGTCGACTATGTATTTTGCAAGTGCAAAGGATAAGAGTCCTCGTGAAGCTAAAATGCCATATTACGATATCATTGAAGACATATGGGAGTTTGACTACATAGATTTCAGAATTCCGCTCTTTAAATGTAATTGGGTTGATAACACCAAAGGAGTTATAGTGGATGAATTGGGTTTCAGTTTGGTGAACTTTGAAAATATTGGTGAGAAGGGTGAACCATTCATATTGGCATCACAGGCGAAACAAATATTCTATATCAATGATCCTACAAATGATAAATGGTCGGTTGTTCTTCATGGTAAAAGACAGTTCATTGAAGATCCTATAGATGAAGAAGAGTACTATGATAGGTATGATGACTCCAGTCCATTCTCAGTTGGGTTGCCAACTCCACAAAATATTGAAGCTAATGATGACTTATATGTGCGCGGAGATCACAATGAAGGATTGTTAATTGATAAAAGATCACAATTTTAGAGACATGTATGTTTATATTTTTTATTGAAGCTAAATGTTTGCTTTTTAATACAAATGCTAATTCAGTGTGTTTATTTTTGTCAAATTTTAGGTTGATGATGCACATGTACCCAATGAAGCACTGGAGCAACTTGATGCGCAGAGAGGGACATTCCAACTCGAGATATCGTCTACCGTTTCCTCCTCCTCCGCAGCAATATCCTCATCTCTGAACGTTTCTCGCATGATTCTGAACCCCTTCCTTCCCTCTACTACATCGAAGCCATGCCGCAATTGAACCCTTTCGCTGAGCCCTACCCGGCCAAGCAGGTGTCACCTGAAGCACCACCGCCGTCGTCGTCTCCACCTCCATCGCAACCTGCTGTGCCAGCCCCGACAGTTTATCACCCCACATGCCTTCCTCCCCAGTTCCTGCCGCTAGAGGCGCTCCCACAGCACCCCCATCCTTTCTTCCTACACAGATCCTTGATATGTCCTATGTTTTATGCCAAACCCTGTGGGATGTACCCTCCGATACCCACCGAGCAACTGAGGGTTGACAACTTGTTAGGACAAGCGAACTCGCTACTATATCCTCCATATCAACTGGGGTCGGCCGTTGAGGTGTACGACGCCTCCATGGGCGTCCACCAGCAAGTGGTCGTCTCCCGATCATCTGAATGGCCCATTCAGATGATCGGGAGATGACCACTTGCTGGTGGACGCCCATGGAGGCGTCGTACACCTCAACGGCCGACCCCAGTTGGTATAGAGGATAGAGTAGTGGGTTCGCTTGTCCTACCAAGTTGTCGACCCTCAGTTTCTCAATGGGTATCAGAGGGTACATCCCACAGGGTTTGTCATAAAACGTAGGACATATCAAGGATCTGTGTGGGAAGAAAGGATGGGGGTGCTGCGGGAGCGCCTCTAGCGGTAGGAACTAGGGAGGAAGGCATGTGGGGTGATAAACTGTCAGGACTGGCGTAGCAAGTTGCGATGGAGGTGGAGACAATGACAGTGGTGGTGCTTCAGGCGACGCCTGCTTGGCTGGGTAGGGCTCGGCGAAAGGGTTCAACTACGGCATGGCTTCGATGTAGTAGAGGGAAGGAAGGGTTCAGAATCCTACAAGAAACGTTCAGAGATGAGAATATTGCTACGGAGGAGGAAACGGAAGACGATATCTCGAGTTGGAATGTCCCTCTCCGCACAGGAGTCTGTGAGGGAATGGTAGTAGGCAGGTGAGGAACAACTGAGTTCATGCCAGGACATATATACTAAAGTAACATGATACACCGCTAGTCTGTGGAGGGACTGAGGGAGATAGTGGAGGAGAGTAAAATCTGCCACTGTAACAAAACACCACATAAGCCAAGAAGAAACAGGTGAGATCTTGTTTATACATCCATATACCTTGTGTCAAGTAAGTTTACTTTTTTAAAATTTTGTATGTTTCAATTTATAGTGTGCTACACAAGACAATGGCTGGGCATGCGCATACTATGTGATGCTATTTATGCATATGATTATCCGACATGCCTCATTGGATATTAATACCATACATGAGGTATTATATATAGTCTCATTAGTTAGTATGAAATATATCAATCTTATTTTTATATTATTACTTATATATATACATCATTCTCTTTGTAGGTGTTTAAAATTGACCACACTATAGGTAAACGCTTAAAAAATGTACATGCTCCATATACGATGGAAGCATTAAATGAAATAAGAGAAGAATGGGCAAAACCCATACAAGCAGTGGCGATTGTAAGATATAATTGGGATGCTGAATGATATTTTGTAAATAAATATTTCTGAATGTTTATACAAGTCTGAATGTTTCTACATGTATTTGAATGTTTCTACATGTATGAATGTGAGAATTGAATTGATGTCTGAATGTATCTACTTGTGTGAAAAAATATTTGTTGATTTTGCAGGTTTGTGGCCTGTTTGTAGGCTGATATCAATGGATGTCGTAAACCTGCAGTTCAGGAAACTGAACTGCAGGTTCTCATCCTGCTGACCAGTCACAGCAGGCCTGCAAACTGATAAGAAAAAAAAATTAAAGTATAGGCGTCGGTTATTTATAGAACACCGACGCCTAAGGACTACAACGTCGGTTATGGGATAAAAACCGACGCCGAATGTGACAAACAAACCGACCGTGCAGGAAAGCACGGCCGTGGTGGAAAAGGCATCGCGTATTAGTATAAAACTGACGCCTATAGTACTAAACACGGCCGTGCAGCGAAGCATGGCTATGTCATCTGGGAGTATGGCGTCGGTTGTTCAGTTGTTAACCGACGCCGAAAGTGTCCTAGGTGGTGCCCTTTTTTGTGGCGCGAACCCTATAGACGTCGGCCAACTATATATAACCGACGCCTATAGATCATATAGGCGTCGGTTATAAAACTGACGCCGAAGAGTTTGACCTTTAGCGGCGCCCACATAGGCGTCGCTTGAAAACCGTCGCCAAAGGGGGTTAAAAAACCGACGCCAAAGGCTGTTTCTGTAGTAGTGATTGGGCAATCGAACTCAGTCCTCTAATGGATACGGAGTCCACTCCACCAACTCTTCTAAGTTCTTCCATTGACTGGACAAAACATCCACACACCTGAGCTATTTCTGACTCAATGCATCAGCTACAACGTTCTCCTTCCCAGGATGATAGGCGATGGTGAAGTTGTAATCCTTCATGTACTCCATCCATCGTCGCTGTCATAGGTTTAGGTCTCTCTGTTTCAAGAGGTACTTTAGGCTCTTATGGTCGGTGAGGATCTTGAAGGTAGCACCATACACCTATGAATGAACTGATTGGCCCGGCAGCGAGCTGATGTCAACTCTTGGGTTGACTTCGGGCTCCCGACCACCTGTGAACGAACTGATTGGCCCAACAGCCTCGCCTACTCCTCGCGGACTCGAGGGTCCCTTCAATTGTTGGCTTGCTTTAGTTCTTCACCGCCAACGATCCCTTGCTACTCCGGTGAGGTTACTGCTAGACGGGGGGCAAAGGTTAGGGGCAACAACCAAATTGAAGGCACGAACCTACTCGTCTCCACATTCCGATCGCTAGGGAACAACTTGTGGGATGGCTCGCGATGTATAGAACATCCCCCTATATATAGGGTCGACCAAGGTCCCTAGTGAGCTGGGGATTCTCTCGAGCCTCAATGAAACCACCAACAAATTGGGTTAGATACCCTTAGAACAGACTCCCGAAGATGATGGATTTGTCCTTGTCTCTGCTCATTGCCTTAATCGCGATCAAATCCCGATTTTCCCCTCTCCCTTTCCTTCTGTGACTCGGGGTTGATGATGTATAGCCACCGTCAGATCCATGGTCTCCTGGACCATGCAAGGATTCGATGGCTTTCATCACTCCCGATATTACCTTTTCCTTTAAATCGAGAAAAACTTGTAATATTTAATGTAATTCATTGAAAACTTGCAAAATCCATAATTCTCTCCTCGTTTATCCTTTTTGATACAAATTTTAAAGTAAAATCTAGATTGGTATTATCTACTTGTGTAACAAATTCAAGACCCAAATTCCAAAGGAAAAGGATATTTCCTTCATAAGTAAGTTATCTTTTAATAAAGCTAATTTAATTGGTATTTTCTCTTTCCTTTCTTATTATCTTTGCAAATTGGGTTCCTTGGGACATAAGAAATCCCAAAGATATGAAATACACCTTTGGAGGCTACCTCCTTGTCAGGACCTGTTACCCTAAATGAGATTACTCAAAACGTAAAACACAATCAATCATTAATTAATCACATACCCAAAATATGGGTAAATTAAAACCGATTTCAACATCAACACCTGCTCAAAAACATTTGCATAAGAGACCAACATCTTTATTGTATCCATACTATGCTAAGAACTTGATACAAATTGGTCTATCTCCTTAGCCACAACATATATACACAGGAGAACAATATTCATATATGACACACAAACAAGCATTAATATGCTAACAAAAGTTCTATTTGTTTGAAACACCATATACAAACTTTTCCTGCCTGGACCTGAGAGTACATGGACAACTCTAGGACAAACTAGACATCTAATCAACTTTATCAAAGATTCATTACTATACCTCCTCTTTGCTACCACATGTTTGTTTTCGTCACTTCCGATTACCTAAAAAAATGTGGTGAACCATAAGGGTAAGACACATGTCCCAGTAAGAGATATAACCTCCAACAACATTTATTGATTACAACATTTTTAAGTAATTAAATAGTTAAGAATTTTAATCAGATATAACAAATAAGATCAACAATACTGATGATTAACAAAATACATAAAGGAGCAGATAATAACTATCATCATTAGCCAGACTATCATCCTTTATCTTGTTGACAATATAAGCAATTCAGTAACATATGCAGTTCTAGCATCATGAGCAAGTCTAGTAACATAGCATAGCTAACAACATGAGCATGTCTAATTGGTTGAACATATCAACATTATAAGAAGAGCTAACAACATAAGCACAACTACCTAGATAAGCATGATTAGTAGTATATGCATTTCTAGTTACAAAGGCGTGGCTAGCATGCTAAACATAACTAACAACATGAGATATCTAGCATCATGATTATAATCAGTAGTAGCAGTATAGTTATCAACATAATCATGGCTACTATATGTACACATCTACAATCTTAAGCATATCCACAACATAAGTATATCTACTATCTCTTAATTGCACTAAGCATCATCTTTATGTAAAGAGAACAAACAAGGGTTATCATCCAATGTGAAACGTTGTGTATAACCCTAAACAAATATGTTACACGGCTGTATTACATCTTTTATTACACCCTGGGGAATTTGAATCGTACCATTCAAAGTCCAACCGACCCCTACGAAGGGCTATTCGGTTCCGTACAAGATCTAGCAGTGCTGGTATCCTAAGATGTAACATCCCTGACCTGGGTTATGAGTTAACCCTAGGTGTTTTGCCTAAATATGTAATTAAATCTTTGTGATTAACTCTGAGCATGTAATTAAGTTTCTCATAAACATATATTTCAGTATTTGCTCCTTTTTATTTAAAGTTGTAGCATTGTTTTGTTATACAGGAACCTATGTGTAATTTACCCTGTTAAAAGGGGTTAGCTTGCAATTTGCACATGTTGAGATGTTCCTCTGATGATGAGACATCATGAGAATCTTTTTGGTAAAGTTGAGGGATTTCCCAAGCTAGGGCACCAAGGTGCAGCTATGGAAGCAATCCCGGTGCTTGAAAACCCTAATTTAGGGTAAAATGCAATTTACCCAAATTAAGGGATGCAAATTGTAAAATATGTCATCTAATGTATCTTTTTAGACTCTAGCCATCATTAAGAGAAGAAATTATGAGGGAGTCACCTCAATTGAATTATCAAGTTATGAAATATACCTTGTGATTGAATAATCAGGGTATATGTGCAATAGTTCTTTATGTACGTACCTTATTATTAGATTGCTCTCCTTTGCCTTCTTTTTCTAAGACCTTAAGAGAAGGTTTGTTCTTAGAATAAACAGGAAGGGACGATCAAGTAAAGAAGGAGGGACCTAGTTGGAATTATGGACAACTTATGAACTAATGTTGAAAATCCTACCCCTAGTATATATACCCTCAACTTCTCTAAGCAAGGGAACTTGCCCTTCGTTCCCTTCACTGTTCCATTTCACCAAAGACGACCAAAGACTGCCTTGGAGCTAAGGAGGATGACCATGGGAAACAAGGTAGGTTTGGGACCCTTCTTTTGCCTAATTCTATGGTTAGAACTCGAATTCAAGGTCAACTTCATGGCTAACTCTTGAAGACCCTACCTTTCTAGCCATCTATTTTCGTTCTTCCTTGGAGTTTTCACCTTGTCCAACCTGTGGGAACTCAAGGACGCCATTAGAGCTTGGAGCTTGAAAGCTTGGAGCTCAAGAAGCAAGCTTTAGGCGGGTTTTATAACTCTAAACCCGTGCTTTACTATGTACATCTTTTATATGCGGTTTGATGATAGCTCTTAATGTTTCCCTACTTTCCCTGATATTTTTGCAAGCAAATCCATGGGATATCTGTACTGTTCTTGAGCTAGGAGATGAAGGCGTGATTTCCAAGAAAAACCCACCGCTTTTCACTTTCTTAAATGGTCTCACCAGTTTGCTCTCTCGGTCTCAAGACCGCGAGGTGAGCAAACGGTCTCGAGACCGCGACAGGGAAAACGGTCTTCAAGACCGTTTGGACCCGTTGACCGAGCGTGGACCGTATAAGAAATCTGTTCCTAATTATATAGGCTAATCACCCTCAAAATTTGGGAGGCTAACTCCAACGGAATCGGGAGATATTACTTTTTTAAATAACAACTTTAAATGAATTTATTCCTGATTCTCAAATGGTCTGAAATTGCCTTTTTGGGCAAACGGTCTCAAGACCGTGTAAGGTCGTTGACCAGGCGTTGACCATATGATATTACTGTTCAACATAATGTTAATTAACAACCCACCAAGTTTGATGGTCTAATTCCAAACGGGCTAAGAGTTGAAGGGTGAATACTAGGGCTAACCCTAGGTGAAATCAGTACTGAAATTATGGTGACCTAATTAGGGTTTTTAGGGTTGATTGACCTAAACGGTCTCAAGACCGTTTAGGGGTTACCCAAACAGTCTCAAGACCGCGAGGGCAATCAACCATGACCGTTTGGAGGTCTGGGGTCAAGAATAGTGGACCAATTGAAGGTACAATTATACCAAATTACATTGCAATTAAATATTGATATGATCATCAACTCAATAGGTCAGACCTTGATGAATTTGCACTAGAATCCAAAATTGGATGGGCAAACGGTCTCAAGACCATTTGGAACTCATCCAAACGGTCTCAAGACCGAGAGGACAATCACCCAAGACCGTTTGAAGGTCTAGGGTTAGGCTAATTTGACCATTTGAGGACCCAATTGCAAATAAGTTATCAATTTAATCAAAATTCTATTTTGTGGCTCAATCATGGTTCAACCCCTATCAAATCACCTTAGACTTTGATGAAATCTTGGGAAACGGTCTCCAGACCATGTGGGGTCCACCCACATGACCTCAAGACCGTTTGGGCCAAGTTTGGGCCCATTTGGAGCTCAATTGAAGGGTTCAACCTTGTGTTAGTGCACATTGTTGAGTGTTGATGGGTGAACATTGATAGACCCTAATTGAATCGACTTCAACCCTAATTGGTCAACCATTGAGGGTCAATTGAATGACCAAGTGGTCAAGAATAATCTTAATTGACCCAATTCATAAGTGGTCATCATAGTTTTGACCTTTTAAGGGCTTCAACATGAGTTGACATTATCGGGTGTATCATTGAATCTTGTTGATGGTCTAAGTGGTTGAGACCATGTGAGCTCGCGGTCTCAAGGTCGAGAGGAGGCTCGCGGTCTCAAGGTCATGAGGAGGCTCGTGGTCTCAAGGTCGTGAGAGGGCTCACGATCTCAAGACCGCGAGGGGCCTCGCGGTCTTGGGGTCAAAGAAGGGCAAACGGTCTTCATGATCTTCGCGGTCTTAACCTCATTTGGAGTCTTCGCGGTCTTGAATCAATGGAGGGCTCGCGGTCTTGGAGGAGGAAGAGGCCTCGCGGTCCTGAGGTCAAAAGTGACCAAACGGTCTACACATCCTCGCGGTCCTAATGTCAATTGGTCAAAAGGTCAACTCAACCAATGGGTCTCAAATCGATTGAGGGTTGATAGTTGAGATCAAGCAAGATAATTCAAGGTTGACTTCATTCAATCAATTGATGATATAAATGGTTCAATGTTGCCCGAATCAAACCCTAATGATAACCTAGGATATTAAGGGGTTAATGGACTAAGGTTTTGACCATGATGATGATCAATGGGGTGAATTACCAAAATACCCCTGAAGGGTAAATTAAGTAATACCTTGATCAAATCAAACCCTAATCACATGATGGTAATGTTTTGGGCTATGTTAGCCTATGATGACTTAATCCAACCTGATTTAGAGTGATGTTGACATCCTTAACATTATGATGAGAGAGAAAGTACTTCTAGAGAGAGAAAGTACTTCTAGAGAGAGAAAGTACCCTTTTCAGGTGAAAACTCAATTAAAGCATCTCCAATGCACAGGAATGAGCATAATTAGGATATGATCCACCTGTGTGAGATCATAGAAACCCTAATTATGATAAATGATGAACCTTTGACTAATCTAAGAGCATTAATGAAAGTGTTACTCATACATGATGATGTTATGAGTTCAATTCACCTTAATGTGAATAGTAAACCCTAATTCAAGGGTAATGGCATGCTTTTGAGTATTAAACTCTATTTGATGTGAATTAGAGATTTAACTCTTATGACAAGAGTAGGAAGTGTATTCCTTATTTTTGTATTACCTTTATCAGTTGTAATAACTATGCAGGTTCTGATATGAAGGTAATCATATCCAGGTATGGATGTTGATGTTATATTCATTAAAGGCATGTTGTTAGCCTTATGAATAAGTAAAGTAATCTGATGCCTTGTCAGTGGTATCCTATGCTGATAATGGGTTGTGAGAGCCATGAATACCATCAAGGTCATGCCTTAGAGATGACTTGTGATGAGGATAATGAGAAATAATGATTGATATGAGTTAGGCCTGTTACATTTAGTATTCTTCTTTTATAGCTGCTATGTTACTGTTATTGTTTGGAGAACAATGTATGCTGTTAAAGAATACTGAATGTACCTAACTAATCAAGTATAATGTAGAGCTCTGATCATAGATCCATCAGTGTCATAAATTAAGTGATGGTGAAACATGTTTTCCTCAGGGAACTCCTGGAGCACATACTTTTGAGTATGTGGGGTACATGGATGTGTAGAACCTTACATCCTAGTGTAGGAAAGTGATGTAGATGTGTAATCCATCCATCCTTCATTATATTTCCATACCGTATCAGTGGTAGGTAAACATGAAACCTCCTGATGACGAAGAAAGCACAGATATCAGTATCAGTGGTAGGTAAATATGAAACCTCCTGATGACGAAGAGAGTACAGAACGCCACTGTGACTCTAGAATAGCGAAGGACCAGTTTACCCTGGTGAGCTATAGTAGTAGAGACATGAGATGTCCTACAAGTGATCCTCTTACTAACTGAGGAAGGTGAAGGTCATGAGAATCCGGCTCTCTTAATGACCTATGTATGATACTGATGCGACTTCTCAGCGATCGGTTGGAGTATGAGTGGTATGCCTCATCTCCACAGGGCATAATGTTGTTTGTAAAACATAATCAACCATGTAGTATAACTTGTTAGAGATGACTTCAAGTTAGTTGATTGATGTTACATTGCAATAGTGTTTATATTCTCCATATCTCCTAAATTGTAGAGATCTTGTTATACTTGCAACTGTTATAGAATACTTTGAAGGCTTTACTGCTTAAGATATTCTTCGATGTTATAATAAGGCTTCTGGCGAAGAGTTATAACTCTCTCTGGGACAATTATGTATAATTGTCTCACCCCGTAGACTTCAACTTTTTAGGTGGACGTCGGAGACGAAGGAACCAGCCTACAGGTGATCAGTCTCAGCAGCAGCAGCACCAAGAGCAGCAGTAATCTCAGGTGGAGATTTAGTCTGCCATGGGGTGTAGTTAGAGTCAGTCCTATGTGTCCTCTGTACTCTCAGGTCTTGGAGTCTTGTGTTATGTGATCTTGAGATTTTGTATCTTGATGTATATAATTACTCAAGAAGTAATTATCCTGAGATGTAAACAGTTTATCTCTCTTTATAAAAGAATTTTTTATGGATCCAAGTTCTTATCTCGAAAAGTTTTAATTTCCCATGATTTTTGTCTTCCGTTGATTACCGATTCGCTTCCGCTACGTTTTAGTCGTGTTTATGTCATGGTTTGGAGATCAGAGCCCACAATTAGTGGTATCAGAGCTCTAGGTCAGTTGAGTCTACAGAGGCATAGGACTTAGGATGTCGAGTCTACCTTTAGTACTCCTTCCTTATCTAATAGAATCTTCTGCTCCTCAGGAGAAGAAGATACATAAGAATGTCAGAACATCACGATGAGTACGTGGCAGAGAGTAGTGCTAGTGCACCTCGAGGCGGTGCAAGGCTTCCGAGAATAGAACAACATGCACCTGAGTCACCAAGAGAGCCACCCCAGTTCGACCCAGCTGACATGAGTAATCCAGCTGTACAGACGATGTTCGGGCAGTTCATGACTGCCATGACACATATAACTGATAGGATGCCCATTCCTGCACCTAGGGCACCTGTCCAGCCTGAAGCACAAGGTATCGGTAAGACATTCGAACGACTTCGTCGTGTCGGAGCTACCGAGTACTTCGGAACTGCCGACCCTACAGATGCTGACTTATGGTTGACAGAATTGGAGAAGGCTTTCAGGATTCTTATGATTCCGGAAACTGAGAAGGTTAGACATGCTGTCTATCTTCTCAAAGGCAGTGCTGGTCACTGGTGGAACATGGAAGAGCAGAAGAGGCCTGGAGTAGAGTTCTCATGGGAAGAGTTTCGTCGGGAATTTATCAAAAGATATTTTCCAAAGACCTTCCTAGATGAGAAAATCTCTCAGTTCGAGAAACTAAGGCAGGGTATGATGAACATTAGCGAATATGAAGCTAAGTTCATGGAGTTGCTGCAGTTCTGTCCGTACATGGCTGCTACGGATGAGGAAAGAATCAGAAGATTCGAGAAGGGTTTGAATTCTGATATGTCAACCCCTATATCTACCTTAGAGAACCGAGAGAGATTCTCTACCTTCGTTGAGTCAGTCCGAAGGATAGAGAGATCTGTGGTTGAGAAAATACAAACCCATAAAAGATATCCACAGTTCCAGGGTTCTTCATCTAGGGATTCCAAGAAACCTAGATTCTCTACACCTAACCCTCCACCACCCAGATCGAGTTTTCAAACTCAATGGACACCAAGCAGAGGTAGAGGACGGAGTCAACCGCTTCAAGGGATGCACAGTTCTGCATCAGTGTCAGTTACTGGACCACCCAGACCACAGCAACAGGAGAAGAGTTGCTACAACTGTGGTAAGGTGGGACACTTGATGAAGGATTGTCGTTCTAGGCCTGTCGGTGTGACACAACAACCCCCGAGACAGAATCCACAGGGATCTCAGAATAGACAACATCAAGGAGCAGCTCGAGGACGTGGACAAGTGTCTCAAGCTAGATCATCAGCACCACCTTAACACCAGGCGACTGCGAGGTTCTATGCTATGAACCCACCTGAGGCAGTGGTCAATCCACGGGTAGTGGCAGGTCAGATGAAACTTTTATATTCTGATATGTCTACATCCTGTGTTGTATCCGTTCTGATTGATCCGGGTGCTACACACTCTTTCATCACTCGTGAAGTGATTCGTAACTGCAATGTGACTGTTAGGCATAGAGCAGATAGTTTGTTGTTAGAGACTCCGTTGAGTGGGTCTGCCATTTTGCAGGAGGTATGTTCTCCCTGCATCCTCTTCTTTTCTGACCATCGCATTCAAGTGGATCTTATACCACTTGATATGCAGGGATTTGATATAATCCTCAGGATGGATACCTTAGAAAGGTATAGAGTTGTCTTGGATTGTGAGTCCAAGTTGGCTGTGTTTGCTGATGAAAGCAGCACATGGATCTTTCAAGGAGAAAGAAAGATTCTACCCACTTGTCTTGTATCAGCTATGGTTGCTGATAAGCTGTTGAGGCAAGGATGTTATGCATTCTTGGCCCATGTGGTAGATGTTACCAAGGAAAGTTCTAATCCTGCTGAAGTTCCTATAGTCAGGGAATTCGAAGACGTGTTTCCTGAAGAACTTCTTGGTATACCACCACCCCGGGAGATTGATTTTGAAATCAATTTGATTCCAGATACGAAACCCATATCTCAAACTCCGTATAGAATGGCGCCTGCCGAGATGGCAGAACTCAAGAAACAGCTTCAAGAGTTACTTGATAGAGGTTTTATTCGACCAAGTACTTCACCTTGGGGTGCTCCGATCTTGTTTGTTAAAAAGAAAGATGGGTCAATGCGGTTATGCATCGACTACAGACAACTCAATAAAGTAACAATAAAGAATAAGTACCCTCTGCTGAGGATTGATGACCTCTTTGACCAGTTGCGTGGTGCAACAGTCTTTTCAAAGATAGACTTGAGGTCGGGATATCATCAACTCCGTATTAAGGATAGTGACATATCCAAGTCTGCCTTCAGGACAAGATATGGTCACTATGAGTTCACGGTTATGTCGTTTGGACTAACCAATGCACCAGCTGCATTTATGGAACTCATGAATAGAGTTTTTCGACCTTTCCTTGATCAGTGTGGTGTCGTCTTCATAGATGACATTCTGATTTATAGTAAGGATGCTCAGCAGCATGAGCAGCATCTTTGCCAAGCTTTGACCTTGCTAAGAGAACATAAGCTATACGCTAAGTTTAGCAAGTGTGAGTTTTGGCTGCCGGAGGTATCTTTTCTTGGACATGTGATATCCGCCTCGGGAATTCATGTTGACCCTATAAAGGTAGAATCTGTTCTACAATGGGAACAACCGAAGACACCGACGGAGATTCGAAGTTTCTTGGGGTTAGCTGGCTATTATCGAAGGTTCATTAAGAACTTTAGTTCTATAGCTTTACCTTTGACCAAGTTAACCCGGAAAGATGTTCCTTTTTCTTGGAGTGATAAGTGTCAACAATATTTCCAATTGCTGAAGGAGAGATTGACAAGTGCACATGTGCTAGTGCTACCTGAACAAGGAAAAGGATATATAGTTTTCTGTGATGCTTCCAAAAATGGACTAGGATGTGTGTTGATGCAGGATAAACAAGTGATTTCTTTTGCTTCCTGACAGCTTAAGAAACACGAGGAGAATTATCCAACACACGATCTGGAGTTAGCTGCTGTGGTTCATGCTTTGAAGATCTGGAGGCATTATCTCTACGGAGAGACATTCCAGATTTTCACAGACCACAAAAACCTTAAGTATATCTTCTCTCAGCATGAGCTCAACATGAGGCAACGTCGCTGGATGGAGTTAATCAAGGACTACGACTGTACAATTGATTACCATCCAGTCAAGGCCAATGTTGTTGCAGATGCCTTGAGTAGGAAATCAGCAACATCAACCATGAATAGAGCACAACTAAACTCTTTAGTATGCTCTAGGAGAGATATGCTTATCTCTTTAAGGCAAGACAATGTACAGTTGAAGGTGTCTTTGTTAGCCGGTTTGTTAGCTGAGATGCATATTAAACCTACCCTAAGGGAGCATATTAAAGAGGCACAGCTAGGTGATGCTGCAGTTCAACATATAAGATCTGAGTATGGAAATGAGAAGCAAGATGGTTTTCATGACTCAAAAGATCAAGTAGCTTGTTATAATGAAAGGATGATAGTGCCATATGTGGACAACTTGAGAAAGTTAGTCCTGGAAGAAGCCCATTCTTCCATGTATGCTATGCATCCAGGGAGTACCAAGATGTATCGGAATTTGAAAGATCTGTATTGGTGGCCTGGGATGAAAAAGGACGTTGCAGAGTTTGTTCTAAGGTGTCCTGTGTGTCAGCAAGTTAAAGCTGAACACCAGAATCCTGCAGGGACAATGAAACCTTTACCCATACCACAGTGGAAATGGGACCATGTGACCATGGACTTTGTTGTTGGCCTACCCAGGACAAGCAAAGGACATGATTCCATTTGGGTAATTTTTGATAGGTTGACTAAGACAGCACATTTCTTACCTGTCAAAACAACCTATTCTGCTGAAAGGTTATCAGAGTTGTATGTTAAAGAGATAGTGCGTCTGCACGGAGTTCCTGTCACAATAGTTTCTGACAGAGGTCCTCAGTTTACAAGTCGTTTTTGGGAACAGTTACACCAAGCCTTAGGCATCAAGCTAAGGTTTAGTACGGCTTTTCATCCACAGACTGATGGACAGTCGGAAAGGACCATACAAACCTTAGAAGACCTATTGAGAGCATGTGTTCTCCAGTTCACCGGAAGTTGGGATCTACACCTAAGCTTGATAGAGTTTTCCTATAACAATAGCTATCAGCATAGTATTGATATGGCACCTTATGAAGCCTTATATGGTAGACGTTGTAGATCACCCTTGTGTTGGTTTGAGACTGGTGAGCACCAGTTGTTAGGTCCTGACCTGGTGCAGCAAACCACAGAAAAGATTAAAGTAATACAACATAAGATTAAGACTGCTCAGGATAGGCAAAAATCTTATGCTGACAAACGTCGTAAACCCTTAGAGTTCCAGGTTGGAGACAGAGTGTATCTCAAGGTCTCACCTTGGAAAGGAGTCCTCCGTTTTGGAAGGAAAGGGAAGTTAGCTCCTAGATTTATGGGACCTTATCCAATCATTGAACGGATTGGAAAGATAGCGTATAAAATAGAGCTACCGCCTGAGTTACAGCGGTTACATCATGTGTTTCACATTTCTATGTTGAAGAAATGTCACCCAGACACCGAGTCAGTTCTATAACCTATGGAGGTAGAATTGAATGATGACATATCCTATGAGGAGGGACCAGTGTCAATCCTTGATAAAATAATTAAAAAGTTAAAGAAGAAAGATATAAGTCTCGTGAAAGTCCTCTGGAACCATCGTGGCATTGAAGAAGCCACTTGGGAGTTAGAGGATGAGATGAGAAGGAAGTATCATGCCCTTTTCTCTTAGTATGTTTCATCGATTTCGGGGACGAAATCCTTGTAAGGGGTGGATAATTTGTAACATCCCTGACCTGGGTTATGAGTTAACCCTAGGTGTTTTGCCTAAATATGTAATTAAATCTTTGTGATTAACTCTGAGCATGTAATTAAGTTTCTCAGAAACATATATTTCAGTATTTGCTCCTTTTTATTTAAAGTTGTAGCATTGTTTTGTTATACAGGAACCTATGTGCAATTTACCCAGTTAAAAGGGGTTAGCTTGCAATTTGTACATGTTGATATGTTCCTCTGATGATGAGACATCATGAGAATCTTTTTGGTAAAGTTGAGGGATTTCCCAAGCTAGGGCACCAAGGTGCAGCTGTGGAAGCAATCCCGGTGCTTGAAAACCCTAATTTAGGGTAAAATGCAATTTACCCAAATTAAGGGATGCAAATTGTAAAATATGTCATCTAATGTATCTTTTTAGACTCTAGCCATCATTAAGAGAAGAAATGATGAGGGAGTCACCTCAATTGAATTATCAAGTTATGAAATATACCTTGTGATTGAATAATCAGGGTATATGTGCAATAGTTCTTTATGTACGTACCTTATTATTAGATTGCTCTCCTTTACCTTCTTTTTCTAAGACCTTAAGAGAAGGTTTGTTCTTAGAATAAACAGGAAGGGACGATCAAGTAAAGAAGGAGGGACCTAGTTGGAATTATGGACAACTTATGAGCTAATGTTGAAAATCCTACCCCTAGTATATATACCCTCAACTTCTCTAAGCAAGGGAACTTGCCCTTCGTTCCCTTCACTGTTCCATTTCACCAAAGACGACCAAAGACTTCCTTGGAGCTAAGGAGGACGACCAAGGGAAACAAGGTAGGTTTGGGACCCTTCTTTTGCCTAATTCTATGGTTAGAACTCGAATTCAAGGTCAACTTCATGGCTAACTCTTGAAGACCCTACCTTTCTAGCCATCTATTTTCGTTCTTCCTTGGAGTTTTCACCTTGGCCAACCTGTGGGAACTCAAGGACGCCATTAGAGCTTGGAGCTTGAAAGCTTGGAGCTCAAGAAGCAAGCTTTAGGCGGGTTTTATAACTCTAAACCCGTGCTTTACTATGTACATCTTTTATATGCGGTTTGATGATAGCTCTTAATGTTTCCCTACTTTCCCTGCTATTTTTGCAAGCAAATCCATGGGATATCTGTACTGTTCTTGATCTAGGAGATGAAGGTGTGATTTCCAAGAAAAACCCACCGCTTTTCACTTTCTTAAACGGTCTCACCAGTTTGCTCTCTCGGTCTCAAGACCGCGAGGTGAGCAAACGGTCTCGCGACCGAGACAGGGAAAACGGTCTTCAAGACCATTTGGCCCCGTTGACCGAGCGTGGACCGTATAAGAAATATGTTTCTAATTATATAGGCTAATCACCCTAAAAATTTGGGAGGCTAACTCCAAATGAATCGGGATATATTACCTTTTTAAATAACAACTTTAAATGAATTTATTCCTGATTCGCAAATGGTCTGAAATTGCCTTTTTGGGCAAACGGTCTCAAGACCGTGTAAGGTCGTTGACCAGGCGTTGACCGTATGATATTACTGTTCAAAATAATGTTAATTAACAACCCACCAAGTTTTATGGTCTAATTCCAAACGGGCTAAGAGTTGAAGGGTGAATACTAGGGCTAACCCTAGGTGAAATCAGTACTGAAATTATGGTGACCTAATTAGGGTTTTTAGGGTTGATTGACCTAAACGGTCTCAAGACCGTTTAGGGGTTACCCAAACAGTCTCAAGACCGCGAGGGAAATCAACCATGACCGTTTGGAGGTCTGGGGTCAAGAATAGTGGACCAATGGAAGGTACAATTATACCAAATTACATTGCAATTAAATATTGATATGATCATCAACTCAATAGGTCAGACCTTGATGAATTTGCACTAGAATCCAAAATTGGATGGGCAAACGGTCTCAAGACCGTTTGGAACTCATCCAAACGGTCTCAAGACCGAAAGGACAATCACCCAAGACCGTTTGAAGGTCTAGGGTTAAGCTAATTTGACCATTTGAGGACCCAATTGCAAATAAGTTATCAATTTAATCAAAATTCTATTTTGTGGCTCAATCATGGTTCAACCCCTATCAAATCACCTTAGACTTCGATGAAATCTTGGGCAACGGTCTCAAGACCATGTGGGGTCCACCCACATGACCTCAAGACCGTTTGGGCCAAGTTTGGGCCCATTTGGAGCTCAATTGAAGGGTTCAACCTTGTGTTAGTGCACATTGTTGAGTGTTGATGGGTGAACATTGATAGACCCTAATTGAATCGACTTCAACCCTAATTGGTCAACCATTGAGGGTCAATTGAATGACCAAGTGTTCAATCATAATCTTAATTGACCCAATTCATAAGTGGTCATCATAGTTTTGACCTTTTAAGGGCTTCAACATGAGTTGACATTATCGGGTGTATCATTGAATCTTGTTGATGGTCTAAGTGGTTGAGACCATGTGAGCTCGCAGTCTCAAGGTCGAGAGGAGGCTCACGGTCTCAAGTTCGTGAGGAGGCTCGCAGTCTCAAGGTCGTGAGAGGGCTCATGATCTCAAGACCACGAGGGGCCTCGCGGTCTTGGGGTCAAAGAAGGGCAAACGGTCTTCATGATCTTCGCGGTCTTAACCTCATTTGGAGTCTTCGCGGTCTTGAATCAATGGAGGGCTCGCGGTCTTGGAGGAGGAAGAGGCCTCGCGGTCCTGAGGTCAAAAGTGACCAAACGGTCTACACATCCTCGCGGTCCTAATGTCAATTGTTCAAAAGGTCAACTCAACCAATGGGTCTCAAATCGATTGAGGGTTGATAGTTGAGATCAAGCAAGATAATTCAAGGTTGACTTCATTCAATCAATTGATGATATAAATGGTTCAATGTTGCCCGAATCAAACCCTAATGATAACCTAGGATATTAAGGGGTTAATGGACTAAGGTTTTGACCATGATGATGATCAATGGGGTGAATTACCAAAATACCCCTGAAGGGTAAATTAAGTAATACCTTGATCAAATCAAACCCTAATCACATGATGGTAATGTTTTGGGCTATGTTAGCCTATGATGACTTAATCCAACCTGATTTAGAGTGATGTTGACATCCCTAACATTATGATGAGAGAGAAAGTACTTCTAGAGAGAGAAAGTACTTCTAGAGAGAGAAAGTACCCTTTTCAGGTGAAAACTCAATTAAAGCATCTCCAATGCACATGAATGAGCATAATTAGGATATGATCCACCTGTGTGAGATCATAGAAACCCTAATTATGATAAATGATGAACCTTTGACTAATCTAAGAGCATTAATGAAGGTGTTACTCATACATGATGATGTTATGAGTTCAATTCACCTTAATGTGAATAGTAAACCCTAATTCAAGGGTAATGGCATGCTTTTGAGTATTAAACTCTATTTGATGTGAATTAGAGATTTAACTCTTATGACAAGAGTAGGAAGTGTATTCCTTATTTTTGTATTACCTTTATCAGTTGTAATAACTATGCAGGTTCTGATATGAAGGTAATCATATCCAGGTATGGATGTTGATGTTATATTCATTAAAGGCATGTTGTTAGCCTTATGAATAAGTAAAGTAATCTGATGCCTTGTCAGTGGTATCCTATGCTGATAATGGGCTCTGAGAGCCATGAATACCATCAAGGTCATGCCTTAGAGATGACTTGTGATGAGGATAATGAGAAATAATGATTGATATGAGTTAGGCCTGTTACATTTAGTATTCTTCTTTTATAGCTGCTATGTTACTGTTATTGTTTGGAGAACAATGTATGCTGTTAAAGAATACTGAATGTACCTAACTAATCAAGTATAATGTAGAGCCCTGATCATAGATCCATCAGTGTCATAAATTAAGTGATGGTGAAACAAGTTTTCCTCAGGGAACTCCTGGAGCACATACTTTTGAGTATGTGGGGTACATGGATGTGTAGAACCTTACATCCTAGTGTAGGAAAGTGATGTAGATGTGTAATCCATCCATCCTTCACTATATTTCCATACCGTATCAGTGGTAGGTAAACATGAAACCTCCTGATGATGAAGAAAGCACAGATATCAGTATCAGTGGTAGGTAAATATGAAACCTCCTGATGACGAAGAGAGTACAGAACGCCACTGTGACTCTAGAATAGCGAAGGACCAGTTTACCCTGGTGAGCTATAGTAGTAGAGACACGAGATGTCCTACAAGTGATCCTCTTACTGACTGAGGAAGGTGAAGGTCATGAGAATCCGGCTCTCTTAATGACCTATGTATGATACTGATGCGACTTCTCAGCGATCGGTTGGAGTATGAGTGGTATGCCTCATCTCCACAGGGCATAATGTTGTTTGTAAAACATAATCAACTATGTAGTATAACTTGTTAGAGATGACTTCAAGTTAGTTGATTGATGTTACATTGCAATAGTGTTTATATTCTCCATATCTCCTAAATTGTAGAGATCTTGTTATACTTGCAACTGTTATAGAATACTTTGAAGGCTTTACTGCTTAAGATATTCTTCGATGTTATAATAAGGCTTCTGGCAAAGAGTTATAACTCTCGCTGGGATAATTATGTATAATTGTCTCACCCCGTAGACTTCAACTTTTTAGGTGGACGTCGGAGACGAAGGAACCAGCCTACAGGTGATCAGTCTCAGCAGCAGCAGCACCAAGAGCAGCAGTAATCTCAGGTGGAGATTTAGTCTGCCATGGGGTGTAGTTAGAGTTAGTCCTATGTGTCCTCTGTACTCTCAGGTCTTGGAGTCTTGTGTTATGTGATCTTGAGATTTTGTATCTTGATGTATATAATTACTCAAGAAGTAATTATCCTGAGATGTAAACAGTTTATCTCTCTTTATAAAAGAAGTTTTTATGGATCCAAGTTCTTATCTCGAAAAGTTTTAATTTCCCGTGATTTTTGTCTTCCGCTGATTACCGATTCGCTTCCGCTACGTTTTAATCGTACTTATGTCACGGTTTGGAGATCAGAGCCCACATAAGATCTCTTCCACTTGGTTAGTATGAGTAAAAAGGCAGTGACATATCATTCAAAGCTGCCACCACAATGACATATAGTCAAGCTGATAACCACTAGTCTGACCTTGGTACAGGTCACGGCACTAGAAACTAGGGTATTCAAACCCAATCGCTGAGGTACAACCGCAGTTGTCCTCTAATCACATCATGTTATAATCACCGAGACACGGCCACAGCCGTTCTCAATCACATCAGATGTATGAGGCATAACCATAGCCAACCTCCACAATATGCATTGTAGATGACAAGGATATATCCTCAACCTTCCACCCCCACATACTCAATAGTATGCGCTCTGAGTTTCCCTTAGGAATACTCATTTCACCATCCAACAAGTTCTGACACTAAAGATGGCTCTACGGCACAGGGCACTACATGATTAGAGTTGCACTTGATTAGTTATGCCAATTGGGTGAATTAAGGATGCATCAAACAAGTGGACATACAAACCCTAATTCACTTCTAGCAAGCATATAAATATCAAAACTTGAAAAGATATAAAACGTATGAAATATAATTTCTCATCTCATCATCACATGGTACTATTCACTTGCCATTCATGAGACTACACTAGTCATCATATTATCACAAGATATAAATCCTTCTCACAATATCATAGGGTATCAACCCTTATCAACATAAGAGGATTACACCTCATTCAGGGCTCAACCGTGCCCAAAGGTCATTAAGACCATCATACTATCACAGGATATAAATCCTTTTCACAATATCACAGGGAATCAACCCTTATTAACACAAGAGGATTACACCTCATTCAGGGCTCAATCATGCCCAAAGGTCATTAGGACCATTATATTATTATTCCCTACAAGATCATCATTATCTTTGCATGCCTTATAACAAGGCTCAACAACATTACTTACACATAATACACTAGATCAACACAATATTGCATTAACGAGCTAGTATATATTCATAAACAATCATAGTAGGGTTATATTAACATTAAGAACATTCCTTTATTACATCAACATGCAAGGAATCTAGATATGATTAACTCTCATCATATTAATTATGCACATGTTTAGCATAAGAAAGTATCAACCATGTGGCTATAATAACCACCAATTAACATATCAAGGCTATGATCATAGTAAGGAGGTTATTCTACCATCATTCCATCATATAAGAATGTTAAACATGAAAACTCATCTTTATCTAATTGCATTAGAGTTAGTTTCAACATGATAAATTATATCAATGTTACTAATCATCACTTATACCCAAACCCTAACTCACGACATCCCCATTGGATCATGGATGCATAAGGTGAAGCATCACCATCACATTCCATACTATTCTCAAGTATGAACACACACATAAATCAAGGTGTAACCATCATGTTATAGCATACTAGGGTTTCAACATTAATAGAGTACTCCATGATTGTATTACTCATTCAAGGACTATTCATACCCAATTACCATCATTTAGTTATATTAAAGCTAGGTATAACAAGCTATACCTCATTAGGGTTACATATCAACACAATGTGATTATAATCCCTTATACTAATATGAATGAATAGGTAAGACTACCTTATTAAGGGTAACCCTCTATTTGTTCCATCATCATTCAATCAATATCACCATACCACAATGTCACCCAGAACCATTGGATGTTTAAAAGGTAAGACCGTTGGTTGTTTACATAAGTAAACACCTTAGATAAACCACCTATGAAGTCCTTGATTTGTGCTCTAGAAAGAGTCACCATCTAACCCTATACATCCCTTGATTAACAACACAAAAAGTTCCATTGAGAGTAAGGTAAAACCCACAATCCACTGTTCAGTTAAAACAAGCCATCCATTGTCAACAAGTAAGCTCCTTAAGTTGATCATATAAAGGAAACCATATAAATCACATTATTAGGACTAAAATATTAAATTAGCCATCATTTCACCTTAATGGAGGATAAATAGTAGATCTCGACCATTGGGTCAAGTTCACATGTTGAAACCATGAATTACAGTATAGGTCTGACCATTGCATCAAGTGACCCAAGAAACCATTGGTTTAAGGCTTAATTGATGATACACTACAATGATTAACTCACTATAGGTTGTAGAGACCTGATCCACCATCATTAGTGACCATTAAGTCACCATAGGTTGTTAGATCAACACTATATTCATTAATCAACATCAAATATCAAGCTAATGTCAACATTGATTGATAACATCAGTAGGGTATTTAATGGTTGATCATTAAACTTCTAATTGATCCAAAACCTGACCTAAGGGGGTGACCATAGGTTGTCACCATCATTTGACACCCTTAATCACGGATATCAATTGTTATGAAGACAACACCATAGGGTTGTTGCAATGGTACCATCATCGGGTCATGGTTTATAGAAGAAATCATCTTTAAACCCTAAAATTGACCATTGTTTGATAGATGATTAGCACCATAGGTTGTCAAAACAACCTGATCCAAGTGATATCATACCTTAGGAATAACATACACATGATCACAGGTTCATATTTAACTGAAATCAGAATAGGGAACATTATAAAAATCAAAATCCAAGTCAAGCATAGCTTTTTAGTGCATGGATCATCATTTTCAAGCAAGAACATGATCTAGAAAGCTTATGGTAAGCAATAAACGTGGAGCAAGTTATAAAACTTGCTCTAATGAGAATATGAAACCCCACATAGAAGAAATCTCGAGCAGTTAGGGTAGAAAATCCAAGAGTAAGCTATGAATTCGTCCATCTAACACCTTTCTTCATCAAATGAGCAAACCCTAAGCATAAGGAGCAAGAAAGGTAGGGTTTTAGAGCTTTAGAGCAATTTCTACCATGGAACACCAAGGTTACGACCTAGAGAAAGCTAGGGGGGGATAAAAAAGAAATAAATGGAGGAAATAAGGTAAAACTTACACTTTTAGGTCAAGATCACAAGGAGGAAGCTTTTTAGACCCAAAAAGGAATTTAATTGCAACCCTAGAATTTTTTCCAAGAAGATCCCCACTTTCTTCTTCCTTGGGCAGAAAAATTCGCATCTGAACAGAAGGAGAACGAGGTTGGGAGAATGAGAGAGGTGTTGGATAGGAAATGGCTCGTTTTGGTGCTTTTGGATAAGTATATGACACTTTAATATAAAGAAAAAGAAAAAGTTGAAATTCTAGTATATATCCAAGTGTCCATGGCTTTAAATTATTAAGAATATATAAGCACACACACAAGAAGCTCTCCCACCATCCCTATAGACCTTCTTAGCTTTCCTTTGTCTAAATTCTAAGCCAAACACATAATTCCTTAGTTGATAGCCACTAAAGGTAGCTCATCCATGAAGGGGAAAACCCTAAAATACCCTTGATGAAAACACCTTCAAACCATGGCTCAACTAGGAGCCCCATGGATCAAAAATCTCAATAATAATAATATAACATCTAAGGAACATAATTTATGTGACAAATTGCAAAGAAAACCCCTCAATTGGGTAAATTGTAGAAAAGTCCAAAATGTACATAAAATTGCATAACTTGCTCAAACATTGTCCAAATTTGACCAAATTTGAAACTTAAGCTTGTCTTATGATTTCAAAGCATATCACAAGGTTATATTAGGGTTATAATCATTCAATTATGATAATTAATCTTATTCAAATCATTAAGCAAGTTTAGGGGCCTTACACTCCTAGCCTTCTAGAGGCTTCTACCTCTTTCTTTTCCTTTTCTTAATTATTCTTTTATTAACTGAATTTCTTTTTCCATTTATTTTCTTTTTCTTTTTATTGGGCCTAATATCCAATAAGGCCTACGAAATCACACATGCAAGGCTCTTTATTAATGAAATCCATACATTCAAATCAAATCAAATCAAACAATTACATGTTCATATATTTTTAAAAGGAGAAATTACATTTAAATTTTGAATTTAGGAAAATTGAGGTTATAACAGTAGCCTTAAACTAGAAGTAGGTCCAACCTCCTTTGAAGCAGCCTTCTTGAAGTAACCTCAAGCACTTGGAGCAGCCTTCACCTTGAAGTAGCTCTGATCACCTCCTTCAGCAGCCTCCAACCCTAGTAGTAGCTAAGGAGAATAATAATACAATACAAAAGAAATAGATTGGAAAAAAGAAAAACTTAACCAATGAAGTACATCATATTGATTCATATATCAAGTGTATATATCTCCTATCCACTTATGATGGAAGTTTCTATGTGGTGTCTATGAGATTGTAGCTATGGGACATAACTTTAGAGCTCAAGGAAGAAGATATCAAGTAATTCTTAGCTTTGTTTCTCTCTAGAATGAATGCTCAAGTCTAGCTTGTGTGTCTTGAGTGTCCTAAGGCCTCTCCTATTTATAGGATTTATAAGTGGTTAGGGATGTTTTAGGAAGTCTCTAGAGTGTTCTTAGTGCTTAACTAGCCATTAGGTAGAAAGTAGTTAGGTTTTAATGGCTAAAATATTTGAGTTTAGAAGAACAATCCAGAACCCATCTCGGTCGACAAGTTGTCGACCGTCCATATCTCGGTCGAGAATTCTTCGACTGAGCTTGAGTTGAATGCAAGTGTAATCCAATGTCTATCCTCAACTCCCAACTACTTGGTCTAACGGTCATATGATTTGGACCGAAGATGTATCGGTCGACCATATTTTTGACTGAAACTGACTTAGAGCACAATTTGTGTAAGTTTTTGATCGGTGCTCTAAATGCTTGACTGAGGTGGTTCTCGGTCGATAATAACTTCGACCTAGGGTGTCTCGTTTGATAGTTTCTCAATCGAGGGTGTCATTGGTTCAAGTTTTTGAATCACCGATCAAATGATTGTTTTAATGAACGACTCTAGACTCTGAGGGGGATTTTAACTTAGGGTTTTGTGTGGATAAGAAAGATCTAATGCTTGATTTACATGATATCTAAGTACTTGTACATTATATACTTGTGTAGGTTTTACATTAAGTACAATCATGAAAGTATTAAACATTTAAGTGCATTGATCTTAAACTATCCACTTAGTGTGATATCCTCATTTTCTTGAACCCTGAAATACTCAAGTAGCATGTTCGATCCAAAAGAATGAAATGTTTGTCATATTCAAAACCAAGCGTATGCTAATGTCCAATTTAGCCAACAATCTCCCCCTTTTTTAAGATGACAAACATTCCTAAAATATAAGCAAAATATTTGAAATGAAATGAGCTTCATATCTATGATATACCTGAGATTAATAGGTTCTTTGATCTCAGAATATGTATGCTAATATACCTAAAGAGATATGGAACAAGATATACATCTCTAACACAATATAGAACCAAATAATGTCAATACAAGAGATCATGAAACTCATGAAAACATGTAAAAAAAATTACTTTGTTTTATTTCTCCCCCTTTGTCATTTCAAAAATATAAACATATGTAAATCAATAAGACTCCTCATTAATTGATTACTCCCCCTTAATTGTTTACTTCAAAAATAACGTCAATTTAGCCACAATTTTAAAAAACCAATATTAATTTCTCAATCATTTGCAAGGGATGTTAAGCCCTAAAATGAGATAAGATTCCTTTAGCCTCATAGTGGGATCAATAAATGTATCTCTAACAAAATATAAGGGATTTTAAGCCCATATTTACATAGAGAATGCAAATTAATTTATTGAGAGAGTAAATCAATTTGACCTATTATCTAGTTACCAAGGAATGTTAAGTCCTTCATGACAAAAAGACCCAATAGAGAAATATTATTGAACATTGATTTTTGAATCATTTACAAGGGATGTTAAGCCTATAAATGGTTAGAGAATCTGTTAGGCTCATAATGAGATTAATAAAAGTGTCTCTATATCAAATATAAGGGATGCTAAGCCCATATTGGTGTAGACAATTCAATTAAGAGCAAGATTAAAAAAAGATGTACACGTTATATCTAAGAATTTTGTGAGCTCATTAGTATAAAGATACTTTAAATCATAAGTAACTTTGAACCCAATAAATCATGTAAGGCTATGAATCAAGTTTTATGATCTTTTAAGCAATTTTCATTCGTGCATAATTTTTTATTAGCAATTTCTCTCATTTTAAACATTTGTAATGAATTAATCATGATGAGAAATTTACAGGTTTAATATACCAATATTGAGTGCAAGTGAATGATTTAATTTACAAATAAGCATTTCTATTAGGCCTATTTCGGTAGACCATGACTTCGACGGGGGTGCCCCTCGGTCAATCTCCTTGTTGGTCGAGAGGTAGTTTTGTAGAATATCAGAGCCTCCATCTTATCTAGAATGATCAAGATATAACTTTTCTTCTATATTAGCATAAGTGACCACATCCACTTTGTTTATGCATATTCAATCATGTTTCAAGTCATGGGTTTAAGCAATATAGATTTCTTCTTTTATGATTCTATTAAGAAAACAATTTTTGCATCTATTAGAAGAGTTTGATATCCTTATTAGTGGCTAGAATAACATATGAATGACCTCTATCCATGGATGCATAAATTATATCTTAGCTTTGTTTAGTTTATTTCATCATGCTTATTTAGTACTAATAAATGTTTTGCCTTTAGGTCTATGAACTGAATCTCATACATTATTTTGCATAGAGTTAAGAGTTTAAAATTATTTTTATTTTATCAACAACCTTGATGTTTTCTTATGAATCATAACTATTGTCATAGCACTTATGATGTAGTTCTTTGACCAATAACACATTCAAAATTTATACCAACATTACCTATGCCAATAGTTTTACCTTTGAAATTTTCTCCAAATGTGACTAGTAACTTACAACATTACCTATGCCAACAGTTTTCCCTTTGAAATTTTCTCCAAATGTGACTAGTAACTTACCTTTTTTCCAAGTATATAAAAAGCTTCCTTGTTTTTGGTTATATGCTTTTTAGAGCAATTTCTATAGACCATCAAACCTGCAAAGTATGAAAGTTTTCGTACCCATATAGTGGTCCTTTTGGTTATGAAAGATTTTCATTATTTTGAGTATATATGAATCAGAGTGAAAAAGCATTTTACATCCATCAAGTATTGATTTCAAGTGAATTACTTTAATAACAACATTTTCTGACATATCTATTTTCAGTCAATTTTTTTTTTGACCGATAAGAATCTTGGTCGAGATTCTCATTGACCGAATATAGTCCTACAGACTTTATCAGAACATGTACTACTTCTAGTGTGAACATGATATTTCTATTTTCATTTGTTTTAATCGAAATAACATGTTTAATCAATCAACTACTCAAAGATATACAAGTTGAAGATTATTTTAGTTGAGATAAAGCATTATGAATTTCAAAATGAAGTTTAGGTCAAATCTCAACAAATATGTCCAACATTTCTAAGTTGCAAGTTTTGGAACCCAAACCAAGTCAACGTCCTTCTTTTTATTGTATGCATAAGAAAATGAATAATGCCCAAAATGTTGACAATAGTGATAGCAAATAAAATCAATTTCATTTCTCTTCTTAGAATTTTGGTTATGTGCTAGATTGTGGGCACATACACCAAAATGTTGACAATAGTGATAGCAAATAAAATCAATTTCATTTCTCTTCTTAGAATTTTGGTTATGTGCTAGATTGTGGGCACATACATGATATTTGATTTGGGCTTTTGTGTTTCTAGTTCTAGGCTTTTGGAAAGTTTTCTCTTTAGGTACATAGCCTAGACCTCTTCTTCCAATTTGTCTAAAGGAGTTTTTAAGATTTTATCAAGAATATTATTACTCTTTAGACTATTAACATGTTTTTGTAACTTAGCAATTTTATCAATTTTCTTTGCAATATATAGTTTTGTTTGACCTAAATTTGAAAGGAAACAATCTCTTTTTCTAACAATGATATCATAATTTGAATGAGAACATATAAGATGTTGAGTTTGATAACTATTTATCTTAGCAAGAAATTCAACCTTTTCTTGAGAAAGAAGATTATTCTTGGTTTCTAAAGCAAGAAAATTGATATTGTAATCATCAATAGATAATTTCAAGGTGTCTTTTTTAGACATAAAATTGTCATTTTCAAAAGTAAGATCATACAATTTAGCATGCAAGTCATCCTTAGTTTTTGTAAGATTCCTTAATTTCATTTTACAATCAACAAATTTATCATGGAGTTCTTCTAAACTATTAGCTAGTTCTTCTTTAGACAAATCAAGAAGACTTACCTCATTTTATTCTTCATCGATTGTTTCAATGAGACAACTTACATTATCTTCTTTATCCACGAGACACTCCACTTCTTCTTCTCCACTCCCACTATCGTCACTTGACTCGTCCCAGCTATTTTGTTGGCTTTTTCTTTCTTCTTGAAGAAGGATTTCTTACCTTTCTTGATTTTAGGACAATCATTCCTTACATGTCCTTTCTTACCACATTCAAATCACCTAAGGGAAAAAGAGGAAGAGACACTAGAATTTTTGTTAGATTTAAATCTTCTATATTGCTTACTATTTACAATGAGTGCATCCTCTTCATCTTCTCCTTCACTTGACTCATTACTTTCTTGATATTTGGTTGTAGCCTTGAATGCTATATCCTTCCTTTTCCCTTTTTGGCGTTCAACTTCCACTCTTTCTTCTTCTTCTTCTTCTTCAAGGGTGACCTCATGCGTCTCACGATTGTCAATAAGTTGCTCCGTCTTCAATGTGGTAAGATCATTGGCTTCTTTAATGGTCGTCACTTTTGGCTTGTACTTTGAAGGAAAGGATCTAAGAATCTTAGACACTTGATCTTCCTCACTTGTATTCTTACACAAGGCACTCAAGCTCTTAACAATAGTAGAGAACCCTGCATACATTTCACTAATAGACTCATTAGGTTGCATGTAGAATTGTTCAAACTTTTTTCTAAGCATGTTAATCTTGTTATTCTTAACTTGAGTTGTACCTTCATGGGTAACCAAAAGCTTATGCCATATTTCATAAGCAGTTCACATGAATATATCCTATTAAACTCGCCAACAGAAATAGAACAATATAAATTACTTACTGCTTTTGCATGCAATTGAACTCGCTTTACCGTTTCGGGATTCCATTTTACATACTCTGTATTAGGAAGCTCATAGGGCAAGGACACCATTCTCCAAAAATCCAGACTAATCCCTTGGAAGTAGAATTGCATCCTTCTTTTCCAATAAGTGTAGTTGCTTCCATCAAAGGGTGGTGGTCGAATCACGTGAGTTCCTTCTAGGTTGAGGTTGTGTAGAACATCGCCCCCATTCAATACCAATTAAAGCTCCTTGAATTCCTACTCAGATACCAATTGAAAGATCTAGAGGGAGGTGAATAGAGCTTTTTGTACTTTAAAATTTTAATTGAAAGCTTAAAGAAAAGAAGGAGGAGGAAATAAGGAAGACACTTCGATTTAGAGTGGTTCCAACCTTTAAATCAAAGATTGTCAGTCCACTACCCAATTGTCTCCAATTGGGATTTTAAAAGTGATCTATTTTATTGACCTTGCAAGGATATTATGACAAAATACAATCACCTTCCACCTCCTTGAAGTAGCCTTCACCTTGAAGTAGCGTCAACCTCCTTGAAGCAGTCTTCTTCAAGTAACCTCAAGCCCTTGGAGCAGTCTTCACCACCTTGAGATAGCCTTCATCTAGAAGTAGCTCCAACCTCATTTGAAGCAGCCTTCTTGAAGTAAACTCAAGCCCTTGGAGAAGCCTTCACCACCTTGAATTAGCTCCACCACCTTGAAGTAGCCTTCACCTAGAAGTAGCTTCAACCTCCTTTGAAGCATCCTTCTTGATGTAACCTCAAGCACTTAGAGCAACCTTCACCTTGAAGTAGCTTCGATCACCTCCTTCAACAGCCTCCAACCCTAGGAGCGGTTAAGGAGAACAATAATATAATACAAAAGAAATAGATTGGAAGAAAGAAAAACTTAACCAATAAAGTACAACATCTTGATTCCTATATCAAGCATATAGATCTTCTATCCATTTAAGATGGACGTTTCTGTGTGGTGGTTGGGAGATTTTAGCTATAGTACATAACTTTAGAGCTCAAGGAAGAAAATAGCAAGTGATTCTCAGATTTGTTTCTCTCTAGAATGAATTCTCAAGTGTAGCTTGTGTGTCTTGAGTGTCCTAAGGCCTCTCTTATTTATAGGAATGGTTTACAAGTGATGAAGAATGTTGTAGGAAGTCAATAGAGTATTCTTAGTGCTTAACTAGTTGTTAGGTAGAAAGTAGTTAGGTTGTAATGGCTAAAATGTTCGAGTTTAGAAGAACAATCCATAACCCAATTCAGTCGACAAGTTTTTCGACCGACCATGTCTCGGTCTAGAATTTCTTCGACTGAGCTTGAGTTAAATGCAAGTATATTCCAAAATCTATCCTCAACTCCCAACTTGTCGCGTACAAATCGATATTAACTAAACGGAAGCGTCTGTTAGCAGCGGATTACTGAAAATCACTAAAAATTTAAAACTTTTTACAAAGAGATCCATACATTGGAAAACTCTTTCATAAAGAACCAAAGTAATTCAATTACATTCCGGTTCACAGTTCATCTCTTGTACCATTCCTTGTTGAGGTTACAAGCATCAACCGCCATGTTAAAACTATACACAGGAAGTATAAAAACATAGAGGCATCAAGCCAAAATTTCAGATCGTTTCATTAAACTAACTACTGACTTCGAGGACCTGAGAGTACAGAGATGACACATAGGACTCTATGTACACATATACAAGACTTGACAGCCAGTGTCTCCACCTGAGAAAGTTATTGTTGTTCCTGTTGCTGCTCTTCCCCTGCTCTAGGGTTTTTGCTTCCTCATCCGCGTCTACCTAAAAAGTTGGATCCCACGGGGGTGAGACAATTGTAAATTGCCTCATAGAGAGATATAACTCTCCACCAAAAATGTTATTATTGTAGTTTAATAAGATAAAATTAAACAGAGGAATCATAAATGTTTAACAGCAGATAATCCATTGTCTAAACATATTAGAACAATATTCTTATTCAAAGCACTTCAGCTATAACTTAATAAAGCAGCATGTCACTTATTCAATAAGGAACATGAAGAACA
The DNA here is from genome assembly GCA_963693085.1 of Alisma plantago-aquatica. Taxonomy (NCBI): domain Eukaryota; kingdom Viridiplantae; phylum Streptophyta; class Magnoliopsida; order Alismatales; family Alismataceae; genus Alisma; species Alisma plantago-aquatica. The sequence goes on from OY856412.1 coordinate 354,329,534, forward strand.
TATATAACATTTATCCGCTATACTAAGCAAGGTAACATCAACCAGTGGTTCTTGTATCTCAACCTTAAGCAATTACGCTACACGGCTGATTATATTTTACAATCATACTTAATTAATGCCCTGAAGAGATGAAGTATACCGTTCAAACTCCAACCGACCACGATTACGTTAAGCATTGGTACCATACAAGGTCAATGGAAGAGCAGGACTCCAAGACCTCATCTTTCTCGGTCAGTGCGAGATTATATGGCAGAGACATCATGTATCAAACTGCAATTAGCTTGCCAGGGTATATTGGCATCTTCGCTATAGAGTTATAGCCGTAGCATATACTCTCTTCAGGGTTATGGCCCATAGCCAATGCCTAGTATTATATCATGGAGTCATGGCTCGTAGCCATACTCATATTGGGGTATGGTCTATAACCAATCCTGTACATAGGATATAGCCCGCAACCATTCCTATGGGGCATGAGGATATAATTTCCCAATTACCCCCACATATTCAAAAATATGCGCTCTGAGTTTTAACTCGTTTCACCATTCAGCAAATTCTGATGTTGATGGATCTGTGGTCAGGGCAACTACATTATATGATATCACTTGATTAATTAAGTGTATTATCATATTCTTTTAGCATCAAATAAGTTTCCAAACATCACTTATTATAACAATTGCTACAAAGAATGTGTAATGCTTTCATCAAATACTTTTCAAATCTTTAATAAGGCATTGGGATCTTAATCCCTCGTCTCATCAGGAACATTTTCATCCTTTCACAAACTCATCATCTTGATTATATAAAATGGGTATTCAAACCCTCAGTTCATCAAAGAACACTTGTTACTACTTATCAGGTAACTAAACACCTTCAGGTCATCTGACCAAGGAAAAAAAATGATACTTGTTACACAAGCATCTCACATGGCTCTCACAGCCCATTTCATCTTTTGTTACCTCTTACTAGGCAACAAGGCATGTTATGGCTCATAAGGCCCATTAACAATATTAAATAAAACATCATAGCTCATACCTGGCTATGCTCATCACCTCATGATACCTGCATGGTTAGTACACTTGATAACAGTCATATCAGTTATATTTTAGTACCATGCAATTCAAAGTAACACCACTTATACCCTTTTTAGGGTTAGGGTTTCCATTTCATGTCAATCAGAGATACTCATCCTATTATCCCACATTAGGGTTATGATTTATCATCATATTGCCCAAAATTAGGGTTTTGTACATTATAACCCAAGGTTAGGGTTTCACATACCTTTACCCTATTTTAGGGTTTATAATAGCTTTTCCCCGAATTAGGGTTTCATGAAGCATTCCCTTAAATTAGAGTTTTTCATCAAAATATCCTAAATTAGGGTTTCTCATAACATTACCCTAAATTAGGGTTACACATCACCCTAGATTAGGGTTATACTTAACATTGCCCTAGATTAGGGTTAGGGTTCATCACCCTTCTCAATTAGGGTTTCATGATCTCTCTATCAAGGATCATACCCTAATTACATATTGTATTCATATTGAGAGTGTTGAGGTTTAATTACTACAAGGTTATCACTCATGTGTAAGTTCCTCTTTCTCATCCTCAGGAGGTCAATTACATCAAACTTGATTAGATTAGGTTAACCCAACTTGAATAAAGGGTTGACATAATGTATTAAGTCATTTCTTCCATAAGCATCAAAGGTTAACCACTCAAAAGGTACTAATCATTTAAGTACCTTGAAGGTACAACCATAATAATTACCTTTGATAGACATCATCAATTATCATGGGGTTAATTGTACATACATGGTTTGAGTCAATTAGACCTTCAAATGGTCTTGAAGTACCTTGACCTTCAAACGGTCTTGATGTACTTTAACCTTCAAATGGTCTTGACCAATTGTAAACTGAGACAACCCATTCGGCTTTGAAACTGAATGCATCCATTCAATCTTGAAAATGAATCCCTCCATTCAGTTTTGAAACTGAATCTCTTCATTCAGTCTTGAAACCGAATCAACTCATTCGGTCTTGAAACTAAATCAAACCATTCGGTCTTGAAACCATATACACTCATTTGATCTTGGAACCAAATCATCCATTCGGTTTTGAAACCGAATCACCCATTCGGTCTTGAAACCGAATTCATCTATTATTGACTTGAAATCGAATGGACCAAATAGAGTTCCTCCAATCAAATGGATTTAGGGTTTGTACTCATTGAAACATCAATTGATTGAGCTATTAAAGGTACATTAGATTGTAGCCCTTGGATCTCCAACCATCCACCATAATCAACCATTGACCTCCAAACGGTCTTGAGACCGTTTGACCTCCAAACGATCTTGAGACCGTTTGGGTCAATCCACCTCAAAATCGATTCCCTCAATTAGGATTCCAATCAATTTAATCAATTAGGGTTTACAATCAAGGGGCCCTACAATATTGAAATCATCAAATTGATACCATTAGTTCATCATCCAACTTATGACATCACCTGACCTCAAACGATCTTGAGTCCTCTTGACCTCAAACGATCTTGAGACAGTTTGGTGTCAAACGGTCTTGAGACCGTTTGAACACCAAAGAGCAAACTGTTTGCACATGTACTTTGTTGAGGTGTGTACTTAAGATGACATCATCATCATCAAGCTTTAAACCTTCAAAATCTACTGCCATTCTTATGGTGATTTATCAAATTGATCAAAGGAATTTCAAGAAGAACAAAACAATCAACAAAAGATGAAGAATTGAATGTAGTAATAACATTTAAGGGTTCAAGTTATATAACCTGCCTTCAAAGTTGGATTTAAGCTCCAAGCTTCACGTCCCTAATGGTGGTTGAAGCTTTCTCAACTCCACAAGGTTCGTTCCTCAAGCTTTTTGAGTGAAAAGGATTGTCTAGGATTGAAGATTGCATGAAGAAAAGAAGAAATCAAGCATTGATTTGTGATTTCCACCATGAATTCGAGGTTGAAGATGATTAAGGAGCTTACCTACAGGTTGGAGTTCGTCCTCCTGTTACTCCTAAGTTCCCTTGTGCTCAGCCAAAGCAAGGAGAGAAAGAAAATCCGAAAAAGAGTCCTTATGTTGGTGGAAAATGAGGTATATATAAGGGAATTTCAAAGAGAGAGAAAGTCTTATAATAATCTTTTAATTCCCAAAATGGATGCCACATACTCCCCTCAATCCCTTGCATACAAAGCTACCTTCTTTTGCATTTAGTTCCTCTTCATTATCTTTGAATTAAAGGAAAAGCAAATAAGCACCTTAATTCATATAATACTAATATCCCATTTTTAGTGGATATTACTTTTAATTAACTAATGTGAGTGGGCTCTTGTTACAACCCCAATTTTGGGTTCATTTGGTGAGGAATGTAATTTCTCACATTAAAGATATTTGAACGAATAATGGTATAATATATTTTGAATAAATGGATTTCCTTTACAATAGCCTTGATGATTGTTTTTTTGGGCTTTATTGGCTATTGGGCCCAATAACAAGGAAATTCAATTAGTAAATGAATAATTGAGTTTTGAGAAAAGAATGAGGTAGAAACCTCTAGAAGTCAAAGGAATGTAATCCAAGGATGAATTTCGTGCCTCTTGGGTTCCAAGGAATCCACAGTTGCAAAGAAAAGGTAATAAGAAAAGAAAAGATTTATTAAGTATTTCTTTATTAGGAAAGAAATTGAAAACAATGATAAAATGTGGAAAATAAGTGGAAAGAGGTGCAATTGAGTTAACCTTGGTGGATTTTCGTATCCCAAGAATTCCTAACATTAAAAGGTATATCAATGAGGAAAATAAAAGAGAAATAAAGAGAAATCCTCAAAAGAGATATTTTAATAAGAAATAAATAAGATAATGCAAAAAACAAATAAAGAGAGAAGTGAGGGTTTGGTCATGATGAGTAATAATTCGAACCCCACTTGCTTTCTCGGATTACAAGGAATAGAAATAATGAGAAATAAGAAAATAAGAAAGAGGAAATAGCAATTAAATAAGTCTTACTAAAGAATAATGAACTTTTGAAGAAAAAGTCATTTTCCTTTGGAATTTGGGACTCAATTTTGGTATGAAAGTAGATAAATCCAAGAGGAAGTTTCCCTCAAAATTTGGGATCAAACGTGAAAGAGGTTTGAGAGATACAATTTTTGGAAGTTTTCCTAATGTGTGGAAGAAATCAATAAATGTCACAATTTATTTTATTGGGCGGATTTCCTTTCTTCCTCACGTGGCACGTCAACCATTGGATCAGAATCCAAGGGTAACGCGATTTCCTTCTACCCCAGACAGATTAGGAAAGGGGGGAACAATATGATCAATGATTTTCTTGCACTTGAGTGCATAAGCAATCTCGGGGATATTTCCAAAGAATCTGGGGGATCAAACCGAGTCGATCTACCCCTAGTTTCCATGGGATTCGTTGCCTCTAGGCAATTTGCCCAATTTGGGGCTTCCCGACAGCCATAGGAGGACCTCTATATATAGAGGGGGGTACACGACATGTGCATAGCCCCAACGATCCCCTGCGAGTCTGCAGCGATGAGGCAGCCTGGTGAGAGCAGTAAATCGCGGGAAAAAGCTCTGCCAAGAACTGGACCTGGCCGCGCACCTTGCTGGAGGATCACCTCCTCGTATCGCGGATTCCCCCACATCTCCGACAGAATCAAGGTGGCCATTGAGTTCGGGAAGTGTCGTCGAGGTGATCTGCACCTGGGCTGCCGCTCCGATGGCCTAAATCTCTGGGTCAACGTCCGGGTTGACCACGGCCAAACTAGTTCGTGCAACTGAGCAGCGAGCGGAGGAGGAAGAAGAAAAGGAGGGAAAGACCTCCTTGCCCTCGGGCGCGCATGGCCCAGGGCGAGGGCACAGGGGGGCAAATGCGTCCTTTTAGCCAGGCTTGGCACCCTGATCGCGTGGAGCGCCTCATGGGAAGGAGTCTGCGTGGAAAAAAAAGAGAGAAGAATAGTGGGCCATAGTGCTGACGTGGCGCACTACCATTGGCTTAAAGGTAATGATTTTTGCAAAATTCGTAGAAACTAATTGGTAGCTCCAATGAAAACATACAAAATATGAAAATTGATCCGAAGAACGCGTAGAATTCAATAAAAATACTTTTAACACCTGATTTCGTTTATATTTGCAAAAGTGTGCTAGGTTAATGAAAAGGACTTTGAAATTATGTTAGAAACCCTAATTGAAATTAATGGCTAGGTTCATGATGCTGAATTGGCGAAATTAAGTAATAGTAACATGATGAAATATTAAGGATAAACTTGAACCTGATCTAGATGATTTATTACATGATTTAGGGTTTTACACCAATTATGAATGATTAAATATCTTAGAAACCCTAATTTAGGGTAAAAGAGGATAAGAACATATTTAATTCGAAAAAAATATGATAATATGTTGTTAAATGATGGTTCTAAGATATTTGGAATATAAAAAGTTCCTAATCATGGATAGAAACCCTTAACATGATAATTAGGGTTTTCTAATGGATAAAGTTGGAATTAATGATAAATGGAATGCATAGGTGAATTAGATCATAATGAACTAGGAGTTGTTAATCCGGAAGGATCCTAAGATGATAAAAAGGCTCTAATGTGAATATGCGAGTAATTAGGGTTTTGCACTTAGAACTGTTGTTCTAGGGTATGAATGAGGAAAGTTGTAAAAAGAACCCTGATAAAACCCAATTCGGATTAGAAACCCTAGAAAGTGAATCCAAGTCAATTAAATAGATATATTCTTGGTAAAGTGTAGTAAATAGGCTACGTATGCTTTTCAGGAATTCTTTGACTGTTGAACTGCTTCTTGGATTACTTGCTTGCTTGGAATTAGTAATAGCTTGTTGAATCTGCAAATCATGTATGTGGTTAATTATGAATAACTGCCTTAGTTTCTCGAGGATTTTCTGGATGGTTAATCGCATTGAATGTAAATTATCTGTTGGATGTTCATATTTGCAAATCATAAAGTCACTATGATTATCACATTAAAAATAGAAGTATGTATTCTCGCACCTACATGCCACCCTGATGGATGATGCCAAAGGTCAGGCCAGATGGGTAGACCAATGGACACCTTGAGTGGTGACCCCAGGCACCAAGCTCGGGAATGAGAAGGTGGCCTATGATATTGCATGACTAGTGGGCACCATGAGTGGTGACCCCCAGGCACCAAGCTTGGGAATGAGAAGGCGGCCTTAAGTCATTGGCAAAGGGCACCCTAAGGTAGTTATGCCAGGGTTAGGGAAAAAGCGGTGGAGAATGTCATACTGAAAAGTGTAAATTGGCTTGTTAATTAATTTGATTGTGATTATTAAATTGTTAGCCATATTTGCAAGATTTTGGTTGTTCCCACATACCAGTATATTTTGATATACTGACCGACGTTTTGTTTGTCAGCGTTTTAGGAACAACAATTGAAAGAACAAATAGTAAAGTGACACATTGTGGAAATGAGAAATAAAGTGCAAGGAGGATTAGATAGAATAATTCAAGATCTGGATAAATAGATTTCCAAAGTTTTCAAAGGTAAGTAAAGTTTTAATTTTATACCAAATTGCAGTTAGTTAGTAGAATTTCATAATTATTATTGATTATTTGTCGAACCTTTGATCCTGTTAATTGAATAACGGCTCTGACCTTCGGGTCTCCCTTAATTGGGGGTTATCGGGAGGTGGGGTTGTTACAATTGGTATCATAGCATAGGTTCCTCACTTAATCTTTAATAATTATTAAATTTTACAAACTCCATAGAACCCAAGGGAGTTATTAGAGGATTATCCAAAAGACGGAGGTGTCTAGAAAAGGATCACGACCGGGGGCTGGCAATATTTTCCTCCGCACCGCTAGTCAGAATACGAGGACTCCCGGATCCGTGTGACTGCCTGGTCAAAGTCTTAGGGTATGAATCGAAATAAGATACCTTTAGGACTCTCTCATCTTGTTCATCCCTTCTCAACTCAAATTCTATTAAGGACCTTAAGGATTAGGGTTTTCTCTCTTCTCCTCACCCTCTTGAGGTATGGGTAAAGTTAATAAGGTCTAAGGAATCCTCCACCAAATTAATGAAAAGCGTGTAAACAAGATGCCATGGACATAAGCTTAATAGATTAAGCGCAAACTAAAGAATAGATACATGCTTAGGTCGTATGACACGAGTTGTCATCACCCTCAGGAGAGACCTGAGGATAGATCTCCTTATCAGGAGGATGAGTAGAGAGAGTTAGTCTTGGAGGTAGAAACCTCCATTGAAGGTAGAGACCTAGCACATCCTTTGAGGATGATGTTAACCCTAACCCTAAGTGAATGTTAGAGAGAGATGACATGATGAGTTAGATGTCATGGTAGACTAGGTGTTTGGATGGACATGCCTTTGGATTGCCATATGAGCCATGAGAGGTTGGATGACCTAGCACCTTTGGCAACCCAACCCTGGAAAGGGTCGGGCATGTTAGAGTGAAGGATAGCTCCTTCATTGATGGGGTTAGTGAAGGACCTATAGAAACCCTATGGCTTATGCAAGTAGGGGATAGCATGCACCCAGAGTACATCAGTGGTAAGGTAGTAGGCTGAAACCCTGGCCAGAAGGGCATGATGGATGGCTTATGAGATAAGCGTAAAGAGATATGGATAATCTTGAGCCAAACATGAGTTGAGCATAGGCTTCAACCACATAGGGGTATGCTTGTGAGCATGAGCCTTCATGGAGAGAGAACCTCTAGTAGTATGGCTGGATGTGGAGTTAGCTCTAGAGAGAGAGAGAGTAAGAACCCAACAAGGAGGTTGGAAGTCTAAAACCCCGAGATATGAGGAACAATGGGGAGTTGAGGATGATGTGACCTAAGTGGATGATAATGGTTGCCTTATGCTTGACCTCTGGAGGCTGATGATACCTTGGTTTCCTTTAGAGGAACCAAACCCTAGAGAGAGGATGAGGCTTCTGGTACCTATGTGCCCATAGTATAGATGTTTACCTTCTGAGATAGGAAGAAGAGTTCTTTAGACCTAGAAAGGTTTAGTAACACGTTGTGAGGCCTTATACCTAGTTGGTTGTCCTTGAGGAGGACTCAACTATGAGGTGTTGCTCATATAAAAGGATCACGGGAGTACATGACATACCTTGGACATGCTTGATTTGTGGTTAAGAGTTTGAGCAGGCAGTTGGACACCCAAAGGTGAACCTAGGGTTCCTAGGCCTAAGAGGGGAAGCAATGTATCTGATGCTCATGATGAGATTTGAGTCTCTATAGTTTCGGGCATGATACTCCTCATGTGTAGAGTTAAAGGAAACCCCTTAAGTTAAGGGTATGTTTGATGAAACCCTCACAACTAAGTTGATCCAATGTTGAGGAAAGAGAACAAGTACGACCTAGCATGGTTTAATAGGTGGTATGCTTGTGCTTTAGTAGTTGCTGGATTAGGCATGCTCATGTGAAGGTAAACCCTAAGGATGGTTGTGACCTTGTTGTCAAGAGTGGTAGTTTCCTCCCATCCTGGGAGAGGGACCCTTTGGTAGGGTGTATACCAGTTTTTTTGGTAACCTAAAGAAGTCTCATAGGATCTTGAGAAGCTAAGTGAAAACTACATGGTATGAGAATGAACCTGTAGACCCATAGATAACCATCTCTAAATGCATGTGGATGTGTTACCATGGAGGTAATCGGTATGGGGCCTGACCAAGGTAGGTTGCCATGACCCTATGAAGGGATGAAGGTCAGTCGAGAATGCAGAGAGAGATGATGAAGGCTTGGGTAAGGTTCTAAGTTGGACATGTACTATAATGGAATCCTAAGTCTATCCTAGGGTCAGGTAGGGATGAGACCGATGGAAGAAGGAGTTTCCTAATTCCCTAGTTGCACATGACCATAGGGTCGGGAGGTAACAACTATCATTGTCTGAAGGCCATGGGTCAGGAGATTGATCACCTTCATAAACTCATGGGACCCAAAGGGCAGATGAGTAGGGCACTCTCAAGATGCATGAGGGAAGAGGGATGACCCCAAAAGTGTCGGCACCCTATAGACCTAGAGGAGATGACAAAGGATTGTGTGTGGATCCAAATAGGTTCGAGACCAGTTTTCCATGGAGGAAATTTTGATATCATGATGTTTGTGATGTAAAGACGTGAGTTGCACGTTTCAACTTAGATTTGAAGTGTACTTGCAAGGTGGGATGTACCATCTCTACTCTTGGAATGGGAAGAACTATGTATTTGGACGGCCTCCAAATGCTTATTTCTTCTTATTATGGGAGTGAGAGATAGGACAGTACACATGCCATACACCAAGGATAAAAGATGGTGTGAGTTGGAACGTTGCTACAAGGTATGAGGACAGAGATGATAACATACCTTGGTGGAGTGAATGATGGATGGTTTGCAAACAATAAAAGGAATAATGTAGTCATCTTATAAGGATGCTTTTATCATGAGCTATGATTCATACAAGGTTGAATTCAAAAACTAAGAGGATGAGCTCAGAGTTTCTCGATGAAGATAGGCTTAGAGCTTGAGATGAGATGATAAGTAGAATACATGGAGGTGTATGTCTTCAACATTACCTAAATACCTAAGGATAAGAAGTGGTAATGAATTCTCCAGTTGAGATATAACTACCTAGTTAAGCTAGAGGCTAGAAGAAGTTGAGGTTGACCTTAAGTCGAGGAAAAGAGATAAGTTTGGCTAACACTCAGATGTATCAATGACGGTTGATCAAGTAAATGGTTATTTGGTTAGTTAGCCTAGTCCTTGATGCAATGAAAGGATGGTTGTAGAACCTCAGATGCACTTCTTTGGATAGGAAGGTAATAAAACCCTGATGAGAGTAGTTTAGGTTTTCTGAGGTATCGATCGTGAGGAATCATGACATATACGAGATCATGGTTTTAAGATCACCACACACCGTGAAACTACAAAGATAGTAAGTGATAGTAGCACTTTGGATGCTTAAAACAAAGTTACATGTAGCATGTGGCCATGCAAGCTAGGAGGCAAAAGACGAACACCAGTAACCCAATGTATGGATATAAAGTATAAAGAGTTCCCGAGAGGGAATGGGAGTTCATCATTGTGGATGTTGTGAGTCTCCCCTTGACCAAGGAAGGTCAATATGCAAAATGGGTTATGGTAGACCGCCTTACCTAGATGACATGAGAAAGAAAGAGTACTGTCAAGGGACAGGTCGGGTTGAACTACACGTGAGAGAGACGGTTCAACTACACCATGATATGAGTTCAAAAGTTCTTGAGTATGACCGCAAGGTTCACTTCCATAAGGTGGAAGTAGGTACATGAAGAACTCAGTGTCAGTACCGCTTATCACCCCTAACTAATGGGTAGTATGATCCAGACTAGAGGGTCTGATGAGAGCATGTGTGCTCATTCAGGGTGATACATTGAGACAGCTATTGTCTTTTGTAAGATGTGATGATAACCACCTTAGCCTTTATCGGGATGAAAGAAGTTCTAGAAGGAGGTTGTGTCGACCACCACTTCATTAAGATGATGTTGGTGCATGAGGCCTCACGAAGGTCAGAAAAGAACCATAGTGTGTGCAGATGAAGTCGCTTTGATCGTGCAATGGCTGAGAGAGAGCCCAGTGATGACATGGGTCACGAGCTGATGCAAAGCAGACTGACATGTAGTACAATGTGGGAGAATATGTGATGTGAAAATCCGACCCCTCTAAGCTACAGTTGCGAAAGTTGAATCCCCGATATATGGGTCCATTAAGATGGATTGGTGGAGATGGTTGTGTTTAACCTTACCCCTCAGGATAACATGACATATACTGTGTTCCATGAGTCCGATCTAGAGCACTATGTGAGGTACCCAAGCCATATGCTGAGCCCTGAACCTATTCAGCTTTTGAAAAGTTGAAATGTCCTGAGTCACCTATGAGGGTACGATATACCAAGGTAAGAAAGAACTCAGATGGAAGAATATGAGATGATGAAGGTTCTTGGGAAGCACCATGGGAAGGGTGAAGCCACATGGGAGCCCTGATGGACATAAGAAAGGCTTATCCTGAATTGTTTGTTTGCTTGATGGAATTTTGAGGACAAAATTCTTATAAGATGGGAAGGATGTTACAACCCCAATTTTGGGTTCATTTGGTGAGGAATGTAATTTCTCATATTAAAGATATTTGAACAAATAATGGTATAATCTATTTTGAATAAATGGATTTCATTTACAATAGTCTTGATGATTGTTTTTTTTGGGCTTTATTGGCTATTGGGCCCAATAACAAGGAAATTCAATTAGTAAATGAATAATTGAGTTTTGAGAAAAGAATGAGATAGAAACCTCTAGAAGTCAAAGGAATGTAATCCAAAGATGAATTTCGTGCCTCTTGGGTTCCAAGGAGTCCCTAGTTGCAAAGAAAAGGTAATAAGAAAAGAAAAGATTAATTAAGTATTTCTTTATTAGGAAAGAAATTGAAAACAATGATAAAATGTGGAAAATAAGTGGAAAGAGGTGCAATTGAGTTAACCTTGGTGGATTTTCGTATCCCAAGAATTCCTAACATTAAAAGGTATATCAATGAGGAAAATAAAAGAGAAATAAAGAGAAATCCTCAAAAGAGATATTTTAATAAGAAATAAACAAGATAATGCAAAAAAAATAAAGAGAGAAGTGAGGGTTTGGTCATGATGAGTAATAATTCGAACCCCACTTTCTTTCTTGGATTACAAGGAATAGAAATAATGAGAAATAAGAAAATAAGAAAGAGGAAATATCAATTAAATAAGTCTTACTAAAGAATAATGAACTTTTGAAGAAAAATTCATTTTCCTTTGGAATTTGGGACTCAATTTTGGTATGAAAGTATATAAAGACAAGAGGAACTTTCCCTCAAAATTTGGGATCAAACGTGCAAGCGGTTTGAGAGAGAAGATTTTTGGAAGTTTTCCTAATGTGTGGAGGAAATCAATAAATGTCACAATTTATTTTATTGGGCGGATTTCCTTTGTTCCTCGCGTGGCACGTCAACCATTGGATCAGAATCCAAGGGTAACGTGATTTCCTTCTACCCCAGACAGATTAGGAAAGAAGGGAACAATATGATCAATGATTTTCTTGCACTTGAGTGCATAAGCAATCTCGAGGATATTTCCAAAGAATCTGGGGGATCAAACCGAGTCGATCCATGGGATTCGTTGCCTCTAGGAAATTTGCCCAATTTGGGGCTTCCTGACAGCCATAGGAGGACCTCTATATATAGAGGGGGGTACACGAAATGTGCATAGCCCCAACGATCCCCTGTGAGTTTGCAGTGATGAGGCAGCCTGGTGAGAGCAGTAAATCGCAGAAAAAACCTCCGCCAAGAACTGGACCTGGCCGCGCACCTTGCTGGAGGACCACCTCCTCGTACCGCGGATTCCCCCACATCTCCGACAGAATCAAGGTGGCCATTGAGTTTGGGAAGCGCCATCGAGGTGATCTGCACCTGGGCTGCCGCTCCGATGGCCTAAATCTCCAGGTCAACGTCCGGGTTGACCACGACCAAACTAGTTCACGCAACTGAGCAGCGAGCGGAGGAGGAAGAAGAAAAGGAGGGAAAGACCTCCTTGCCCTCGGGCGCGCATGGCCCAGGGCGAGGGCACAGGGGGGCAGATGCATCCTTTTAGCCAGGCTTGGCACCCTGATCGCGTGGAGCGCCTCGTGGGAAGGAGTCTGCGTGGAAAAAAAAAAGAGAGAAGAATAGTGGGCCATAGTGCTGACGTGGCGCACTACCATTGGCTTAAAGGTAATGGTTTTTGCAAAATTCGTAGAAACTAATTGGTAGCTCCAATGAAAACATACAAAATATGAAAATCGATCAGGAGAACACGTAGAATTCAATAAAAATACTTTTAAAGCCTGATTTCGTTCATATTTGCAAAAGTGTGCTAGGTTAATGAAAAGGACTTTAAAATTATGTTAGCAACCCTAATTGAAATTAATGGCTAGGTTCATGATGCTTAATTGGCAAAATTAAGTAATAGTAACCTGATGAAATATTAAGGATAAACTTGAACCTGATCTAGATGATTTATTACATGATTTAGGGTTTTACACCAATTATGAATGATTAAATATCTTAGAAACCCTAATTTAGGGTAAAAGAGGATAAGATCATATTTAATTCGAAAAAAAAATGATAATATGTTGTTAAATGATGGTTCTAAGATATTTGGAATATAAAAAGTTCCTAATCATGGATAGAAACCCTTAACATGATAATTAGGGTTTTTTAATGGATAAAGTTGGAATTAATGATAAATGGAATTCATAGGTGAATTAGATCATAATGAACTAGGAGTTGTTAATCCGGAAGGAACCTAAGATGATAAAAAGGCTCTAATGTGAATATGCGAGCAATTAGGGTTTTGCACTTAGAACTGCTGTTCTAGGGTATGAATGAGGAAAGTTGTAAAAAGAACCCTGATAAAACCCAATTCGGATTAGAAACCCTAGAAAGTGAATCCAAGTCAATTAAATAGATATATTCTTGGTAAAGTGTAGTAAATATGCTACGTATGCTTTTCAAGAATTCTTTGATTGTTGAACTGCTTCTTGGATTACTTGCTTGCTTGGAATTAGTAATAGCTTGTTGAATCTGCAAATAAAGTATGTGGTTAATTATGAATAACCGCCTTAGTTTCCCGAGGATTTTCCGGATGGTTAATCGCATTGAATGTAAATTATCTGTTGGATGTTCATATTTGCAAATCATAAAGTCACTATGATTATCACATTAAAAATAGAAGTATGTATTCTCGCACCTACATGCCACCCTGATGGATGATGCCAAAGGTCAGGCCAGATGGGTAGACCAATGGACACCTTGAGTGGTGACCCCAGGCACCAAGCTCGGGAATGAGAAGGTGGCCTATGATATTGCATGACTAGTGGGCACCATGAGTGGTGACCCCCAGGAACCAAGCTCGGGAATGAGAAGGTGGCCTTAAGTCATTGGCAAAGGGCACCCTAAGGTGGTTATGCCAGGGTTAGGGCAAAAGCGGTGGAGAATGTCATACTGAAAAGTGTAAATTGGCTTGTTAATTAATTTGATTGTGATTATTAAATTGTTAGCCATATTTGCAAGATTTTGGTTGTTCCCACGTACCAGTATATTTCAATATACTGACCGACGTTTTGTTTGTCGACGTTTTAGGAAGAACAATTGAAAGAACAAACAGTAAAGTGACACATTGTGGAAATGAGAAATAAAGTGCAAGGAGGATTAGATAGAATAATTCAAGATCTGGATAAATAGATTTCCAAAGTTTTCAAAGGTAAGTAAAGTTTTAATTTTATACCACATTCCAGTTAGTTAGTAGAATTTCATAATTATTATTGATTATTTGTCGAACCTTTGATCCTGTTAATTGAATAACGGCTCTGACCTTCAGGTCTCCCTTAATTGGGGGTTACCGGGAGGTGGGGTTGTTACAGCTCTCCACTCACTTAGATATTTTCGTGGCCTTTGCAAGGCATAAGGACGTACACACTTATGAAATCTCAACCATCTCATTTTTGGTTGAAGGGCACTTCAATTAACATATTTATTTTTGCATTAATTTGAAGTAAAGTTCCATTTATGCTTAAATCTTGATTATTTTAATATCAAGATTTTCTCTCTTCCAAAATGATTCAAATGAGGCACCCCTCTCAAATTATTTTATCTACATGATGCCAAGAATCATGAGGGACCCTATTGAAGTGGTATTTTGCATATTGAACCCTAGGTTTTGGGTAAATTGCACATTACACCAAAACTAGGTTTTAATGCACAAAGATTGCTCAACAAGCTCCATCTTGGTGCTCAACCTTGTGGAAGCCATACCACTGCATCATACTCATTCCTATGATGCTTCAACATCTGAGGTACATTTTATCATGTACAAATTGCAAGTTAACCCCTCAACTTGGGTAATTTGCATTTTAGTCCAAAACTAACAAAACATTGTTTCAACATTATTCAAAAAGGACTAAAATTGAAATATAAGTTCCTCTTGAGCCTTAATTACTTTTCAAAAGATAATAGAGAGCATATAATCAACCTCATTAAGCAAAACATCTAGGGTTAACACATAACCCAGGTCAGGAATGTTACACAACTACTCAGTCTAACAGTCTATGACTTGGACCGAAGATGTGTGGGTCGCGACCAAAACTGACTTTGAGCATAATATGTGTAAGTTTTTGATAGGTGCTCTAAATGCTCGACTTAAGTGGTTCTCGGTCGACAATAACTTCGACCGAGGGTGTGGTGCAAATTTTTGAACCACCTATCAAATGACTGTTCTATGAACGACTCTAGACTCTAAGGTGGATTCTAACTTAGGGTTTTGTGTGGATAGGAAATATCTAACGCTTGATTTACACGATATCTAAGTATTTATATATTATATACATGTACAAGTTTTTACATTGAGTACAATTATAAAAATATTAAACATTTAAGCGCATTGATATTCAATTATCCACTTAGTGTGATCTTCTCATTTTCTTGAATCCGAAAATACTCAAATAGCACGTTAGATCCACAAAAATGAAATGTTTGTCATCATCCAAATCAAGGGTATGCTAATGTCTAATTTAGCCAACAAGAGGCACTGGTGGGCATGTGTCCCACATGTTGCCAGCCAAATTTATTAATTAGTTAATAGTAGACATTAATCAATTATTGAAGCAAGATCAATTTGCAGAGATCTGCACTACCTTGGAAGATAAACAGTCTACAGTTTCCTATTATCTTGCAGATATTTCCCAACCAAAACAGTTCCTTTTTTAGTTTCTTAGTTCGAAATATTATGTTTAGCAACCAGTTCAAATTTTTTGAAACGTGCATAACTATGATGACATGTAATTATTAGCATGTTCTTCAGCAGTACAAAATGACAAAAAGCTCTCTAATTTTGTTTTATAAACATGTAATTATTAGCATGTAGATTTGATTTTATATTCATAGTGATACCCATGTTCTAATATTTCAAGACTCGCCTTAACCACCTATGTTTTTAATGAAGATCTTTCATGTCATATTGCACGACTAAGGTTCCAGGCTTGTTTTCTCTGCAAAGAAAGGTACAAATCGTCTAGTGTCAGATTTATAATGTGTATTTTCTATTGCATGATAACCAATAATTTTTTGGTCCATGGATATTGCAATAGTCCAAGATCGGATCACCTATGAGTTTTTGGAGACGAAAATTATACATGTTTTAATTCTTTTTTGAGACAATCATTTGCATGGTATGAGAAATTCGTCTACCATTGATATGGCACAATGGAGTTCCTGGCTCTGAGTAGAACAATAAACTTGTTGTCGGAAGAAATGACAACTCTACGAGCTTCCTTTTAACATCAAAGCTTAAGTAGCTACACATTATTTTCTATTTCCTTTATCATTGTCAAAATCTTTTCGGTATCTTAGTTTCCTCTTTAACTTTAAGCAAATGTTAAAAACATTTACATTAAAAATGTCTATATTTGTTCATTTACACTGTGTCTTATTTTTACATATAAAGAATTCTTTGAACTATCAATTTGTAATGTGCCCACTCTAACAGAAATTTCTAACTTCACCGCTGAAATGAGACGTGACTTAATGCTTAGTTAAGGGTGAACAGTTGGATCGGGTAATTATTTTTATTTAAAACAAAAAACAAACAAAGCGAACGCAGGTGGGATTTGACGAACGAAAAAAAAAATCTAAAATTTGATAGGAAGGAAAGGAAGAGACTAAAACAGAAAATTCATACCAAAACACAAATCTTGCGCTAGAAATTAAAGAATGAAAAAGATTGGCACCACCATGAGAAAACAGGAGCTGTGAATCTTGAGTGAACATAGTACGGCGCCCCATAAACAACCGTGTGTTCATGAAACAGGGCAACTCTGAGACAGCACCTGGCTGGCTACCTCGAGCCAGTCCGAGACGCTGGTGGGAATGAACCAATCCGATGGTGGTAAACCAGAAGCAGGCCACGAGGGAGCGTGGGCAAACCTACTCCTCCGTCTTACTGGCGCGCAGAGGTCTGGAAAGCCCCATGCGCCGCTATACCTGAAACTAGCACCGACTCCAAACTATAATTAACAAAACTGGCGGCCATGGCTTAGACGGTGGATGAAGGTACGAAAGATGAAACAGCTTTGACCACCCTGAGACCTGAGTTGAATTGAATAATATGTGAAAAGGTCAGAAATCAACTCATGGCTTCAAGCGTCGGAATGAAGGCACCAAACTAGCAATTTTATGGTGCAAAAATGTTGGGTCTGGGAACGGCGAAAGCAAAATTCGCCTTAGAAAAATCTGCTAAAGTCCATAACTGCGTGCTCAAAAAAAACTTGAAATCCTGACGCAGTTACGACTCCAGGAGGGGACTCCAGGAGGGGTTTGACACCATAGCTGAAAGCTGTATTGTTACTGTTTTACAAGAACCAGCGCTCCATAGAAGTCAAAAGTTTTAGGGAATTCAAAATCCTCTCTACATATAAAGTATCAATGTGCTTTTGGGCCATTATAGAAACACAGATGTGGTCATTGACAGAACGAACAAGAGACGGTTCTTTTGTACACGTTTACTTACATCTCATACAAAAGTGTTATCTGTACTACGCCATAAGGTCTTTCTAAATTGAATGACTTGGGAGCAGAAATAAGGGATGTTTGTGGGAAAATGGCAAATATGGGATTTTCTGGTAAAGGATAGTTAGGTACCCGAAGAGCGTTGTGGTTAGGCACCACTAAAGGCAAATTTTCATAAAGTTGACTCGGTTGGACCAAGGGACAATATATCTCCTTCTTTGTGCACCGAACACGAAGCGTCCACGTCCAATGGATTAAACAAGTGGACAAATATTCTATTTAGATGATAATGAGTTATCACCGCATTAGAAGTAAATATCTTGTATCTTTCCAAGGCTAATTGTTTTATCATGTAAATATATGGTCTCGTATGTTCATTTGTATCTAGTGCTAGTTTCATTTTTTATTGTTAATAAATATATAGGAATGAGATCCCTCATGTTTGTGTGTCAATAAGAAATGTCGAGGTGGTTTACTATCACCAAAGAATCAATCGGCAGTCCCTTGTATGGTTGTACCTTCGAAATGATCTATGTTGGGCCAACCGCAACAAACTCAATAGGAATGACATTGTCGTGAATAAAGGCATATAGTGTGAGAAGATGTTATGTAGTTGGACTACTCAAGTATGATTGGCACATGGTTGTGTGGCATTCCTCTTGGACGAAGTCCAGTGAAGTCTATGGATTACAAGTGTGGGATTACTTGCACCAGGCATGAGTGCATATATTTCTTTGTGATGTACTTGGTCACATCGTCCACGATGAAACAACACGATTCATTCACATGCCCATTTTGAACATGGGTATATGCATGCCATAGTACTAAACTTCACTAAGTTCATGTGTTCATATGTCGATTATACTCCAAAATTAAGGGTAGTATGCACACAACTTTTTGATAATTCTGTTCTCCATTTTGGAATCATCACAACAATAGAAAGTTATTACTTATAATCAATATATGTCATGCGTATATCAAAAGATAAGAAAAGACGTTTGAGGTTTTGGGTCTTATTGTACACTAGTTTAAAATGGAAAATGAATCAATGGGGCTCTTCAATAATGTAAACACGAACAATCGAAAAATGTCACCGTAAATTGTAGAAAATCTCATCGAATTGTAATCTTAAATCCAAGAGAGGCTAAAAAGGAATCGATGCTTCAAAATGATGTTTGACTTTTCGACTTTTCCTTGCCTTATTGGTTTATGGCGTTAAGTAGGATCGATTTGATTTTTTTGTATATGGTTTTTCTTCTTTGTGGTCATCCCCAGTTTGGGGTGTCACATCACTTCCACAGTTGAAAGCATTTTCCTCATAGAGCCCCTAATCACTCACTTGATATTTGTTACTTGCTTACATCAATTTGAGTGAATAAAATACTTATAATAAAATTAAACCCAAATAATTTCTTGTGAATCTCTCGTCTCTCTTCCATTGTCTTTATTATATAAAGGTTAATTAAAGCTATTCCCTGGTAAAAGAAGGCATATGAAGGTAGCCCTAAGTAAAGGTTGTCCTTTAGGTGAGGTTATTGGCTCCTTACCTAAAAAGGAAGCTAGTGCTCTTGTTATTAAAATAAAAGCCTTCTTGGTGTATGATATTGGTGACCAATATAAAATGATACTCAAGGTTTGAAAATTCTAGAGGTTAACCTCTTTATATAGCAGAAATACAATATTTCAAGTCGAGACCATTATGAAAACTTGCCTTTAATTGTAGTTTTCTTAATTTCTCTCATCCTCATTGTAAGTACTTTTTATACATATCATGTGATATAATTTGAAAGTCTGATGAATGTAGTTAATGTTTTTAAGATCTCAACTCACCCCCACTATTGAGCCCACAAATCCTTTAGCTTTGGGTCACGCCAAGAGACCCAAGAATGCACCCTTTTTGGGGTTTCTTGAGATCTAACCACACTACTCTCGTTATGGGATTTATTGGTGGGAGTTCAAGACTATTTTAGACTATTTATAAAATAAGATCATTCCATATTTCTCCATCAAGCATATCGATATAAAATAGATATCTAACATATGTACTTACTGACACTCTATTCTACATATAAATACATGAGTTGAATATAACTTATTTTAATTGGTTACGTAGGCCATGCACCTACACGTTTGTCTCTCCAATTGAACATACTTTAGGTTTCAATCATATCTATTTGCCACCCTAACTAATAGATTCTTTCAAACTAGTAGTATACTTTAGATTAAAAAAATGTATTCACTCATCTAGAGGAATGGAACTAGTAAGTATAGACTGTAGTCCTTAATTAGATGTACTAATTTTAACTCATTAACTGACCCATTATTAAACTAGTTTTGGTTTTGGTCATGATTAGTGTATATTAAAAACACTCACAATGTGAAAGAGCCTATTTAGTCACTACTTCCAACTTATACTTACTACTTTATTTTGTCAAGAGTAGCATGTGACACGACTGATCAGTTCTTGACAAAGCATTTGATTAAATCTTATTTTCAAGATGACATTAGTCAATTGATTATTAATTGAACAATAGTTCTCAACAACATGGAGCATAATATGAAATTATTGAATTTGCATTGAAACATAGAGCAATAGCAAGGAAGCTAAACATTTATCATGAAAATTCAACAAAGTCTTAGAATCATATTCAGATTATTATACCTTAGGACTCAATTAGTGATATTGCAACACCCACTCCTTATCTTTTTACTCTTCTCTCCCCATCAAAAAGCAAGTATCTTTTATCTGATGTGGTTCATCTAACTTCTAATAATATGAATATTGCCTCATTAAGTCCACAACATCATCTTTCAAATAATTCATGAGATTTTGTATTAACGTAAACTATAGTTTGTGGAAATGGGTGACCAAAGTGCCTAATCCCTTCCTAAGCCTAACCGACCACTTAGTTGAAGTATTTTTCTTCAAATTTTCCTAAGTTATGATACTCTAGTCTTCAAATGTAACTTGTATTGTTGATACAATAGATTCTAAGTTTTAGTTGGCGTGATCTCGTATTGTTTTACCAATACCATAAATGTTGCATACCGAAAAAGAACCCATACCATAAATAGCTCCTCAACGCACGCCCCCCTCTAAAAAAAATAAATCCTACTAGTTGCTTGGCGGTCACACACCACGACTCACGCAGATCCCCCCCCCCCCCGCGGGACACACACCACGACTCTCACGCAGATCCTGTCAGCAAAAAGCATCGTCACCCTCTTGTCCTTCATCGTCATAATAGCAAAAGTGCTGACCCACCAACAAAATACATCTCCCCCGCAAACATCTCCAAGAAACTTTTTCTCCCAAAACGCATATAAATATCCCCGTCCCTCCCAAGAATGCCCCTCTTCTTCTCTCCCTACCGAAGTCCGACACGTCCGTCGTGGCCGTGGGGATGATGGCTGATACATCCCCCCTATCCAGTACTTCCCCGCCCGTACTCTCTCACCTCCCTTCTAAAACCCTAGACTGAGAGGCCTTGGTCTCTCAGAGCTCCTCTCGAGATGGAGATCTGATTCGGGGAGTCGAGGCCACTCCCTCCTCTACCATCGCGTCCCTCATTCCGATGGCTTGCCGCTGCCTCCAGCTGATATACCCGGCTTTCGCACTTCTTCTTCTGCTCGTGCCGCCGGCGACTGTCCCATTCGCCGCTGCCGACGACCGCGGGATCCTGGAACGCCAAGAGGAGCAGCTCCAGCGGCTCCGGGCCCTCGTGGAGTCACTCTCCGATACGGTATCCCGCCTCGAGTCGACCGTAGCGACCCCCCGACCCAAGCTGCCGCCATCCGACCGCACCGGCGCCAACACCGGTGGGGATCGGGTTACGGTCACCCAGATCAAGCCGTTGTGGTCCGAACGGTTCCAACTCCTCGCCGCCGCTCGGCTGGAGGCGGAGCCCACTAGCGCGGTAGCCCTTCCATACACAGGCGCCGATGGGCTCGCTAAGTACATCGCCGTAGGGGACGCCGGCGGCGGCGTCTATGTCTTCTCATCCTCCGGGGACGTGCTGCTCGAACCCACAGAGCTCTCGGAAGCATCTCCCGTCACTGCCATGCTATGCTATCTGTCACTGCGGAGGAACGAGAGCTTGCTTTTTTCCGCCTATGCCGATGGGTCAATTATCCTTCGCCGGGTTTGGGAGTCCCCAGGTGCCGTCGGTGCTGATGACTGGCCTGCCCTCTCCACCTCCCAATCTGAAATCTTCTTCCAGGGCGGTCGGGGCTCGCACCCGATTGCGATGTTGGAGGTGCACCATGTTGGGCGCGCTAGGTTCGTGGTCTCCTCCGATGAGGGCGGCCGGATTCGGGTGTTCACCGAAAATGGCACGCAGCACGGGACAGCCGTCTTATCCAGTAAGCCGCTGGTGTTCTTGAAGCAGAGGCTGCTCTTCCTGACAGAAACGGGCACTGGGTCACTCGATTTGAGGAGGATGATCATAAGGGAAATGGAATGTCAAGGTCTGAATGGGTCTGTCGTTGAAAGCTATGCCCTTGATGCGTCTGACAGGACAAAGGCTTATGGGTTCACTTCAGGAGGGGACCTCGTTCTCGTTTTGCTGATTGTGGAAGCTGGGAGCCTCAAGTGCCGGGTCAGGTCAGTCAGGAGGTCCGATATCGCAGCCCCTCTTTCTTTAATCGCCATTAAAGGCTACCTGCTTGCTGCAAACCACGAGAAGGTCGTGCTTTACAATGTATCCTCCTCGCAGTATTATAATAGGATGGGCGTTTTGCGACCTGTATTCTCTGCTGCTCTAAATGAGCTCAGGTCACTTTTCCTAAGCACTCATGCCCATTCTCAACCATCTGATGAGACTGTACATGGGAGGCCTCTGATATCTGGGGATCGGGAAAAGCTCGTAATCTTGGGCCTAGGGAGCGGTTATGTCGGATTCTACAGGTCCAACTTCCCAGTATTCAAGGCACATAGTAGTGCTGTGCTATGGAGCAGCCCAGCCCTGCTGTTCGTTATCTTCCTAATTGGAGGATGGTATATGTATGTGAAGAAGAAGGGGCTGACACTATGGACTCCTGAGGAGACTCTTGCTGCTGTTCCTGCAAGCCCGGCTCCGACAACTGGCCTTTTGAACCCTGCTGTTGGTGAGCGAGCTTATGCTGAAGGGCAGAGGGCAAGCGATCTTAGGGACATGGGAATGGGACTGCTTAGAGGTCCTACCAGAAGATATGCTTCACCTTCCTCTCGTTATCCTGGCAGAACTTCTGTGCAGTACAGGCAGGGCTCTTCAGAGGCCGGCTTTACATCTACAACAGAGTTAACATACAGGGGTCAGACTTTGGAACCGCCACCAGGCTTTCCCAAAAGAAGGGAACCCATTTTCACGAATAGCCAGGCTCTAGAAGATCACATTGATTAATTAACTTAAGATGAAGATCTTAAACTTTCTGCTAGAACTGGCTGAGCAGTCAGAGACGTTTTTTGCTGGCTTCTACCCACCTCCATATTTCTGCTTGTTGCAATGAGACAGAGCAGAGAAAAGTGTACGATATTGTCCTATTTATGAGATTATTCGAATATGTATGCTATAGATTTTCTGCAAATTGCAAGAGTTGTTCTTCAGTTTTGGATTGATGGATCTTTTCCTTTTGCTTCTGTGGTCATGGGACAATAAGTGATTCAGAGAAGATTAATATATTACCTTTGCAAGTCGGTGCCATCAAGTATGCAGTACTGCAGCTACAAGGAGATATCTTGTGGTCTGATTCTGTAAGCGCTCTCCTAACGATTACACTTTAGCATTTCCGTCAAGACCCCAATTTGTTATCACGATGTACAAAAATCTAGCAGTTGTTTATTATGTTAACTTTTTAAGTTCACGATGCCCATTTTAAAATTCCATTTGCTTGCTCCCTGTGCCGAAAGTGGGGATTGTTTGATTTTACAGGTCTCACTAAATCCAAGACCCACGTTTGTGTGAGTCATTACATGACTTTGGTCCTTCCTGCTGGGGTGATGCGTGCAGGTGCACACCAAATGAACACATTATTGAAACTATTTATTTACTATTTGACGTTTCAATGAAACCAATTTAAAGCTTCTCTATTGAGTTTCAATGTGAATATTTGGCCTTGGACTCTGTTGTGGAATTAATCTCACCAATGCCTTTTTAATATGTAATATTGAGCTTTGGCACATTAGTGTATCGAGAGGCTATATCATAGTAAAAATTTGGAATTCATTCAGCGGGGTTAAAAAAACCAGCTTTTAGGATTTATGCAAAATATTTCCATAAAATTCTGCATGGCTTAAGTAGAAGTCCAGTCAAATATTTGGGAAAAACTTTTTTAAATTAGACAATAATATAGATATGATATATAGACACACATTAATGTACAATTACATATCTGGACAGTGGACACAGAACGGTTTGCATATTGATTTTCCACTAAAATATATAGCATGTTCTCATTCGTCAAATGGAATAAATTTGTGAAATTTGGAATACTTTAAAAAATTCATGTATGTTTATATATTTAAATATTAATTTATTTAATTTTAATATAAATTTATGCTTATATATAATTAATTTATTTAAAAAAAAATGCAAATCTCATGTGCCCTTCATATGGACCCGTATACCACAGATACTATGCAGTACTGTAGTTGATGCCACTTTTCAGAACAATTGATTCAATTACTTGTAAGATTTCACATTTATCACTTAAAAAAATCACAAATAATCACTAAGGATGCAATATTTCAATGAACTTTATGGCTATGAACTATATGAATGAGATTTTTTTTATATGCACTCATACTAGCACAAAAAGACTCCTTGTACATTTGGATTCATGTTCCAACAAGGATTTCGACAAACAATAGGTTTTGGTTGGAGCGCTTCTCAAAGTTGTTTGATAGGGTGAGTAGATACTAGAAACAGTCTTCTATCATGTTCTTTCCAAACTTGAGAAACCATTGCTAGCCATGTCCGGTGTTAATGCATTTTCTCTTACCATCCTAAAAGGAAACACCTTATTGTATAATGATAGATAAATCTTTCTTGTTTGAAATATATATTGGACCCCGGAATTTGGCCTCCTGGGTGTATGCAAAACTCTCCATCTCCAAAACAAGTTGATATTGACCCTTTTAAAAGATGGAATATTAACATCGGCCCTAGGTGAAATACTATTAAAGAAGTGGCATGTGACAGTCAAAGTAACAATTTGATATTTAAAACCCTTTTATACTCATGCCAATGATGCATAATTTCACCTTGACTTGTCATTCTTACAAGTTACAAAACAATTGGTGATTGTAAACCAATTCTCATAAACAAATTCAATAACGAATATGCAGTCTGGGCGTTCACCCTAAGGTTAGTATATATAACAAAGACTTAAAGGCCTGCTTGTCTCAAAATTTGTGACTAAACGTCTAATGAACAACCAAATAAAATGATACACAACTTAGTTAAGCTAATAAAACTTGGAACTTACAAATAAGTTCCTTAAATAACAACTAAGTCCTAGAATTAACAATGAGCTCCTTAAATTAATTGACATATCCAGAATAGATAAAATATTTAATGAGCCCTAATCTTAACCTTAATTGAGCCCCTGTGAGAACTTATGTTCTACATCAACCCCCCTCGTCTTTGAAAGATGAGCCTCTAGTGAGTTTGCTCGGTGATCCAAATCTCGAGTCCATGTTGCCACAATGGATTATGGATGTCATGCGCAAGAACTAGGAGCTTGAATGACTGGTCGGTATATTGCCAAGATTATGACCTGAGATGACATTGTGTCATCGTAAGCGTCATGCTCGTGCTTGCTAGCTGGGAGAAACACCTCAGAATCTACATTGTTGATGTTTGCATAATCAACAATGTCAAATCTTGATTGGGTTTCTGGGTGTCACTTTTGTGGATATGTCATTGTAGGCACAATTGGAGAAAAGTGTGTGATTGTAACCAAGTATGGTCGGGGTAGAATGTGGGTGTTGTTCATTATGTTCACGAAACGTGCTCAGATAATGGATCACGAATTGCCTGTGGAGCAAATATGTCTGCTCGCAACATGTTCCTCTTATCTAGGAAGATGTAAAGTAGGTTGTGGATCTCTGGCAATGTAGACCAAAACTCAATGTTGTCCTCGGCAAGAGTCATATTTAGTCATTGGTCGTAAGATTCATTACGAACCATGGTGCGTGCCAACGAAGTTCAAACAAAATCCAAAATTTTGAAACTGTCTGTTGTGCGTGCAGATCTCTTGGCAGCTGGTGCACAACCTGAATATCTTAGAGGTATTGTGGATGGCCTGAGAACATTCTGATATGCAAGAATGAATTAGAAGTCGTGACATAATCACAACCAATATAGAGAAAAAAATCCTTATGCTATAAGGACCGTCATGGTGCATAACCTTGCCCGGGTGGCTACTGCGAGGAGCTGTGTCACTTCCATCCTTTTCCCTTGGTTATTACACCCCTAGGGAAAGGAAGAGGGGTTCATGATGCCACTCTAATTGCTGGAGACAAGGTGGCACATACTGCCAAAATCATGTGGGTGGCTACAAAGGCCGTCATGGACATCAACTTGACGTCACTAGGAAGAAAAAGGGATGGTAGTACCTAATTGGTTGTATGATTACCTCAGACCCTACCTAGTTATGTTGTTCTGGCATTGGGGTATGGGTATAGGGGTCTAGGGTGTACGAGTGTATCTCGTGGTGATATGCTCTAAGGAGACGACTGTGTTCCTTCTAAACTCGTTGTTTCTCCAATAGGATATTGTAGCACCTGTTTGGTGAAGGGTAAAAAGAATGAAGTAGAAGAACAAAAAAGTAGAGACCATACGTGATGGGAATAAATCAATGAGAAACAAGGAGAAGAATGGATGAGGAGGAATACGACTGATGAAGTTGGAGGGCCTAGCGACTGATAGCTCTATTAGATGGGATGGGGGTGAGTAGAGCTACAACTGATTAATGCATTTTCAAACACAAGGAGGCTAATGACAACTTGCATAAAAGAATAATGTAGCAGAAAGTAAATCAAGCAAATCACAAATAAAGTCATCACAAAAGATACAAAGGTATATAGTGGTTCCAACTTGAAATGTTGTAGATCCAATACCTAGTCATTGCCAACTAAGATTTCTCAACAAATAATTTATTAGATTTTCTATACAGATACAAATTACAATTACCAATGTCTTTTGTATATCAAGATTCAAGACAAACTTATATTTCTAGTTTTCTAGCAACCATTGTTTGAAGATCACAATCTCCTTCACTTTCGGAAGTTGCCTTCTCGCTAGAAGTTGTTCCAAAGCCCCTCAGACACAATCTTTTCTAGAGAAGGAGCACAAAAGTTTCGAACCAAACAATGAACATGAAAACAAAATGAAAGTACAACTTTGCTCACAAAGATTACAATTGGAACACTATTTAACAAGTGATGATCAACTCCACAAAGTTTAGATAAGGCTATATATGGTGGAGTTGGACATTAGATCTAGATTTAGGTTTAGGCTCACTTGGAAGTAGCTGGAGACATCAAAGTAGAATTTCAATCCTAGGGAGATGGCATGTAGAAGCAAAACTCAAGTGTACTTTGATGAGTCCTATGACACTCCTATGTACATGAAAAACTTAGGAATAGTCTAGATGACCGTTAGGAGCGTTTAGGACAGTTTGGTAACAAACTAGTTGTTGTAGCAGAGTAGGTGGGAAAAAGGCTATCTGCACACTACAGACTGCAATCAGTCGAGCTACAGTTCAACCGAGAAACTTCTCTGTCAAACTATATTTAGACCGAAATCTGCCTTGACCTTCCATTGGTCTAACGGTTGTCTTGGACTCGGTAAAACTACAGGTCGACGCTTGAGCAATA
Source organism: Alisma plantago-aquatica (assembly GCA_963693085.1). Taxonomy (NCBI): domain Eukaryota; kingdom Viridiplantae; phylum Streptophyta; class Magnoliopsida; order Alismatales; family Alismataceae; genus Alisma; species Alisma plantago-aquatica. The sequence continues at coordinate 354,356,998 of OY856412.1, forward strand.
GTTTGACTGACAAAATTTTGGTCAAATTTCAATTGGAGCGGAAATAATTCTGTCTTGTGAACTAGAAAATGGAAAACGATCCAAATATTTTTGCAATAAAGCATACCTATCCCAATGAGTGTATACAAGTCTAAAATTAGGTTTAGGATTTTTTTGACCATTCATCACTTGTTTTTACATGAATCCTATCAAGTTGTATGATTGCGCCTATACAAGTTATATTTTTAGGTAAAACTTCATTTACAAGCATCCCTACAGTATAAATTATTGCACAAACGTTGTCATTGGATCTTGTCTAAGCTCCTTGATCACCTGAAACGCTTAAAGCACATGTTAATACCACACTTGAGAATTATTAGCATCACCGAAGTTAGAGTGGCATCATCCAAAAAGCTAACAACAGCATATTGTGCAATATTACAATGCTTTTTTGAAACTTTGGTGGCTTTCAGCTAGAAGTAGATCCTAATGAGTGGTGGAGACAGATCCTAGACCTAGGCTTTAGGAGGCGAACGATAGTTAGGGTTAGACCTAACCTAGGGTTTTGCTTGTTTACTGGGTGTGAACCTGGGATGTAGACCTAGGATTAAATCTCAACCTCTTATACCAACATACATGATTTTTTTCACAATGGAAAATTCAATAATCAATCATCCACATGGACATATACCTCGATGGCTGGTATCTATAACTAAAGATTTTAATCCCTAGTTTTAAAAAAAATTGCTACTGAAACACTTGATTAACAAAAAAAAAAAAAAAACTAAATTAAACTAACAAAACTTATAACCTACAAATAGGTCCCAAAATTAACAACTAATTCCTTAGAATCAGCAATAAGTCCCAGTAATTAGTTAAAACACCTGCAATAGACAACAAATCTAATGAACCTTTTGGCAGTGCCAAAAAAAAGCTTTATGCAGTTCATTAAGAGGGGATGCATATATTGGATAGAAACTATAATGAAATTTAGTGCAGACGAAAAAAACTGAAACAGCATATGCATCCCGTCATACCTTTTGGAATCATCAGAACCAGAGCCTTAAACCCATCAATTTGTCCTCTACCATGATAAAGAACTATACCTCGTTTTAACTAGTATTATTTTACAACCACTTGTCAACCAACATGGTAAAACTCTTTGTAAAACACATCTTCAGACACAGAATGGGACTTTGAAAAGCTTTATGAGGCTCGTGACTGCCTAGTTTATATTCTCGCATTATATCCTTGTAGAACATGGAGTACAGACAATATTACTAAGCATGTCTGGTGTTGAAATATTTGCTGACCTAGAAACCAAAGAGGCGTAAGACAGTATCCAGTGCTATTTGATATTTCAAATCTCTCACCGTAATACAACTGGATAAAGTTTTCTTTAACATTTATAAACCCAAAGTGAGTTAAATTTTTAATGAAGTTCAGTTTATGGATTTCTATGTAAAGTTATGCATGAGATTTCGTTTTATCATTCAAGTCACACTGAACTCTTGTATCCTTATCGTGATATCGAATAAAGTTTACCTTTTCTACTCCTAGCTTTTTCATTAAATGGAACTATTTTTTTTCCACATCCTAGTCCATTTAGTTTTACATGGAATTATTTTTCTATTTCCTCATCTCTTGTGGTGCGCGCATAAAACATGCATCATGAGTTTTTCACTCAGCTATATATAGACTAAGAAATCCCCTTGCAGACCCAGCTACAGTCATATCAAGATGCAAATTTTTTATGTTAAAGTATAACGTGATTGAAGAAACAGTCTGTGACTGTTGCTCCTCTATCATTGCAGAATGATATGTTTGAATTTTAGATGAGATATTTCTCATAGCCCAGCAGCTGCTTTTTTAACCTAACGCTAAATCATGTGCATTTGCATGATTTGTACAGTTTTAAGAAACCATGAATGCAGACAGTAAGTTCATAATGTCCTGTTATTCAAAGAAGTAGGCTAAAAACATTAGCAACTTTTACGGGTTGACACCTGGACCTATATTTTGTGATCCAAGCATTGCTTCTAAAGAAAGAAACTATGCCAAGATTAATGAAGTCGTACAAATTATATCTAGATGAATTTCTTGTAGAAATGGTGATCATAGTCCAGGTAAAAAGCTTTGTTCAGTAAACAACTTCACGTCTTTTGCTCGCATTGGGAAACTAAAATCCAATGCTTTGTTCAAATATATGTTTAGTTAACAACTTAATATCTTTTGTTTGCATCTTTGGAAAATAAAAACCCGCTTTTAACCTTATTCCCAATCATCTATCAGATATTCACTTTTCAAAGCCCCCACTCTTTCCATAATCATATTGATAAGTAATATCTGCATTAAACAAGCAACATCAATTTTCCATTCAGCTATAAGGATAAGAAAGCCAAAATGAAAGACCCAGCAATCATTATATCAAGATGCAGATTGTTAATGCCAAGTATAACTTGATTTAAAACTACATTTATTACTCTAAATCCGCTATCAATCCAGAGTGGTATGATTGAATGTCAGATGTGGTATTTGTCACAGCCAGCAGCTACTTTAAGTTAGTGCCAGGACGTGTAAATTTCTACTACACGTACTGTTTTCAAAAACCATGAATGCACACATAAGTCCTGAATATCTAGTAATTTGAAGACATTGGCTAGTGATATTAGCATCTTTTATGGGATTGGCACCTGGACATATATTTGGCGATCCAAGCATTGTTTTTAAAGAAAGAAATTATGCCAAAAGTAATGAGATTGTACCAGTTATATCTTGGATGAGTTTCTTGTAGAAATGGTGATCATAGGTGTGATCCCTAGAAAGCTTTGTTCAAATTCATTTTCAGTTAACATGTTTGGTTTGAATCTTTGTGAAATAAAGACTTTTTTTTGCCTTAACCCCAACCATATATCAAATGTTGACTTTCGGAACCATGATTGCATTAATCAGTTGCTTACAGTTTATAATGTTGATGATTTTGAATTTTGTTCATACAGTTATGCCACATAAAGACCTGACTCTGGCAAGTGTCTCTTGACTCTTTTGTTGCTACTCTTCCTAACTTATCAACATTCTTATTTTAAAGTATAGTATCTCGAGTTCGATGAAGTGAATGGTAGTCATATCTTATCAGGGCCTGTTTGGTTGGGTGAAGTCGGGTGTCAAACTGTGATTTTGCAGTGTAATTTTACACAGTAAAATCACAAATCACAATCTGCGGCCCGATTCCTACCAACTCGCCCTGAACGTCGTAGTTCACAAAATGTGTGCTAATGGGTTCAGCTAGTCAATCACAGGTAAGGTGGGAGTTTATTAAAAGTAATGGAACTACTTTAGGTTATTAAAAGTAATGGAACTAGTTTAGGTTCCTCTTTGGAACTACATTATTGGAGGAGTCTATGTGAAATTCCAACAAAATTAAGGAGCGGGTTGAGGAAAAGACTCAATAATCATTTATCTTGTATAAATGATTGGGATGTAGTTAGAGGCAAGGCTCTGGCAGAAGTGTCTTTTAACTTTAGAGTTTAGACATGAGCTTCATCCTGCTACTCGCTGCCTTATGGATGCCTGCTAGTGCTCCTGGACTTCCTAACTCCTTAGTACACGTGGGGTGGCTAGAGTCTGGATGCACAATCACTGTCCATGCCATTTTGCATGTCCTTTGCGGAATCATTTTTTTTTTGTTGAGTTAGGAGAGACATAGTTGGGACTACGGCTTAGATGATGATGATAGGAGAGACATTAGTCTCCCCCCTTCTTCAAACAGCATGCCAGAGCCCGGATGACTGTAAGGGTGGTAATGAAAGTGCAAAACAGGGGGTTTTGAACCCAGGTCCCTCATGGGAGACAAGCTGTGCCGGACCACCTGTGCTACACTCGCTGGGTCTTGTGTTTCTATATTACTAGAACATTCGCATGCTGTAGAATTGATATTGTGATTCTTGGTACTGAAGGTAAAAAGCTAGCCAGACTGGAGATATTGAAATTGAGGCCATAAGTCTCTAGAAAAATTGATAATGAAATGCTGATGTGGTTCTGGTAGACTGGGTCATTTCACATATTTTCTCTATAAAATTCTGGTCCAGAGTTCGGCACTCGTATGACATTTGGATTCTTATTTATTGAGTGATTGGGCTCACATATCTCTATAATATTCTGGCCCAGAGTGCATGTTTGATATTTGTTAGGAAATTTGGTTCTTTTATGGATTTGCCATGTTTAAAGAGTCATTTATTTGAACTAATTTCTCAATTGTTGCACTTTTGCTCAAACCAGTATTATCTGGAATTGAATCACGTGGTGCACAAGTCCCATGCCCATTCAATTTCATCTAGGGCGACTTAAGTCTTTAGTGGCAACAATTGTGTCTGCACACTCAGTATGCCAGTATGTGTTACTTTGCTCATCATTTGTCAAGATTAAAACAGCTCTTGCTGTTGTATTAGTGTTCTTCTTGTAGTATTGGGTAAAGCTTTACTGAATTGTGGCACATGTGGACTACGAAGTGCTGTCCAATCTTTGGGTCAATGGTGGCCTCAACCTGTACCTTCAATTTCTAACATGCCATTTGATCTTGATCCTGATAAATCGGTATCTGGTTTGGTGTCCAGCAAAATTGAATTAGGTCTGTGTTCGATCCATTTATAGTCCTACAATCTACGAAATGCATCGATCAGTTTGTTCGAAGTCTGTGAATCAGTACATGCAAATTATTTTATAGAAATTGTGTTCATAAGAATCAATATACGTTACTGTAAGTACGGGAACTTTGTTATCTTGAGAGTTTCAGGTCATTGGGACATTTGCAGGCAAAGGAGATGAATTTTGATTGGGCATTAACGTTTCATCAAAACTCATAAGTATGGTAGTGTAAATTTTGATTGGTAAACTAATCGGTCCAAGAACAAAGATATGCCGTTTACCGCTTGCCGACTTACCCCAGTTCATCCATCTCTAGGCAGCAGGCATAGTATTCACAATATCAACCATGTAATATGTGATAATTAAGTTACACGTACCTTTGGCATTTGTAGCAAAGGAATGGTTTGGAGAAGGAGAGAACTAATCTGCTGCAGTAGCGCATGTTTGAGGTAATTTCTACCCATCTCATTTGTGAAGTTCACCACTATTTGAGGTTTATGTTACGTCGGTGGGACGCCAACTGGAAAATGAAAAATACTAAATTGTAGGTCGACCTACTTAGTGACTAGCTGACCTACTTAGTGACTAGCTGCATCAACATTCGGGTGCAGTAATAAATATGTAAATGTTTCATATATCGGCGTCCGATTATGTTGAAGGATATGCAAATGTTTTCACATCTTGAACGAGTGTGGGTAAAGAAACTAGTTCTTCTGCATCATTTGACCGGATGTAGTGAAAATTGTGAAGGCTAATATTTTTTGACGGAGGCTGGTAAAGAAGCAAGCTCAACGAAAAAAGATTATAGTTAGATCTTGAAATATTGTCTGTGTGATAGGAAAACTTTTGAAGATAGTGGATACCATGATTAGAAGAAAAATCAATATAACTTGCTTGCAGGAAATCAAGTGGACATGAGAATTATATAGAGAGATTGAAAGCACATGGTACAAAACCTGGCATATATATATTGACAAACATAGACATGGCGAGAGAAATATTGTTGATAATATGTTGAAGGATGATATTGTTAAGATTATAAGGATGAGCGATATAATCATAGCTATCAAGGTTATTTTTGAGGAAAAGACTTTCAACATTATTAGTGCTTATGCCCCCCACCCCCACAAGTTGGTCTTAGTGAAGAGGCTAAGAAGTATTTTGAGATAACATGGACAAATCGATTTCGATAGAGGAGAAAATTATTATTAGGGGAGATTTAAATGACCATGTGGGGAGTAGCAATGCTGGATATGAGAGAGTTCAAGATGGTTTTGGATATGACAATAAAAATGGAGGATAATAGATTTTGCAGTTGCATATATTATGATTTTAGCAAACCATAGTCAAGAAATGAGAATCTCATAAGATTACTTTCAAGAGTGAGCGCAATTGTAGCCAAATAGATTACTTCCTTATGAGACATGTGGTCTTAATGTATGCAAGGGGATTGATTCATGGCAAATGACTCACCACCCAACATAGGTTGGCAGCTTTAGATATTAACACAAATATAAATAAAGGCAAGCATAACATGAACTAAGATAGTAGGATAAAATGTTAGAATTTTGAAGAAGAAAAGATATTGACTTTTCATGATAAATTCAACCAATGAAGACATTGGTACTTGGGAGTTTGATGTTAACACTATGTGGCATAATATGAGCTTCTGCATAACAAAAAATGTGAAAAAGGTTTTGGGGGAGTCCAAAGGTTGTGGGTCTTCACAGAAAGAAACTTGTTGGAGTGATGAAGTGCAGAAGGCTATAAAATCCAAAAGGAAGATCTATAGGAGCTTGCCCAAATCTCGAGATGATGCAACCTTTTAGAAATACAAGCAAGCCAAGAAAGAAGTTAAAAAAGATTGCTCAAGAGGCAAGGTCTAGATACTTTGAAGATATTTATAAGAAGCTAAACACATGAAAAGGGGAAAAAGATATGCGCAAAATGGCTTGTATAATAGAAAGGAAAGGAAGAGACCGGAGTTACGTAAAATGCATCAAGAATGAAGGTGGTAGAGTGATGGTGGAGGATGGTGATACTAAGAACCAATGGAGAAACTACTTCATAAGTTTTTCAATGGAGATATCTGTGAATAATGTAAGAGACCCGCGTGACATGAATAAAAAAGATATCATTTACACAATGAGTTTTACTATTTGAGGTCAAGAATGTTTTGGAAAGATGAAAATGAGAAAGACATGCGAACCAAACGATATTCCCATTGATGCATGGATGAGAATGGGGGATGAAGGAGCTGTGGTTAACGAATTTCTTTAATCAAGATTATGAAGACCAAGAAGATGTTGGATAAGTGGAGAAATGGTATTGTAGTCCTGATCTACTAGAACAAAGGAGATGTTCAGAGCTAAACAAACTATAAATGTATCAAGTTGATGAGTCACTATGAAGCTTTGTGAGAGGATTATTGAGCAGAGACTAAGATTTGTAAGGTAGATAACAAACAACCAATTTAGTTTCATGCTTGGAAGATCAACAATAGATGATAATTTTTTGATTGGGAGACTTATGAAGAAGTACATAGAAAGTAAAAGAGATCTTTATATGGTTTTTATTGATTAAAAAAAAGGCTTATGATCAAGTACCTAGGGAGGTGTTGTGGATGGTTTCGAAGAAAAAGATTGTGCCAATCCAATACATTGACTTGATGAAAGACATGTGTGATAGCTCAATTGTGAGTGTAAAGATCCCTGGAGGAGAGACACCAACAATTCCTATTACAGTTGGGGTACACCAAGGATCCACACTCAATCCATATCTGTTTGTTCTTGTTACAGATGAGTTGACAAAGAATGTTTAGGATGGTATTCCTTGGTGTATGTTATTTGCTGATGATGTTGTGTTTATTGAAGAAACTAAAGATGGATTGAATGATAAAGTTTAACTTTAGAGGAAGACATTGGAATCAAATGGATTGATGATTCGTAGGAGCAAAATTGAGTATATGTATTGCAATTTCAGCCAGTCTCATAGTTTGAATGATGGAGCCAAGTTGGACAAAGTAGATATACCAACATGTGATAAATTTTATTACTTGGGTTCTATTATTCCAATATATGAGGATGTCCAAACTGATGTTCGTCATAGAATCACTACGTGATGGCTGAAATCGAGTGCAACTGGAGTATTATGTGATCGGAAGATTCCTCTCAAATGAAAAATCAAGTTTTATAATCAACTATATAACCATCCATGCTCTATGGGAGTGGTAGAGTTACTGTTATTTATGTTATGATCTAAATGCGTCTAAGCATGTTCGTTCCATTAGGGTTAAGTTTGCTTACTCGTACTTGCCTCCTCTCCTATAGATAGGAGAGGTTGCCCTCTACCAATAAGAAATATCTCCTTAGCCTCTCAAACACAATGATCTTTGTTACCTTATCTTCTCCCACCCTCCTCTCCTAGCGTATCAAAAAAGCCATTAGTATGGATATAACCATATAATAGTTGGCGAGTGTGGGTTTTGCCTTATTTCTTGGTAACAACAAGTTGAACTTCAAAGTGGTCAACTTGTGCTATATTTATTTTTTCCTTTGATATAGTATGAATTTATAACGTTAAAGTACAAGTCCTACAAGCATGTTTAAGAGTTGATACAATATAGTAAACCAAGGGCCACTTTTGTTTTAACTTGAAGAAGTCAAGAAGCATTATTATTTGTCATTCCCTCATTGTACAAGCACAAATAGATGAATCGCTACAATCACTAATTTGGTTATTTGGATGTGTGTACTCAAGATTTGAGAGAATATTCAAAAAAGAACTTAAACCATCAAATACTATTCTTAGATTACTTCCATGTTGTAGCTCGTATTTTATAGGTGTTCATATTTTTATTAGCTAGTCGGTACATGTATTGGGTAAGAATGCTGGATGCATGTCAAGGTTTAGCATGGAGCATATGTAGATAGAAATATAGGGGAAGTGTAGTTGGATGCGGCTAGAGAGTAAATGTTTTGATTATAACTTAGTGGATATTTCTTTTATGAAAATAGAATGCCTTAATGAATTGTGTGTAGCTCGTCTGTAAGGTTACCAACAAATTTAAGAACATTTCACAAGATAATCACACATTGTGATGCTAATATTTGATGTTCCATGGTTGGCCTTTGTTGGCACCCCATTTCGGGACCTATTAGATCCAGCAAACTTTCCAAATTTAGATTTTTTAGACTTTAATCATTGGTTCAAATTAACTAAAACCCAAAACTTTGATGTAGACCATCAAACTAGATCGAAAAACACATTTATAAGGAGAATTGAGTTAGTTAACTGAGGCTATGACATAAGTTACTTAAATATATCTTGAGGGCACTTAAGTCATATTTACTCAAACTTGGAGTCATATTTGGCCCTAATTGATCTTCTTAGGAGGAGCTTAATCATTGTTGGATATGTTTGGATGTATTTAACTGCTTTTTGAGATCAAGTTGGCAACATGAGTATTAAGTAATCTTGGCTCAATCACCCTCATTCCTAGGGTTTGGTATATGTAATGACATCCTTATCCTCTTCAAGATTCGGTACAATTAACTTGCACTATGCAAAGTAAGATCCATATGGATGTAGGGAGACCTAGACCAACACGACCAACACTAGTGTGGGTGAGATCCAAACCCGCACTAGACTGGGTGAGATCCATGTGGGCACTAGTGTGGGAAAGATCTAGACTCACACTAGATTAGGTGTGATCCTAACTCTAGGCAAGATCTGGAGTTTCATTAGTCTGGATGAGAATTAAGAATGCATTAATTTAGATAAACTTGGACACGTGTTCTCAATCTTTATATAGAGGAGACTTGTAGTCTAATATGTTTGTTTGCCATACGTGATTAAATCAAATGAGAGGATGTGATCATTTACTATTGGGTAAGCATCAATCAAGTTCCACATTTGTCCTACATGAAATGGATGAAGAAACAAGATACAAGGGAGTAAGAAGAGACATATAAGAGACACACTGAGTATGAGGAGAGCAAAGAATAGATCATCCAATGTTTATTGAGATCTCAGAATAACTCAAACTTCTACAACCTCAGTCACCTTATGATCCTAGTGAGACCTCAAGTCCTTCCATGCTTTCTCCTCAGACTTGACTTTCCCTGACAACCCAGTGAGACTCATAATCCCCAAGTGACCAAACTCTACGTTGACTTCCTAATGAGAAATCTAGTCTCACCCAAGTTCTCTAGGCTTGAAATCCTAGTGAAACTCCATTTCTTGCCTAAGAGTCCATGCCTTACTATGACTTTTCATAGTGATTGCATAAATTGACTCAACTAACTTTGAGAATTCCATTATCTAAAATAGAATATTCTAGGTCATTAATTTTTAATATGCTTCATAATCTATCACAAAATCGTTTATTACCGAAATTCTCATTCCTAATGGCTATACAAACAAAGGCGAGAGGATCTGAGTGTCCGTCCGTAGAATGGATCACATAGCATATGCATGAATAAAACTACAAAAACGAAGGTATGAGACAACTTGGTATATCAAAAGAAACGAAACTATTAGCTGCCATAAGATCTTAGGTCCTATAATTCAAACCATGTGAATTCCATCTGCATGTCATTAGATATTATCAAAGTAAGAGCATAATATTATCGTATAAGTGCGGAACCAATGATCAATGTAAGATATTCATAGTGTACATGTTACCTAAAATCATATAATGAGTACACACTGTGCTGAGTATGTTGTGAAAACATATAAAATTGTAGGTTTAAGAGAACATATATTGCCTGGCAAAAACTTAATATAATATTAAGAAAAAAATTAAAAACATTAAAGACTTTCTTATTAACATGCAAGCGTATTTTAAGTTCCTTAAGGTCTTTGACCACCTTCTCAAAAGAGGGGACCGTGAGGGACATTTAGGACAAAGCTAAGTATGTATCATTTATTACATGAGATAATAGAAAACGTCAAGATTTGACCCTATTCATAAGGGGCCTCAAGGCCATCGCCAAGAGATTCTCATTTCATCAACATGGTCTTCCCTTTCTTGATAAATCAAGTAGGACAACCACCCTTGTGTCCTTACCTTGAGAATATATGCAGGTGCACAAGATTGTAAAATGGACATCTATGGTTTTATTTTCAAGTTTTTTCTACATAGTATATTCATGACAAACATAGTAGTCGTCAGGAACATGTAGCTCAAACAAGTATATAAATCTAAGCATTTTAGATTACATACATACAAGTGATTTTCAATACCACTAATCTGGCAATTAGGAGAATAAAAGTGTACCTTGATATCAGTAAACTAGCATTAAGGACAAGATTAGATCTTTGAAAAGAGTCTAAAGAGATCATGACATTATAAGAAAGTGTGATATGGTTAAAATCAGAAGTATTCATGTAATCTTAAATGTATTCATAAAGGGTGAATGTTCCATCTAATTTAAATTTCAATTTGCACAATGATTGATTTTGACATCTCCAATGTGCATGTCATATTCATCTTCAATCTACATATTAGTCATATATCATTTTGATTTGGTGAAACATCCTAGCAATATCAGGGATCTCAAACTTAGATTTTCATGATCTTAATAGGGAAATCATAATATTTGAAAAAGATTCATGTCTTAATCATCATAACATTCAATTAAGTCACATTGATCATTTCAATGCAATATAATCAACACTAGAGTACAAAAGATATCAGTCTTGATTTAGTGTCATAAATTTTAACAAGCCACTTCTTTGAAGGTATTATATAACATGGATCATCATTAGGGCAAGTCTTATACAAGGATAGATATCCAATCATCAACATGTGCATCAAGATTATATAAAGTGTTACATGTGTGTTATATATAGTCAGAAAGTGATTATGAGTGTGTCACATGGTATTTCTTATCACAAGTCATCACAAGGATTGATCCAAAGGCCAAGATACAATTTTGAGAAAATTTGATCTAGATTAGCACAATGTTTAAAGGTCATCATTATAAGGTCCACATATAGGCATTTTTCATATTATCAAGTTGCAACAAGGTTCAAGTAAGAAATATTTAGGATCTTGGTACATCAAGTACTATAAGTTACTGATCTAGATCAAACATGACAATTTTGAGTGCATATAATCAATTTGAACATTAATCTAATGGTCTTTAACATCAAAGTCCATATTACACATATTTCATGGTTCATTTCATAAATTAAGGCCATTAAAGGGGCTAAGCATGATCAAGATCAGTTCACAAGTCACAAGATGGAATATGTTATTGATTAGGTCATTATAATCAAGTGAGGGTCATGCTATGATCATGGTTGAACATTAAGCACCAAATCTTGTAAACAAGATCAATTACATGCTATTTTTATCATAACATGGGCTACGAGAGAAATTTAGCTCTGAAACTAGGTTCATTGGATAGATCTTGTTCTTTAGATCAATTTTCATATATAATATGCCATTTTTGTTCTTATGGATGATTTTATACAAACTTTGCAAGAATGAAGGTATTTCTAGCGAGAGAGAAATATACCCCTTGGAGGGTGACATGGTGCTCTAGTACTGGCCCTAAGTCGGACCCACAACTGCCAGTTGGATCGGTTCCGCGGTCTACTCTGACTTGTTAAAGGTGAGAAAATGAGAGGGGGGTGGAAGGACTTAACTGTAAGATTACGATCCAAGGGTTGATGCCTCGTCTCTCTTGTGGACATGGCCCCACGCCCAGGTATCAAGCCGCAGTGACGTAGTCACTATGTCACATAGGGGTATCAGGGATTTTGGCCACCTCAGTGCATGTGAAGTGGCAGCCCAACCTTGGAGGAGGTCCGCGAGGGGATGTCAAATTTGATTCTCTATGAGGGATACTAGGGTAAAAAGGCCCATGATGAGCCCTATGGCAGCACAAATGGGGGAAGGAAGAAGAAGAGAAGGTGGGGGATGGAGCTGCAAGGCATGAAACACCTAGGAAATATGGGGAAAACTGAGGGGTAAGCCCTGTGGTTTCAAAGGAAGCTTTTAAGGGGTCGAGAAGGCATGAAGGCCACTCAATTCATCACGTTATGGCCACAGTGGCCGACATGGATAGAGGGGTACTCCATACCCTCCCCCTTAGCTCATACAACTTGAAGAAACTAAGGGTGAGGACATGATAAGGTTGCGAGGATTTTCATGTCCTTGATTGGGGCCAATGGTCATTGTGAAGATGTGCCCTCTACCTTGGCCACCAGACGTGCCCTCTACATTGGTCGTGGCCTAGGACCCTATGGCGCCTGTGACCAAAGTAAAAGACGACCCATGGTCGTCAGATCTAGCATGGATGTTGTCTGGGTGCGCTAGTGTGTTGGACTAGCTAGGCACACACATAAAGTCAGGTCCAAGGAAAAAGTAAAGGTCGAGGCCCAGGAAGGAGAAAAGAAGAAAATAAAGGTTGGAAAGGCTAGAAAATGGAGCAAATTGGAAATAGCCATAACTTTCACCTCAACACTCTGATTTGGGTCAAATCTTTGGTATCAGACCAAAAAATTCCTCATCTTTCTTATAACTAGTTTGAGATTAACCTCAGTAGGTTGAATGGTCTAAAAAGTAAAAAAAAAACTCAACATTAGCTAGGTAATCAACTTTATACGAATGAGTTCGTACTTCCAATATAGCCATCATAACTCATCAATTGAGCAACATGTAATTTCAAAGCATACAAATGATGACGAGGAAGTTCATTGAATGAAATTGAGTGTTTATGAGTGAAGATATGCATATTTGGAGGAGAGATAAAAACCAAACTGTTATATCCTCCATACCTTAACCGAAATTTTGTCCCCAAAATTAAAGCACATCCTCACATGACATTGGGACTTTATATTCTATATCATATCCATCATAATGCTCCATGTATAATATCATCATCCTTCAATCATCGATTACAATATCAAGAAATCAAACATCAATGTCCGAGCATAATCACATACATTAAAAGACAACAAATTTGGAGATACCGCCATTTAGGTCAAACAAACAGGGTTCTTTAATTCAAGGGTGAATCATGACATTCGATCCCGACATTGTAGGGTTCTAGCTTCTACATTGGTCTAGGTGCAGTTATACATCCATGATTGATATTTTGTACATCAACAATTCGAGAAAAATATCATTTTTCAATGTTGTGGTTTGTTATCAAAATAAATGAAGGTCCCAACCTAGTCCTCATGAGAGCATACCCTAATTCATAAATTGGGAGGTCAACATAATGATCATCTATATATTCAAGTGGCAACATGAAAATCATCAATTATATATTGAGGGTGATCTAAAGATCCATATGGGGTGGTCATAGTATCATCAATATCAAGATGAATTATCTCTTTGCTAGGATTGTGCAAATTGACATAGAGAGCATGATTTGGACAAAAAAAGTCATAGGTCTAAATTTTTTGAAGCTAGGGTATAAAATTCCTAATTAGATTATAGGTGTGACTGTTCATCCATAATCAACAATCAAGCGACATGTGTGATATCAACATCAATTCATAATCAGAGTATTCAAGGTTGATGAATGATCTTGTAAGGACCCTAACCTGAGTTTTGGGGTAACCCTATTTGCTTTGGCTTAATCATGTGCTTAGAACCTTACTCTAATCTTTGAGATGTGATTAGGGCTTGTGGTGTGCTTAAGTTTCAATTTTGAGCCTATTTGGATGATGTTTGTACTTTCTGTGATAGTTTTGGTGCAAATTTCAATTTACCCAATAAAGGGGGTTGATGTGCAATTTGCCACCTCTAGAGTGTTCCTTCTCTCTCCTGGCTTCATGAGAGAGAGTGTGGTGCTTTGGGGCACTTTTTTTACCCTTGTTTGAGTGGTGTCACCCTTAGTGGTGATTGGGATTTTCTAGGGTTAGTGTGCTTTGACCTTGTGACCTTTGTTGGTTTGTCTCGACCTAGGTCGCGACCTAAGGCTTATTGAGGGGGTGTCTCAGTCAAGACACTTTCCCATATTGTGGTGGTCACGACCAAGATTGTCTTGGGTTGAGACAAAGGTTTGGGAAGTGTGTTTTGACCTAGGTTGCTTGTGGTAGTCTTGGTGTCACGACCTAATGGTGTGGTTTGGGTTAGGGTTAGGCTTGGAAAAAAAAGCCATAAACCATTCACCAAACCAAACCAACCCCAACCACACCATTAAACCACTCAGCATTTTGGGTGATGGTTTTGGTTAAACAAAACTCCATATTTCTGGTGTGGTTGAAATGGGAAACTAAATCATTCGACAACATCCAAAAATCATGAAGACAACACTTCCCAAATTCACTATACACCTCCACATTGCCTCTCCATTAACATGTACCGACCTCCCTCCATCATCATACATGTACTCTCTACATTTACCATACCCCCGTTGTAGCGTAGCCTCATATGCAGCCACTGCCGGCGCTGTCGTGGTTGTATAGGTCTCCGCCCCCGACAGAAGTGATGCCTATGATATAGCCTCCGTCGACGATGTCGTGGTTGTACAGGTCACCACCGTCATGACTGAATACAACGTCACTGCTGCCAATATTCTCTTTGCTTCCTCTGTTGAACTCGTCCCTACTGCAGCAACGAATGAACACACCACTGTTGATGCGACTTTTGGTGCACCTGAACATAGTGCTGTTGTGGACTATTCCTGGCGCTGCTGCGGCTGCAAGTACTTCCTGCTGCCGCGGCTGTACATGTCATTTCTACAACCATCAATTTTGGTTTTCCGACGAGCTGCCATAGTAGCTTGGTGCTCGCAGATTTTGGGAGCACCAAGACCTAGCTGGTGCTCATGGGGACAAGGCAGTAGCTAAAGGCTCAAACAACTTGTTCGATGAGCTGCCCTTCGAATGACACATCCCGCCTCCCCAACCCACGAGCCGGCAGTGACGACATAACGTCTAGCGAGCTTGCCATAAATGACATGTCCCGCCTCCCCAAACCGGGAGCCCCACAACGACGACGATGGACGAGCTTGCCACAAATGACATGACCCGCCTCTCAGGTCCAGGAGCCCCACAACGACAATGAACGGTAGGCTTGCCACACACATATTCAGTAGCTGCTTGGTTGTGAGGGAATTAGTGTGGAGATGGCGAAGCATGGAGAAGCTAAATGGAGTATGCTTGTACATCACACCAACCGACTTGCATGTTGAGCATGTGGAAGACGATGATCTCTATATCGTTTGATGTGGTCGCATGCTGTGGATGTACTTTTTTAATCAATATACCATGACAGTTGGAAAAAGTAACAAGTCGTGGTTACTCTGGAAGTCCATGGGTCCCCGACAATGGTAATCCAATCTTGGTGGTATGGAAATGGTATGGGTGGACGTGCCTACCGTGTTTCACAGTTTCTGCTGGGATGGTGTGTGGATGGACCCAAACTGGTCCATTGCCATCCCTAGTTAGGGTGTGTCGCGACCTTGGAGCCCTTGGTATGTTGCAGTCGCAACATAGAGGGTGGATCTGTTTGGGTGGTCGAGACACTACCTAGAGTGTATCACCATGTCTTGCATGCCATGCTTAAGTGATTGCATGTGGTTGCATGTTGGTCCTTTTAATGGACAAGTGTCTCTTTGGAGCCCTATCTTGTTGACACCTCATCCTTTGTCTTACCTCCCTTCTCCTTTGCTATATGAACCCTCTTCTCTCCATGCAAGTGGTTCTTTTCAGCCATCTTCTTCCTCCCTTCTCTTGTGCTCGTCCTTGGAGCTTGGTGGAGCAAGAAGGAGTGTTCTTGGTGCCAGGGAGGTGGTTCATCCCTTGCATGTGGTGCTTGTAGTGATCCTTGGTCATCTCCAATCTTGGTGAGTGTTTATCTTCTTTTATTGATGTTTTCTTTGGATCTTCTATCTCATCTTCTTCCTCTTTCTCAGCCTTAGACTGTGTTTTGACATAGATGTCGTTCTTGAGAGCAAGCTCCTCATTGCAAGGGTATTAGGCCATGTTTTGACAAGGCGACACCCAAGTGAGAGGGAGTTTCTTCTCTCTTTTCCCCTTTCTCTTTGGTTCAGCCAAGAGATTCTTTGCTTCTTTCTTGAGCCACCCTTTGACCTTGGTGTTTCCTCCCTTTTGAGGTGCTCTTGAGGCCGAGTGTGGAGCTTTTGAGTGGATCTTTTCCAACCCATGGATCGTGTGCTTGGAGCTTTGGTGGTGATCTTCTTAAGGCGGGTAATATAACATTAAATCTACTCTATTATTGTACTTCCTTATAATTTTTTGTTAATGACTTCTTCCCTTAAATTGCATTCTCACCATGATTGTGCTTAATGGTAATCTCTATAGCTTGTTGATGGTGATCCTTTGCTTGGTTTGAACGCAATCTAAAACCCTAACCTTTTGTACCTATTTTGGTACATGATATGTTGTGAAGGTCTTTCTCCATGCGTTGCTCTTTACCTTGCCATCATGCATGGTGTTTGCACACCTAGAGGTTGGAGGGTTGTTACGTTTGATTTTGGTCATCTTGGACTTGGTTTTCTCTTCCTTGGCTAAGGTTTTTCCTTGGTAGTTTCTTGACCCATGACTTAGGGTTTTGGTGATCGGTTGTATGTGACATTTTCTTCATGGTAGTCATGGTTTCACCTTTAGTTTCAGTTCTATTTTGGCACCTAGGTGGTGCATCTTGGAAGGTCGACACCTCCCTCATGATGGTCGTGACCTTGATAGCTCTTGAGTCGAGATGCTCCATTGAGGTTGAGTTCAACCTAGTGATGTTAGGTTGAGACCCTTGGTGGGTGGTGACCTAGTTACCCTTGGTGTTGGGGCTTTGTTTTGGTTTTGCTTGAGTCAAGACTCACCCTTGAGAGTAGGGTCGCGACCATGATTAGGGCCGGTAAAACTCGACCCGACCCGACTAAAGCGAGTTTGGGTCTTGATTTTTTTTGACCCGACCCGAAATGACCCGAACCCGAATAACTCGAAATTATTTATGGGTCGGATCTGGGTTTGCAATTCTCGACCTACAAAACCCGATCGACCCAAAATTATGTCTTCATATATGTATATATATTTCATATTTTAGCCATATAAAAGTTAAGCACATCCAAAATAAAAAAATATAGTTTATACAAGTCTTTGCTTGTAAAACACTAATTAATCAACAAATTCTACAACAATTTCGGGTCTAAAGGGTTTTTATTTTTGGGTTTTTTGGGTTTTCCGGGTTTGTATTTTCAGGTTTTTCGGTTTTGCATATAACATGGTATTTTCGGGTCCATCGGGTCAAGCCCGTAAATAGTAATTTTGGGTTCAGGTCGAGGAAGTATGACCCGAAATTATTTTTGGGTCGGGTTTGGGTCGAGTGTATTTGATCTGACCCGAATTGACCTGAAATAGGACCCGCTCAACCCGGACTCGATTGCCAACCCTAACCATGATGGTCTTGCGTCGCGACATGGGTGAAGGTTGATCGTCTTGGGTCGCGACATGGGTTGGGGTCGAGACACCTCTGGTCGAGGTGCTTTGGTGAAACCCTAATATGAGATGAGTTAAGGGATTGATATCCCATGGCATATGGCCTTGTTGATAATGTTGTGAATGGCACTAACACGGGCGTCTTGTGGTGATAGTGTGACATGATCACACCCGATACATTTTATATCTTCTGGAGTTATGTTGTACCCTTACTTTTGTAGAACTTGTTCTGGCTTTGTACATTATAGCTTGATTGATGCTAAAAGACACATAACTGGCTTAACTAATCAAGTGGAACCTAATCATGTAGCTTTGCCCTGTGCCATAGATCCATTCAGTGTCAGCACTTGTTGAATGGTGAAACCAGTTTAACTCGTAGCACATATTTTTTAATATGTGGGGGTGAGGACGAATATCCCCTTACGTCCAGGATATATGAGACAATCATGCGTGAGATGGTCTCCTAATGCTATGTGATACATGATTGACTGCGGGCCATACCCTGGTAGGAGTGCGGTTGCGGGCCGTAGCTCAATTCCTCTAGCGTCGTGATCTGTACCAAGGCGGGCTAGATTTGTATAGATGGACTATATGTCGCTGGTAGCAGTTTGATTGGTGATGTCACTGGAGGCTCACTTGTATTGACCGAGGGGGTGAGGTCGTGGATTTCAGCTCTTCTATAGACTTTGTTTGGCAACGATTTCAACTTAGTAGTGGTCGGTTGGATTTGGGTGGTACGAATCAAATCCTTGGGGCATCATAAAATACGTAATCAACTGTATATTGCATTTGATTCAGATCACATACAATAACATTAGTTGTTGCCCTGCCTTGCTTTTGTACATGCTAGTTAGTAGAAAATATACATGTTCTTTGCATTCTTTCTTAAATTCTTGATTATGCTACTATTCAATAATAAGTGCCAGTATTGCGTAAACGACTTTAATCAGTAGTCACATATCATTTAGTTGAATCTGTTCATCTTGCTTAGCCATACACATGATTGCTTTAATACATGTGCTATAATAGTGTTGGTGGAGAGTTATATCTCCCGTTGAGATTTGGAATCTTACCCAGTGAGTTTCTCACATCTTTTTAGGTGGACGTGCACGAGGAGGTAGAGATCGTGCAGTCGAGGTTGAGCAACAACAAGAGGGATAGTAGCTGACAATGTTGGAAGTGTTGCTGGTGGTCCTTTTGTTGTAGAGTCCTAGAGTTGTCCCTGTACACTCAGACTTTGCGATGGTTTTTGGGTGTGTTTTATAAACGTGCTTTCGATACATGGTTTGTCTTGTGTGTCCTTTTCATGTATGGTTACAATGGATGTGTATATATGTTTGGGACATATTTTCTTGTAACAGGCTGATGGCATATATGGTAAGTACCTTGTGACATGAAAGTGACTCATATGTAAGGGTCTTTGCTGTTTGTGAGCTTAATGACAATGGTTTTAATTTCTAGTATTTTCCAGTAATCTATTTGTTATGTCTTGTTTCCGCGGTTAGTTTTGGGAGTTATCTTGTGGTTTGTGGCGTGGGACGTCACAGTTTGGTTGATATCAGAGCTTTAGGTTCACTGAGTCTAAAGGGACCTAGGACTAGGGTTTGTGCATGTTCTTGTGTCCTCTAGTCTATCTTATATTGATTCTGCTTATGCAGAAGAAGTAAAAAAGCTTAAAGATGTTTGGAGAACATGAAGAACACGCTGCTGAGAGTAGTGTTGCTGCACTAGAAGGTGGTGCAAGGAACCAGGAACAAGAAGATGGGGTGTCTGAGGGTCCCCAGTTTGACCCCACCATGATTGAGAACCCTGCCTTTCAGTCTCTTTTTGGGCAGTTCATGGCTATGATGACGCATATGACAAACATGATGCCTGTACCTCAACCTAGGGCACCGGTTCCCAATGTGGAATCTTCAGGTATTGAGAAGACCTTTGAGCGACTTCGTCGTGTTGGGGCGGTGGAGTATATTGGGACGGCTGGCCTGGCAGATGCTGATCTACGACTTACTGATCTCGAGTAAGTCTTCAAGATCCTCAGCATTCCGGAGACGGACAAGGTTAAGCATACGGTGTACCTTCTGAAGGGGAGTGCTGGCCATTGGTGGGCCATAAAAGAGGAGAAAATACTTGGTGCCGAGGTAGGTTGGGAGGAGTTTTAACGTGAGTTTGTTAGTCAGTACTTTCCACAAAACTATCTGGATGAGAAGATCCGTCAATTTGAGTGGATCCGACAGGGATCTATGTCTATCAATGAGTATGAGGCTAGGTTTATGGAGCTTCTTCGGGTTTGTCCTCACATGACTGCTACAGATGATGAGAGGATACAATGTTTTGAGAAGGGGTTGAACGATAAGTTGTCTACCCCGGCGGCTGCTTTGGAAAATTGAGAAATGTTTTCCACGTTAGTGGAGTCTGTTTGGATGATAGAGTGATCTGTGATAGAGAAGGGGGAGACAAGCACCAGGAAGAGGCATGCACAGTCCCAAGGACAGTAGTCAGGAGGATTTAAGAAATCGAGGTTTTCTACACCGTCAACATTGCAGAGGTTCAGTGTGCATACGAAGTGGTCATCTAGTAAAGGTAGATGCCATAGCTTTCCACCTGCTGGAGCTCACAACTCATCGTCGGTATCAATGACGGGGTCATCTAGGTCGTAGTTTGAGACTCGAGCTTGCTACAAGTGTGGGCAGACATGACATCTGAAACAGGAGTGCTTGGTGAGAGATGACGAGGTGACCCAGCAATCGAGACAGAGCCAACATGGCTCGTAGATGTAGTAGAATAGCGGTGCAGGAGGACGAGGACGTAGCCAAGCATCGCTGGCTGGATCGTCTGCTCAAGGAAGCAGAGAACGGGGGTGACAACATGCTACAACTAGATTCTATGCTATGAGTCAGCAAGAGGCGGTAGTCAACCCGCGAGTAGTGATAGGTCATATAGAGTTATTTCATTCTGATTTGTCATCTTACTTTGTATCTGTTTTGGTTGACTCGGGTGCAACACACTCTTTTATCACTCACAATGTGCTTGATGGTTTTCTTTTGCCTGTTAGTCGTAAGAGGGATAGTTTGTTGTTAGAAACTTTGTTAGTTGGTTCTGTAATGTTGCAGGAGGTGTGTCCTTCCTGTGTCATTTCTATTTTAGGGCACAACATACAAGTGGATCTCATACCACTTGACATGCATGGATTCGATGTAATCCTTGGAATGGACACCTTGGAGAAGTATAGAGTGGTCTTGGTTTGTAGTTCCAAGCATACAACATTTACAGATGATGATAAGACGTGGATCTTCCAAGGAGACAGGAAGATTCCTCCGACATGTTTGGTGTCGGCGATGGTGGAAGGGAAGCTCTTGAGACAGGGTTGTTAGGTGTTCTTGGCACATGTGCTGGATACTAAGGTGAGGAGTCCTAGTATTTAGGAGGTGTCAGTTGTCAGAAAGTTCAAAGACGTGTTTTGTGAGGAGTTTTCAGGTGTTCCCCCACCCCGAGAGATTGATTTTGAGATCAAGCTGGTCCCCAACACGCAATCGATAGCCCAGACACAGTATAAGATGGATCCAGTCGAGATGGCAGAGCTGAAGAGATAGTTGCAAGAGCTACTTGATAAAGGTTTAATCAGGCTGAGTACGTCGTCGTGGGGGGTGCTCCAGTGCTATTTGTGAAAAAGAAAGATGGATCCATGAGGCTGTGTATAGACTACAAGCAGTTGAACATGGTGATGATAAAGAACAAGTACCCCTTGCCAAGAGTAGATGGTCTGTTTGATCAGTTGTGTGGCACAATAGTGTTCTTGAAGATAGATTTGAGGTCAGGATATCACCAGTTGAGGATCATAGAGGATGACATACCTAATTCAGCTTTTAGGATGAGGTATGGTCACTATGAGTTCGTTGTTATGTCGTTTGGGCTGACCAATGCACCGACAATGTTCATGAACTTGATGAACAGAGTGTTTTGACTGTTTCTTGATCAGTTTGTGGAGGTCTTCGTAGATGACATCTTGATATACAGTCGTGAAGATTTCTTGGGGCTTTTTGCCAAGTTCAACAAATGTGAGTTCTGGTTAAAAGAAGTAGATTTCTTGGGGCTTGTTATATCTGCTGAGGGAGTTCGTGTGGATCCCAAGAAGGTGGAGTCAGTGACAGAGTGGGAGCAGCCAAAGACGCCGATAGAAGTTCACACTTTTCTAGGTTTGACAGGCTATTACAGGAGGTTCATCAAGGACTTCAGTGCTATCACTTTGCCCCTAACCAAGTTGACAAAGAATGACGTGGCATTCGTCTGGGATGATATATGTCAACGTGATTTTCAGACATTGAAGGAGAAGTTGACAAGTGTACCGATTCTGGTCTTACCTGAGCAAGGAAAAGGATACATAGCCTTCTGTGATGTGTCCAAGAATGGTTTGGGTTGTGTGCTGATGCAGGATTAGCAAATAGTTTCTTTTACTTTTCGACAACTTAAGAAACACGAGGAGAATTATTCGACCCACAACCTGGAGTTAGCCGATGTAGTCTATGATTTGAAGATCTGGAGGCACTACCTTTATGGTAAGAAGTGCTAGATCTTCACAGATCACAAGAACTTGAAGTATATCTTTTTACAACAGGAGTTGAATATGAGGCAGCGACGTTGGATGGAGCTAATCAAGGATTATGACTGCACGATTGATTATCATCCAGGGAAGGCGAATGTTGTGGTAGACACATTGAGCAGGAAGTCTTCATCTTTGCCTATGGATAGAGCCCAGTTGAGTTCTTTGGTGTGTCACAAGCGAGACATGTAGGTCTCTTTTCGTCAGATGAATGTTAAGCTGGAAGTTTCCTTACTAACAATATTGTTAGCATAGATATAGGTGAAGTCCATGCTGAGACAACATATTAGAGAGGCACAACAGGGTGATACCATGATACAACATATTAGATCAGAGTTTGGCAGTGCGAAGCGTGATGGATTCCACGAGTCAGATGATGGGACAGTTTGTTACCATGGCAGAGTTGTGGTTCCTGATGTTGATTACCTAAGGAAGATGGTACTGGAACAAGCTCACTCATCCATGTACCCAATGCACCTAGGTAGCACCAAGATGTATCATAATCTGAAGGATATATATTGGTGGTCTGGCTTGAAGAAGGACGTGACTGAGTTTGTTGTGAGATGCCTTTTGTGTCAACAAGTCAAAACTGAGCATCAAAAGCCTACAGGGACGATGCAATCATTGTCTATTCCACAGTGGAAATGGGATCGTGTGACTGAACTTTGTGGTTGGTCTGATTAGGATAACCAAAGTTCATGATTCTATCTGGGTGATCGTTGATAGGTTGATCAAGTCAGCGTATTTTCTTCCAGTGAAGACGTCCTATACATTTGATAAGCTTGCCCAGATCTATTTTGATGAGATAGTGTGTTTGCATGGTGTTCCATCAACTATCATATTTGATAGAGGTCCTCAGTTCACAAGTCATTTTTGGGAACGACTGCACACAACTTTGGGTACACAGTTGAGGTTCAACACTGCCTTTCACCCACATACAGATGGTCAGTCGGAGAGGACCATTCAGACCTTAGAGGATTTGGTGAGAGGTTGTATTCTGTAGTTTTTGGGCAGTTGAGACATACACCTCGGTCTGATAGAGTTCATCTACAATAATAGTTATCAACGAAGCATCGACATGGCACCTTACGAGGCGTTGTATGGGAGACGTTGCAGGTCTCTGTTGTGTTGGTATGAGACCGGAGAATACCAACTTCTTGGTCCTGATCTTGTGTAGCAAATGATAGAAAAGATCAAAGTGATTCAACAACCATTGAAGGCAGCACTAGACAGACAAAAGTCGTATGCAAATAACCATCGTAGACCGTTGGAGTTCCAAGTGGTAGACAAGGTATACCTGAAAGTCTCTCCTTGGAAAGGTGTTCTGAGGTTTGGGAGGAAGGGTAAGTTGGCTCTGAGGTTTATGGGACCTTACCATGTGATGGCACGTGTTGGGAAGGTGGCCTACAGGTTGGAGTTGCCACCTGAGTTGCACAAGTTGCATCCAGTGTTTCATGTGAGTATGTCGAGAAAATGCCATCCTGATACCGAGCTGATGTTACAGCCCGTGGAGGTGGAGCTTGATGAGGATATGTCTAATGTTGAAGGTCCAGTGTTGATCCTTGACAGAAGAGTGAAGAAGCTGAAGAAGAAGGACATAGTTCTTGTGAAGGTACTATGACATTACCGTGGTGTTGAGGAAGCCACATGGGAGCTCGAGGAAGTACTCCTATCTTTTCTCTTAGGATTTTGGGGGCAAAATCCTTGTTAGGGGTTTAGGGCTTGTAAGGACCCTGACCTGAGTTTTGAGGTAACCCTATTTGCTTTGGCCTAATCACATGATTAGAACCTTACTCTAATCTTTGAGATGTGATTAGGGCTTGTGGTGTGCTTAAGTTCAAGTTTGAGCCTATTTGGATGATGTTTGTACTTTC
Organism: Alisma plantago-aquatica; assembly: GCA_963693085.1. Classification (NCBI taxonomy): domain Eukaryota; kingdom Viridiplantae; phylum Streptophyta; class Magnoliopsida; order Alismatales; family Alismataceae; genus Alisma; species Alisma plantago-aquatica. The sequence goes on from OY856412.1 coordinate 354,381,514, forward strand.
TGTGCTAGTTTTGGTGCAAATTGCAATTTACCCAATATAAGGGGTTGATGTGTGATTTTCCACCTCTAGAGTGTTCCTTCTCTCTCCTGGCTTTATGAGAGAGAGTATGGTGCTTTGGGGTGCTTTGTTTGACCCTTGGTTGTGTGGTGTCATACTTAGTGGTGATTAGGGTTTTCTAGGGTTAGTGGGCTTTGACCTTGTGACCTTTGTTGGTTTATCTCGACCTAGGTCGCGACCTAGGTCGCGACCTAGGTCTTGTTGATGAGGTGTCGTGGTTGAGACACTTTCCCATAGTGTAGTGGTTGCGACCAAGGTTGTCTTGGGTCGATACAAAGGCTTGAAGAAGTGTGTTTTGACCTAGGTTTCTTGTGGTGGTCTTGGTGTCACGACCTAGTGGTGTGGTTAGGGTGTGTCACGACCTTGGAGCCCTTGGTGTGTTGCGGTCGCAACATAGAGGGTGGAGCTATTTGGGTGGTCGAGACACTACCTAGAGTGTATCACCATGTCTTGCATGTCATGCTTAAGTGGTTGCATGATGGTCTTTTTAGTGGACACGTATCTCTTTGGAGCCCTATCTTGTTGACACCTCATGCTTTGTCTTACCTCCCTCCTCCTTTGTTATATGAACCCTTTTCTCTCCATGCCAGTGGTTCTTTTCCATCATCTTCTTCCTCCTTTATCTTGTGCTCGTCCTTGGAGCTTGGTGAAGCAAGGAGTGTTCTTGGTGCCTTGGAGGCGGGTCATCCCTTGAATGTGGGTACCCCATCCTCTTCCTCTTTCTGGGCCTTTGACTGTATTTTGACATGGTGGTCGTTCTTGAGAGTAAGCTCCTCATCACAAGGGTATTAGGCCATGTTTTAACAAGGTGACACCCAAGTGAGAGGGAGTTTCTTCTCTATTTTCCCCTTTCTCTTTGGTTCGGCCAAGAGCTTCTTTGCTTCTTTCTTGAGCTACCCTTTGACCTTGGTGTTTCCCCCTTTTTGAGGTTCTCTTGAGGCTGAGTGTGGGGCTTTTGAGTGGAGCTTTTCCAACCCTTGGATCGTGTTCTTCGAGCTTTGGTGGTGATCTTCTTAAGGTTGGTTATATAACACTAAACCTACTCTATTATTGCACTTCCTTATAATTTTTTGTTAATGACTTCTTCCCCTAAATTTCCTTCTCACCATGATTGTGCTTAGTGATAATCTCTAGAGCTTGTTGATGGTGATCCTTTGCTTGGTTTGAACACAATCCGAAACCCTAACCTTTTGTACCCGTTTTGGTTGATGATATGTTTTGAAGGTTTTTCTCCATGTGTTGCTCTTTACCTTGCCCTCATGCATGGTGTTTGCACACCTAGAGGTTGGAGGGATGTTAGGTTCGGTTTTGGTTATCTTGGGCTTGGTTTTTCTCTTCCTTGGCTAAGGTTCTTCCTTGGTAGTTTCTTGACCCATGACTTAGGGTTTTGGTGATTGGTTGTATGTGACCTTTTCTTCATGGTAACCATGGTTTCATCTTCAGTTTCAATTCTGTTTTGGCAACCTATGTGGTGCATCTTGGAAGGTCATGGCACTTCCCTCATGATGTTCACGACCTTGATAGTTCTTGAGTTGAGATGCTCCATTGAGGTTGAGTTCGACCTAGTGATGTTAGGTTGAGACCCTTGGTGGGCGGTGACCTAGTTACCCTTGGTGTTGGGCTTTGTTTTGGTTTTGCTTATGTCGAGACTCACCTTAGAGAAGAGGGTTGTGACCATAATGGTCTTGGGTTGCGACATGGGTGAAGGTTGATCGTCTTGGGTCGCGACATGGGCTGGGGTCAAGACACCTCTGGTCGAGGTACTTTGGTGAAACCCCAACTCTAAGTGACGTGGGCGCGACATGGTCTACATGTTGAGGGTCGCGACATGTGATGGATGGTTGAGGCATATGAGGGTCACGATCACGACATGGACCATGGTAGGTGATCGTGACCTATGTGGTTATGTGGTCAACATAGGGTGATGGTAGGTGGATGAGAAACACATGTAAACACCTAACGATAACCATATATGTATGATACATAATCCATATACAATGTTGTATAAAATGTCATCGAATCAACTCTAATGTTTCTTCCTAATCCTTATACACTCCACGATGAGGGAGGGTGACGATTTTAGGGTTGATGGTCGAACCTAGTCTTGTAAACCCTAATCGGTAAAAAGGAAACTCTAACCCTAATAATGATGAACGATGATCTTGCTTGTTCCTCTATCATGAAAGGATTATGATGTTATATGATTTCCTCTCTTTCTTATCTAACCATGCATGCACTACTACAGAAATGGCTTATAAAGTCGGTTTTCAAGGTGTCGGTTGTATACAAAAACCGACACATAAAACCTACTATGTCGGTTGTTAACATAAACCGACATCCAATATGTGAAGGTCGACCAGACACGAGTACCACTTTCAATAAGTGTCGGTTATTTAATAAACAACCGACACTTAATATCAACCGCCAAAACCAAAATTCCAGTGAAAAAATTACCTTCAAAATTAGACATATGTCGTCGATTTTTTAATAAATAACCGACAACTAAAGGGTATGCGCGAGACAGGAATAGTTGTCGGTTGTCTTTTATTTATAAACCGACGAATATTAAGTAGTATAGTTGTCGGTTTTTGTCAAAGAGCCGACACTGTTGGTTTAGTTGTCGGTTTTGTTAAATAACCGACACATATTGTCAACTTAATAGCCCCGCGAACATAACTTTTCCCCATTGTCTCTGTTTCATTGCCGTGCGCTAGGGTCTGGCGATTTCCCCCGATTGCTCCCGCCGTCGCACGTCGCTCGCCGCCGTCGCCGTCGCTGCCGTCGCCGTCGCCGCCGGTTGCTGGTCTCCTCGACGCCCTCGCCGCCGCCGGTAGAAGCAACTACGGTGCTCTCCTCGTCACCGCCGCCCCCGCCGGTAGAAGCAACTTTTCTCCTCCGCCAGCTTCCTGCAAGGTAACCCACAAAAGCTTCACCCCCTTTTCTCCTCTGCCTTGCTTTTCTCTGTCGCCGCCAACCTGGAACTCACTCAGGCGGCGCCTAAGCAGGTGCCAGGGCACGCCTAGGGTCCCAAGCCCAGGTGCCCTGCCTAGCTAGGCCTCTGGGCGGATGCTTGGGCGGCGCCAGGGCACGTTTAGGCTGCTGCTGGGGTTTGGAATCATCTACTGGATGCCCAAAACATGCACTGATTTCACCAAGTCACCCCAAAAGCCATGAAAAATATTCTGATTGTGTTTATTTATGTACTGATTTCACCAAGCTAGTGGATTTTTTTTAAAGTTATTTACTGATTGTGTTTATTTAATTATGTACTGATGCATATGTGCTATACCAATCTGATAGTCCATGATAGAACAAAGCATAATGATGTTGACTGCAACTTTGTGCGTCATGCTATTCTGAATTAAGTGTATATTTACTTCATAATTGAATGTTTAAGTAAGTTATAGATATCTTGATGATGAACTATAATGCACACATGTGACATGATTGGAATGTAAATGATGAACTGTAATGCACACATGTTTAACTTGTTTCATTGTTGAGTATATTGAGAATCCTAATCACCCTTCTTGCTTAATGATGAACTGTAATGCACACATGTGACATGTTTGGAATGTAAATGATGAACTTTTCCCTAAATTGCCTAGATCTTAGGGTATCTCTAGATCTTAGGGTATCTCTAGATCTTAGGGTATCTCTACCATCCTAACTATGAAATTGGTAACTTGTTTCCTTTTTGAGTATATTGACAATGTTAATCACCTAACTTGAAGAACTAGGATATGAGTGATGAAACTAGGATTGTAGGTATAAGAATGACAGCACACATATTTGTTGGCCTAGAAACCCATCCAAGATTTACTCATTAGGAGTAAATCTTGGATAGTCCCCGGTTTGTGACTGTTCTTGAACACCTAATCTCGCTTAGGATGTAAGTGTATAATGTGTATTGGGTTTTCAAGAAAATTTCGGCAGCATTTCCCCGTTTGTTCTCTAAGTACATATGTACTTGGAGAACAGCGGGGAAATGCTGCCAAAATTTTCTTGAAAACCCAATACACATTATACACTTACTAGTGAGATTAGGTGTTCAAGGATGGGATAGGTGGTACACATTTATTATATATAAAAATGACAACACATGTATTTGTTGGCCTAGAAACCCGTCCAAGATTTACTCATTAGGAGTAAATCTTGGATAGTCCCCGGTTTGGGACTGTTCTTGAACACCTAATCTCGCTTAGGATGTAAGTGTATAATGTGTATTGGGTTTTCAAGAAAATTTCGGCAGCATTTCCCCGTTTGTTCTCTAAGTACATATGTACTTGGAGAACAGCGGGGAAATGCTGCCGAAATTTTCTTGAAAACCCAATACACATTATACACTTACTAGTGAGATTAGGTGTTCAAGGATGGGATAGGTGGTACATGTACATTTATTATATATAAGAATGACATCACATGTATTTGTTAACCCTAGACCGTAATCTTGTTGTAATATATACTTGTTTTCTCTTTGATCATAGAGCTTTACAATTTTGTTGTGATATATACTTTGTTGTAATAATGTGAACTTTACAATGTGAGCTTTACACTTTGAATTACTACTTTACAATGCGAACTTTACAATTTGAATGTGAATTTGCAGATGGCTGACCATTCTCCTGATGACCGTGCTGATGACTATCATGAGGGTGAGGACATCAATGCGCCGCCTCACAATGTAAGTTTTAAAAATATATCATATATTTATATCTATATGTCCATTTATAGTTATATCTTGTAAATGTGAATTATTTTGTCAAATTTTAGGTTGATGATGCACATGTACCATCTGAAGCACTTGAGGCACTTGATCAACAACACCAAAAAGTTGACAAGAGAAGGGGCATCAATATGATGAAGAAGTTAATTGCGCAAAAGGGCAATGGACCCAAACTTGTTGTGGATTTCGATAATGCAGGAAATGCATGTGGTGTGAATCGCTTCATTTATTTCATATCTTGGGTTTGTTACTCGTAGCCATTGCGGTTGTCTCTGAGATTCTCGGCATAACGTTTCTAAGGAGAAGAAAATTTTAATATGGAGGGATTTATGTGTGAGTTATTATTAATTTGCAATTCTATTTTGTAGATTACTAAATTTTTGGATACTAGTTAATAGCAATTCTATTTTGCAGAGTATATTTGAATTGGATGAAAAGCTGCATCGTAAATGCGTGATGCAACGCTGTGGGAGAGTCCTAAGGAACTATAGGACAAATCTCACCAGAGAATACATAAAAGAAGCCGACAAGAGGAAGAAGACAGCCACTGAACAGTGGAACTTCCTGGACAAAGAAGAATGGGACGCGTTTGTCGCTTCAAGACAAACTGATGAATTCAAGGTATTAGGCATCAGTCTCAATCTCATTAATTAATATATGTTGTATTCACTTATTCAAGATTAACATTTAGTGTTACTAACCAAATCATTAATTTGCATACTAACTAGGCCCTCAGTGAGGCACAAAGATCAAGGCGTGCACTGAATGTGCATGACCACAGAATGGGTCCAAAGGGGTATGCAGGCGTTCGCCAAAGACTACAGGCTGAGGCTACTGCTGCTCAGTCTGCTGCTACTCAGGAGTTCTCTACCATAGGTAGCACACATCTACCTCGCCATGATGTCTGGATAGCTGGGAGGCAAAATAAGAAGGGAGAAATAACTAAGGCCGCAACTGCTGAGGCGGCTGCAAAAATGGTAAAATACAACTCTTACAGCAATCATTCGAATATTGATTATTTGTGTTGTTTACTTAAGTACAAATTTTTGTTTTGGCGATTAGCGGGAGCTGCACGAGCTGAGGAAACAAGGAAAGTTCATCCCTGAGGGAACAAAGGATGAATTGACAGTTGCTCTGGGTAACCCAGAGCATCCTGGACATGTTAGGGCTGCATGCGCTGGTGTGGGCATCAAATCTTTTTTTGGGTCATCCCAGCGCAAACATGTCCCAAAAGCGGGACTTTCACAAGAAGAGGTAACATATTCTTTCTTTATAATGTTACTGTAAAAGAGAATTCAAAAATTAGAATTTGACGTTTCTTTTATCAATGTATAGGTGGATAAGCTATTTGACAGGAAACTCGAAGAAAAACTCGAAGAAGCAATGAAAAAGTGGCAGGCATCTCAGACTGCCACTTACCAGACAATACCTACTGCAGACTCTACTCCTACTCATACTGCAGAGGTTGGGAGTAATCCTGTAGAACCACCACCTAGCACATCCACTGTAAGTATTTTTATGACATAGTAACTAGTTTTTTAATTCAAGATGATACATATATATGAAATTGTAGTCGTTTCAAAAAAAGATGATATGTATATATGTATATAACATTCTTTATACAAAAATTTGTAGGGGTTGAAGCCATGCCGTCTAAAAAGTAAAGAATATGTCGTGGCAGAGGCGTCGGCTTACCCATCCCTACCAGGGGAAACGTGTCACAGGTCTCCAGTACCAGCTGGTTGGATTCGGGTGAGCCCGATACATATATTCCCCCAATTTCTGGAACTTCCACTGCCATATGCCCATCCAGATTGTGAAATGCTTGGTGAGGCACTAGGCGGAGTGATATTGTGGCTAAAAGTGAATGTCTTATTTACTGATAAGGTATGATAAATTTACATTACGTTCAATTGTTAGTGTGTGAATATGCTGGCAGTTGATCTGAAATTATATATATATACAGGTTAAAAAGAAGACACCCACATCATCTAGGCCTCCACTTCCACCTCCTGCATTACCTAGTTGGGTTCCACATGACCTACCTGTCCCGTTAGGTCCTAACTGTAGGGGTATGGCAGTATGGTTAGGGGAACATGATATAAACTCCCCTATAACTGTTTCTTCTGATTCAGATTCTACAGGTCAGTCATACGAAATAAAACTATTTATATAAGATATATTGGAGTTGTTTCGATATGATTGGCTAAATACATCTGTGATAGAGCTATGGATAAGGTGAGATATTTTTTATACATCCATATACCTTGTGTATGATCTGGTGATCTGGTTTCTTATTTATTAATGCATACGTAATTAATACATATTTTGCAGCTACTTAGACAACATATGTGCAGATTTTGGATTCGAACATGTAGGGTTTTTGATTCCATCCTTGATTAGTCTAGTAGCTAAAGACCATACATCAGTTCAACAATACTGTTGTGAGTCTTTTTCAAATTTTGCTATAAAAAAGAAGACAGTGATAATGGCTCCATTCAATGTAGAGTAAGTTTACTTTGCTTATTATAATTTGGACTTAAGAAAATTACATTTTATTGTGGATTTTGAGTTATTAATTTTTAACTTTTTTTCCTCTAGGGGTATGCATTGGGAGTTATTGGTTATTGCCCCCGAGACGTTCACTGTGTATTATCTAGATCCTAAGGGGGGTAAATTGAATACAAGATTTGGACACATAATGAAAATGGCAATATTTCGGTGAGAAATATTTCATTTTTCATATCCGTTAACATATGTTATTACATTACTATTTAATTGCAATGTTCTGTGTTACATTAACATGTAGGGGTTTTGAGGAGTACAAAAAGGCTGGAGGAAAGGTCCCCACGAAAAAGAACCAGTCAATAATTTGGAAGAACGTGCAAGTAAGTTCCCGACTGCAATATATGTATATATTATTTATGTGAACAATGCTTAATTAGTTGTATTTTTTAATATTTTGTATGTTTGAATTTATAGTGTGCTACACAAGACAACGGATGGGCATATGGATACTATGTCCTGCGATATATTCACATGATTATCAAACATGCCGTACTGGATATCGAATGTATTGCTCAGGTATTATATAGTCTCATTAGATAATATGATCGAAATATATCAATCTTATTTATAGCTCATTAATTATATATATACATCATTTTCTTTACTGGTGTTTAAAGCTGACCCCATTACAGGAAAGGACTTACCAAATGTTAATGCTCCCTATACAATGGGAGAATTAAATGAAGTAAGAGAAGAATGGGCAACAGCCATACAATTAGTGAGGACTTTAAAATATAATTGGGATACTGATAGCGAATAATGACTAAACAATGATACTTTGTAAATGAATTTCTGAATTATAATATATGTGTGAATGTTTCTACATGTCTAGATGTTTCTACACGTGTCTGAGTGAAAATGAATGAAATTATTGGTTGCTATATGAATGTTTCTACATGTGTGAATGTGAATGAATGGAACTAAAAATTGCTAGCATTTGTGAATGTTTATAAATGTGTGAAAATAAAATGGAACTGCAGGTTGCATTGCTAAATGCATGTGCTATTTTTTATTATTAATTTTGCAGGTTTGCGGCCTGTTTTCGGCTGATATCAATGGATGTCGTAAAACATGCAGTTCATAACTGAACTGAACATGTTTCTCATCCTGCGACCAGCCACAGCAGGTCTGCAGACTGATGTCAAAAAAAAAACCAATAGGCGTCGGTTATTTGTAAATAACCGACACATAATGATATAGTGTCAGTTTTTTACAAATAACCGGCATCTATTTCGTGTGGCGCGAAGATATATGGCGTCAATTATTTATAAATAACTGACACTGATAGTGCCCAAGATGGCACCCTTTCTGTGGCGCGAAGGGTTTGGGCGTCGGTTTTGTACCTAATAACCGACGCCTATAGTCCCATGATGACGCATTTTTGGTGGCGCGCGAAGTGTTTGGGCGTCAGTTTTGGAACCGACGCCTAATGGGTGGACTTTTAGTGTCGCCCACATAGGTGTCGCTAAGAAACTGACACTAAAGGCTTTAAATAACCGACACTAAAGGTAGGTTCTGTAGTAGTAATGTATTATGTATGGGATAATCATAGATCATGTATGCTATGATGGCTATGATGTGACACAGATTGAATATGAGCCTTGAAAGACACGTTGAGGCACTTGTGATATCGGAATGATGTGGTGGATGGTCCTATGACCTGCCAGTGACTTGTGGCCTAATATGAGTTGAGTTGAGGGATTGATATCCCATGGCATATGCCCTTGTTGATAATGTTATGAATGGCACTAACACGGGCGTCTTATGGTGATAGTGTGAGAAGATCACACCCGATATGTTTTATATCTTCTAGAGTTATGTTGTACCCTTACTTTTGTAGAACTCTTGTTCTGGCTTTGTACATTATAACTTGATCGATGCTAAAAGACACGTAACTGACTTAACTAATCAAGTGAAACCTAATCATGTAGCTTTTCCCTGTGCCATGGATCCATTCATTATCAGCACTTGCTGAATGGTGAAACCAGTTTAACTCAGAGTGCATATTTTTGAATATGCGGGGGTGAGGACGAATATCCCCTTACATCCAGAATATATGAGACAACCATGCATGAGCTGGTCTCCTAGTGCCATGTGATATAGGATTAGATGTGGGCCATACCGTGGTAGGAGTGCGGTTGCGGACTGTAGCTCAGTTCCTCTAGCGCCGTGACCTGTACCAAGGCGGACTAGATTTGTACAGTTGGACTATATGTCGTTGGTAGTAGTTTGATTGGTGATATCATTGCAGGTTCACTCGTACTGACTGAGGGGGTTAGGTCGTGGATTCCGTCTCTTCCATAGACCTTGTATGGCACCGATTTCGACTTAGTAGTGGTCGGTTGGATTTGGGTGGTACGACTCAAATCCTCGGGGCATAATAAAATATGTAATCAACTGTATAGTGCATTTGATTAGGAACAAATACGAGAACATTGGTTGTTGCCTTGACTTGCTTTTGTACATTCCAGTTAGTAGAAAATATACATGTTCTTCGTGTTCCTTCTCAAATTGTTGATTATGCTACTATTCAACAATAAGTGCCAATATTGTGTAAACTGCTTTAATCAGTATTTACAAATCATTTAGTTGAATTTGTTCATCTTGCTTAGCCATACACATGCATGCTTTAATACCCGTGCTATAATAGTGTTGGTGGAGAGTTATATCTCCCGCTGAGATTTAGAATCTCACCCCGTGGGTTTCCCACATCTTTTTAGGTGGACGTGCACGAGGAGGTAGAGATCGTGCAACCGAGGTTTAAGCAACAACAAGAAGGACAATAGCTGACAAGGTTGGAAGTGTTGCTTATGGTCCTTTTGTTGTAGAGTCCTAGAGTCATCCCTGTACACTCAGGTCTTTGGGATGGTTTTTGGGTGTGTTTTGTAGACGTACTTTCGATACATGGTTTGTCTTGTGTGTCCTTTTCATGTACGGTTACGGTGGATATGTATATATGTTTGGGACATGTTTTCTTGTAACAGGCTGATGGCATATATGGTAAGTACCTTGTGACATGAAAGGGACTCGTATGTAAGGGTCTTTGCTGTTTGGGAGCTTAATGATAATGGTTTTAATTTCCAGTGTTTTTTTAGTAATCTGTTTGTTAAGTTTTGGGAGTTATCTTGTGGTTTGTGGCGTGGGACGTTACAGATCTAGACCTAGGTCTTTCTAGGAACTTAACCACAAGCTATAGTCAACATCATTGTAGACGGAGATCATCATCAAATGGATATATTATATTGAGTTTTAGTATAAGATTTGACCTATTAGAGACTTAGGTTAAGAGACCAAAATTGTATGAAAGGGGATACCTTTTCCAAACTCCAAATAATCAACAAGATGAAAGTTTATAGGTGATCATAATAGGTGTGTGACCTACGTTAGGGGAGTTGTGAAACAAACTATCACCCTAAGCTAGCACATTTTTCCTTATTACTTGTAGCTTATCAAATTAAGAAGAGCATTGATTATCAATTTGGATTTCACAAGGTCATGATATTAAAGATCATTTTTCATCATAAAAAAACTATGGTTCGAGATTTTGCATATTAAAGGTCATAATTTTATTCTCTTCTTTCCATGGTCAAGGAATTGGGGTATATTTGAAAAATCAAGAAGTCAATATAGGCTCTTTAAAAAAAAATAGCATTATAGGGTACGATTGAGATCTCATATTTGGCATATTATTCGAAATTGAATTTTAACAAAGAGGCATTATAATCAATAGGGATTTTGTCTCTTATATCAAAGACTTCTATCATGATTTTGAGAGTCCAAAACAATAGTCATTTCAAAGCATGAATCCATACATATAAAAAATAAGGGTAAAGTTTGCTACATCATGTTTAAGGTTTGATCAACAACAAGGTCAACATATACTTAATAGGGACCTCATCAACAATAAGGTATAAAGCAAGAGTTCTCCTTATTTCATCATATTAAGGATCATTGTCATTTACCTTAGACATGATAAACACATAGGTTAGATTATGTAAAATTCAGACGAGTTTATATGATTCGAGATATAACACGAGTACTTAACTTCTAGAGTGCTTTCATTTATCATAATAGGGGTTTCAAATTCAGATGAGATCATGGCATCATTATCATCTTAATCAAATTTTTACTTTTCCATACATAAGCTACCCATAAACGAGAGGTCATTTGATAATTGTATGAGAGATATCACATGGCTATATGAGAAATTAACTAATCATCATCTAATCGATGGCTTAGGGTAGTCCTCGAAGAAGAGATGAGATGCTATAAGACTGTCTAACCTTTGTGGGAATAAACCTAATCTAGTCTTAGATCCACTTGGGGTAGATAAATGTGCATAGGAACCTCACCTAATGTAGCTAGGCAGATAGGAGGCAATTACTAGACATAACCTCCACATTTAGCAAAATTCCCATTACTATCCAAGGATATCTAAAATTAATTAAAGATCCTGGTGATACCTAGTGGTACCCAACAATAATCAAAGATCAGAGTGGTACCAAGTCTTGTATATGGGTACAGACATATACCCAACATTAATAAGAGATTTTGGTGATACCTATTTTAGTTACTACTCAATGAGTCAGCCCTTATGGAACCACTAATGTAGGCAATTCAAGTCTGAATACTTTGACTATTCTTCTAAATACCCAAGTTTAGAGAAGGACTCCAGTTTTATCCAGCCAATTGATATAGTCGTTGGGTCTAGACATGGCAAGGCCTATTGTAGACTGGGCATCTAGTTAGCAAACTTAGAATCCTGGCTCAACTCTAAGTCTTGCACAGTGAGATCATAGCTTGTTGTAATGCTTCCATAAGCTGTGGTACACCTCTTGTGGGTTCAGGTTATCAATAAATTGATTAAATTACTAAATAATCAAACTTAAAAATTTATTGTTCAATTTTTCCTAGTATTTTGGTTGGTTGATAATTCAACAGTGTTTCTCATTCAGTTCAATATTTATTTTTTTGCTTATCTTTATGTGTTAAAATTCAATATGTGAATTTTATATGTATCATCACTTGATGAATTTCCATATACTAAGCTATTATCTCACACTCTACTAAACAATTTTTTAGGTAACCCCTTGATTGTGGAGATAACTTTAGATTTAGAATAATCTTGCACTAGAAGGGTGTTATAGTGTTTCAAGGTAGAATTGGATAGTCTCCATCCTTATCCATTCTAGGTCATGTAGCGAGAAAAGAAAAAGTTGTATTAGCCAAGTACATGAGAAAAGTAATTTCTTTTCTTCTAAAATAGTTGTATATATATGCTTCAGGCATCGAATGTGTTGAACTATCAAGTTAAGAATGTTAAAAGATCTTTTGGCTTAAATATGACATGATTATACATATCAAGGGGTTTCATCTATGTGTCATAACTTGCTAAATATAGAAACAAAATAAAAAGTTTGGATGTGTCTTGTATTATCCAACTTAATCACCTTAGAGCCTAATCTTGTGGTATAAGAGAGATTGTGGGGTTTGGCAGTCTAACAATATGTATATGTATATGTATGTATGTATGTATATATATATATATATATATATATATATATATATATATATATAATTCAAATGAATTATATTACCCGTATGGAAACATAGTTGTGGCAGCAGAGCCTTTTCTACTCACCCTATACCAACGATCCTCTTTCTACAACAATTAGTTTGTCTCTAATTTATTTACATTTTTCTAATTTGAAGGCATGTGGAGGCATCCTCCTTGATTTTGAATAAGAGTCTCAATTTTAGGTGTTAATACTTGCTAATCTGAGGTAAGAGATGAGCTGGTATTCATTTGATCCAATGATCATCTTACATTGATTCATCTACATCTATTGATTAAATATGAACGGAAGTTCTCTGAATTCTCTTTAATATGTATTTACAAAATATAATTGAACAGAAAAAGGTTTGAACTATGGGATTACAAGTTTTGAAAGATCTTTGTGATCCACTCCTATTAGGTTTTTTCTACAAGGGATCTTGTAGTCTCAATACTTATAACAATATTATTTGAAGGGGGCTACCGTCCCCTTATTATATTCAAATGTTGTGGGGAAGATACAATGATTATTCATTTTCTTTCAACTTTCCCATGCGACCTTCCCCCCTCTTCCTGAGAGATTTTTCCGATCATATTCATTATCTAAAATTTCACCCCACAAGATCTTACTTATTCCCTAATGCTAAGTATAAGTGAAATTTCTAGCCTCATTCTACATACATTCTTTGTAAGAGAAACGAATCCCTACCAATAACAATCTAATCTATCCTATTTCTTGATGATGGAAATGGATATGAACTTCTAGACTGCCAGAGAGGATGAAGGTGTTTCTTTGATTGCTCCAACATAAAGATTTACTTACAAACGTCGAAAAACAACACAACCATATTGAGGTCTCTGAAACCTATAATATTTGCAACAACGAGCGGGATACCCTGCTACATGCATTGCGGGATTTCCCACCAAGAAAGGCCATTTGGCTACTTCTATCTGTCAATAATAGCCATCTTCATCTACCCGAGGATGAATGGATATCACAATGCATAATGGGACATGCTAATAGTGATGATACACATGTGCTCTGGGTCGTAGCTTGTCGGCATATTTGGAAATGCCATAATGAATTCATCCACCAACGCCAGCTGAAAACTGCCTCCACTAAAGCCAGCTTCATCCAGTGCCATATGGCCACGATCTTAGGCCTTCTAGAACAATCTCATCAGAGTCATCAACATAAGGTGATTCCCACATAGTTGATAGATCAAAAGGAGGTCTATCTCCTGGCCGATGCAACCTATCAGCAAGTAAATTCCAAACCTTCCTTTGACCTCTATGTTTTCAACAATGATGGTGATTCCTTGTTGGGAAAGGGTATTCCCGTAGTTGCCACCTCTATCCTGGAAGCCGAGATACATGCAATTCTTCAGGCCTTAGAGATCTGCAAGGAAAAGAAATGGACTTCCTTTTATGTACTAACTGATTCTCTACAAGCCATCACCACTCTCAGCAAGCCAAATAAAATTCCAAACAAATTCATACCACATGCCATAAGAGCGAGGGCTCTCATTGAAGGTGAAGTCATGGATGAAGTCCATTATATATCCCATAAAGTAATTAATTTAGCGAATCTTTTTGTCAAGCACACTCTAGCTACAAATATATCATGTAATTTTCATTATGTCCTACCTAATTGGTTATCGAATGGCCCTACAAATGATTTACCCTCAATTTTATCCACAATAGAGAGCGGAATGAATGAAAGTTGATATCTAGCTTTTCATAAAAAGAAACAAATTCTTAATTAAGTTGTTCCTTTCTTTTTAGGCTATCTATTTATTTTTGTAGAGAAAATCTTGGATTTGTATGACCAAAGAATACTTTGCATGTATAAAAAAGTTCAAAGACGGTAATGGACTTTATATGATAGACCACATGTATCACATCTCAAAGTGGATTCAGATAGAATTATTATGTATGATAGTGTAGTATTTGAGAATGAACTTGATTCAACCAAACTAATAACACCATTATGAGTTTAGTTTTGTCAATTTAGGTGGGTTTCAAATTATAGTTGATTAGTAAATTAAAGTAGGTTGATGAATTTGGTATTTATCAATTCAGGTTGGTTTCAATTTATTTTTATGGACAATTGAGGTTCTGACATGTAGGTCAAACCAGTATTATTTGAATATGTATTGAATATTATTGAATTGAGGTTTTCATTTGGGATAGCCATTAGTAAAATCAATCATCCCTGGGTATACCTCTACACAAGCAATCTACTTCTAGGATGGTCCTGGTTGAAAGTTGATAATCATTTTTCAAATATTATCTATACAGTGATATATATATATATATATATATATATATATATATATATATATATATATATATATATGTGTGTGTGTGTGTGTGTGTGTGTGTGTGTATGTATATATAGAAACACACAAAACAAAGAGCGCCTAGGGTTTCCTTGACTACTCAGGGCAAAAATGACATAGAGGAGGAACACATCCATGCCCAAGGAGACGTGAGAGTTGTCCCCTCTTTGTGTAGAAGGGAAACTAGATAGCAGAGATGATGAAGAAGAGAACTTGGATCTAGATGTTGGGTGGAGTGGAAACATACAATGCATAACCCTTTACCCGAGGTAGGGATAATTGAGTGGGGAATGATACATTATTATTGATTACTAGACATACATGAACATGGAGAAATCATGGGACCATACATTGATGCTCTATGTTATGGGTAAATAGGTTGTACTACTTTCATCTCCTAGCCTAAATCAAATAAGTTTGGAAACCTAAAGCAGACTTCAATCTCCTCTCCAAACCTAAGAAGTTATTCCTTGTTTGCTTCAACAAACAACTAAGATAAGAAGAATGTCATCAACATGGGGCCAAAGTGGTCTGATAACAAATTGGTAGTTGTTAAAGATTTCAAGGTGGGTGATGATCTATCGAAGGATATGTTCAACACATTACCTATATAGATCAACCTACCCAGTATGGGCATAATTGGTCACAAATGGTAGTAGGAATTGCAACCAATGGAGTTGGAAAACTTCTGAGGTTGGAAGTTTCCTAAGCATTGAATCACTAGGAGATGCTAGATCTCTAATTGATATTGAAGCCTCAGAGGATCCTCCTAAGGATATATGGGTGAACATGCCTAGAGCGAAGCCATCCCACTAGAAATATGATAGGAATACATTCTAAAGTAATAATGCAACTACAAGGTGTTCAGACATAACATTGAAGATTGCCTGGTGAAAGAGTACGAGAGGAAGTAGAGCCACAAAAGAGATGGGTGGAAACTAACAAGAACAACCAAGTTTACTAGACCAGTTATAATGGGAAAGGTTCTACCACTATTGATACAACCGAGGATGGATCTGAGGAAGACATATTTAATGAAAAGCCTCTACAACAACTGATGATGTTGGGGATGGGTCTAAGGAGGACCAATCTAAGCCCATATCAATGAGGAGACTGAAAGGAGTCACGAATAAAATGAAGATGGCCTTGCACAAAAATGGATGGAAAATACTTGAAATCCAACAAGGAGAGAAAATGGAGTTGGAGGAGAAACTTTGACTGACTATACTAGAGTGAACAGGTCATGAAAGACTTGATCCTCTAGTAGGATCAATGAAGACCATCTTTATGACCAACCTCCACGGTTCTAGGAAATCATAAAGAAAAAGGGAGGTGAGTATTTCAATTAAATCAGTTAATGCATCTATCATAGTGTTGGTTGAAACAAAAATTAAAGAGTACAATAGTTAGACCATCACAAGGATAGTTCTTGGAGGTTGGAAGTTCTATTCAAATAATGCACATGACTCCATTAGAAGGATCAATGTATGTTGGAATCCAAAGTCCTGGGATGTCCAAGTGAATGACATGGATGATTTGCATATTACCTATTACTATATTAATAGTGGTAGATTCTGATTAAACTAACAACTATCTATGCTCGAAGTTGCAACAAATAACTAGACTATGGGAAATCCAAGATCCATGGATTTTTATTTGTGAATTCAATAACATAAGGAAGTGAGAATAGAAGAGGGAGGAAGAGAAGTATTAAATGCAATACTTAGACCCTTCAACTTGGCAATCAATAATGCATGCTTATTGAACTTCCCACTATTTGGGGCAAGATATTCTCATGGAGCAATCAACTAGAGAAATCTAAATGCATCACCTCTAAACTAGATTGTGTCCTCATGAATGATGATTGTCTAAAGAAATTTCTAGATATGAAATCAAAAGTCCTTAACTTATAACTTCATTGACCATGTTACTATTCATGTCAACATAAAAGATATCATGAAGAAATTAAGACCCTTTAGAGTTTTGAACCTCTGACAAGAATTGCCAGTCTGAAAGGAAATTGTATCAAAAGAATGGAACAAGCTAGTGGGTGAAAATCCATTATACGGATTCAACCAACGTATGGAAAATGTTAAGGCCGATCCGAAGTATTGTTATAGGAAATATTTCAATCTAAATCTAATCAGCAAGCAACCTCTAGAACTGGTAGACATCATTGCATCATTGAAAAAGGAACCCTCTCGATGAAAAACTCATAGATGTAGAGGGATAACCAGAGATAGACTGAAGTTAAAATGTTGAAGAGAAGTACTACTAGCATAGAATTGTTATGTAGTGGGTAGAAAATGGGATATGAATACTATACTATAACATTCCATAGTAAAACATAGAGATGCTATCCACACCATTAATGATTTTTATGATGACCAAGGTAATTTCATCAATGATTAGGAGTCAATCATTAAATAAACAATTAAGTTTTTGGAGAATGTGTATAACCAAGAGTGAGGAATAATGGATAAGGATGATAATAAATGGGACAAACTGATTAAAGACGAAGACAATAAAAATCTGTTGTATTCATGTAGAAGATAAGATCAAGAATGGTGTGTGGGCCATAGAGGCTAACAAGAGGCCCAATCCTAATGGATTGAAAAGGTTCTTCTACTGATACAATTGATACCTTAAAAATGTGGCCTTAAAAGGAAATTTAGTTGGTTATTTGAAGGGGAAACATGGTCAAACAAATTAACCATGTCTACATTGCTCTTACACCTATAAAAGAGATAGAATCCCTACCAACTAATTTCTAACCTATAGCATGTTTCTCCGTTCTATGCAAATTCATTATGAATATCATCACAGTTAGGTTAGAAAACATCATGCCTACTGTTATATCCCCAAACAAAGGAGCTTTTGTTAGAGGGAGACACTTGAAGATTGCTCTATGCTGGAAGACAAGTTCATTTTGAACTTTAATGTCAAAAGAGCCACTCCTTGTCTTAAACTGGATATCATGAAGATAAAATCTACACTATTCCAAAAACTAAGGTCCTCACCTCTTATTTTCTAATGATGTCTTGGTGTTAGTTGAATGTAAATCTAGAAGTATCAAAACTCTAAAGACAATTTTGTATGAATTTGGTGGAATCTTTGGGGTGAAGATCAACAATACTAAAAAACACATCTACTTCTCAAAGTCATGAAACAATAAGACTAAACTTGCTAAACTCATGGCAGAACAAATTGAAACATTCCCAATGTTATGACCGTGTCTGAGCTTAATTGGTAAACTAGGGTTTACTTAGATGATTACATGCTCAATTAGATTGATCACCGCTTAAACGTGATTAATGATGGTAGCTCAATTGTGATGTATCAAACGTAATAAAGAACTCTAATCATAATTTTATTTTGAAGGATTAGGGTTTGAGAAGTGTAAAGCCTAATTGCCAAAATTAGGGTTTTGATTGTATATAAATACAAATTTTGATAGGTATAACAGTATGGTAAATGGCTTTTCATATTTTTTATGTAACTTGGATTTACTTGAAAATTTGATATGATATGGATAACTCAGTCATGTGTGTTAGTGCAATCAGAATATTTGGATGTTCTTTAAATGTGCTCTCAGTCGAACTATACTTCGATCGATCATGTTGTAGACTTCTATTCAAAATTATAGTGTTTGATTTTAATTATTTATTGGTAGATTGTAATGATATGAAAATTTAACTAGAGATCTGAAATTGTATTTTAAACAACATGCTAATTTTTCATAATTTTTGGAGGATTTGTAACCTATTTAATAAATGATATACATTAATATTTTATAACAAAATTTTTTGTTGAAATAAAAGAAAGTATATGTAGGGACAATTTGCAATTGACCCAAACAACTCAGTTGCTCTATATGATCAACCTAACACACAAGGATCTCTCATAATTTGTGATTCAATGTAGAGAAACGAAATCCTAGAAAGAAAAGGAGAGCTAGGGCTTGGATGGAGATAGTGGATAAGATGACAATCTAGGGTTTTCTCTTACCAAAGTTGATGAAATCATGTAAGTTTGTCTTCTCTACATAGGTTTTTAGGGTGATTATTCTCTCACAAGTCAATATTTTCCACTCCTGTGATTTGATTGGAAATGATATCAAATCTTCATCTTTTCTCACTCTTTCTCCATATTTCTCCAATTCTAGGGTTTTTGAGTTGAAAGGAAGAAGAAATCATTGATTTGCTAGGGTTAGGATATGGATTCTAGAATTTTAGTTATTGAGCTACATTTCTAAGGTGTTTTCACACCTTAGGTGAGTGGGTACTTCCTTTAAACATTAGATTGCACAAAATTAGATTAAATCCACAATAATGTTCAATCCCTTTGTATGTGACTACAAACCCTAAATTTGCCTATGAATTTAAGCTTATGAAAGGTGATCTTAAAATGGATTGTTTTCATATTGTGATGAATTTTAGATGATAAGATCATATTAGAAATGGATACAAATCATCTATGGAATTCATAAATTTATTGCAGAAGTTATCAGAATATACCAAAATCTAGGGTTTTCTGTTATGTCTAATTTTTTTTGTCTAAATGAATAAAGAACTTTGCATATTTGAAAACCCTTGTATATGAATGATCTCTTTATCTGAATGCTTAGTAAATATATGTCAGATACTATCTTGGATTTCATGTGATGTTATTAGTGTTTGCTTGATATCTAAGTAAAGAGAGTGAAACCCTAGATGAATGGAAAGTTGAAAGTTTACAAGTAGGCATCATGAAATTCATCTAATGTGATTATTTTATCATTATAAATTCATTTATTTGAGGTTATTCTTGATACTTGATATTTTGAATGGCATGGAAACCCTAATTCTTTTCTTACCAGGGTTTCATACATATGTTGGTTGTATGTGAATTGTTGAAAGTAGTATTTTATTAGTGACATATTATCATGTATAAAGTTTTTAAGTGAGTTCTATGATATGTGAATGAGTTGAATGAAACCCTAAGGATAGGGAATTCAATGATTCAAGTGCTTTCAATTTAATGATGTTCAATATGATAAGTGGTGTTGCACATTTGCTCAATTTACGATACAAATTGATGACTATTTATGAAAAGGATTATTTATAAGGTTAAACTAATAAATGTTTATTTGATGATTGAACTATGAATCTAAAGAGTGAATTAGACACTCAGATGCCCTGAACACTGTAGGATCCTCATAGGAGGCCTACGCTGTGAGGAGGAAATGTTCTTCCTGACTGGAGGTCTCACGTAGGTTGAGGTAGGCTGGAGCGTACCAGTAGGGTGCAGGGGTCTAGGCTAGTGAGGGTAGACTCCTTAAATGATTGACATCCAACACCAACTGAGGATGTCAGTGGTACCTGAGTTACGAGTTGTGACGATCAGTGGATATCTTTGATAGGTCCATTGGTGCAAACCCGAGGGCTTTGAATCCCCGCTTGAGTACCCAAGTTGAGAGGAGTGTTGAGATATCCGGCCGCTCCCATTAGTCGCCCAGAGCTAGACGTGGCGGGGCCCATTGTAGATGGGGTCTTACTTGAGAGATAGGCTTAAGAACTCAAGCATGCTTCTATGCCTTGCATAGTGAGATCATATCTTTCTACGATGCTTTCACATGTTGTGGTACACCTCATGTAGGTTCAGAGCATAATAAAATAAATGAGAGATTAATTGAGTGTGTGCAATTATTCATATATAGTTTGTAGTTATCTTTAGTAACTTGCAATTTGTATGTTTCTGAATTTCTAGTTCCTTATATGATTAATTAAGTATGCTCAGATATTGATTTAATCACATTGGATGTAGAGTATCCTGCCATATTTATTTGTGTGATTGATTAGTTCCTTATAGATTGTTATTGTTCTACTTTAAAATGCATTGTTGAATAATATATATACTTTGACTATAAAGTGATTTAAACTATTTCTTTGAAGTACTCATTCATTGAGTGAATAGGCTCACTCCTCTACTCACATAGTATTTAGGGAAACCATGTGGATCTGAAGAATGTCAATACCAGAGTAGATCTTCCTTGAGACCTAGGTATCAACTTAGTTAAGTTGAGTCAGTCCCTGTCACTCTAGGTCCTTGTAGATTAGTGAGAGAGTTGTAAATGATGATGTGTAACTTTGTTTCCTTAATAATAGAGAATGTATCTGACTATCATGTTGTATGTACATGGAAGTGTGAGAAACAAAATGAATGTTTAGATATGTATCTTTAATGTTGATCAGATTGGAGTGATCAAGTTTTAGCTTCCCTTAGATAGTTGTTTATGTGAATGAATGTGAGTATACATGTGAAATACCAAAAAAAGTTAAGGGTGATATTTGTATTATTTTAATTCCTAAACTTATACCCTAATCTCATGATTAGTGGTTATCATGGGATGTAGGTGTATCAGATTGGTATCAAAGCTTAGGTTGAGTCGTCAGGGACCATTAGGATAGAAAGTCATAGTTATAAGTGTGGCGGTTAGGAGGTGATGTTGTAATAGCTCTGGGAGGTCTGAGTATCAGGATACCCTGGCCCGATATCTGAATACTTAGGTTGACCAATATTAAGCTACTCTATCTTTTCTTCTATGGATGCCCTAGCTATGTATGTAGAAGAAGGATGGGCTATAGAGAAACCCAAGAAATATTAGGGTTAGAAGACTAGAAAGTAACAAAGGAATAAGAGCATAAAGATAGAATGTGATACAACTTTTATTTTGTATTGTTGTTTTGATTGGAGGTCAACATAAATGCTCTTATGTATTTGAATTCATATATTCAGTCTTTAGAAGATATACGTGGTTCTTTATGATTGTTGAATAATATGAAGTTAATTCAATTATTGTTTACATTCTTTGTATCATGTAGACTAGATATTATCCTTAAATGAGTTTGCTCTAAGTGGATATTCTTTCCACATGTTTTAGATAAATAGGAGTTGGTTAATTCTGAGTAGTGCTTGGCTTAATGACTCGTATCTATTGATTTAATAAGAGTAAATTAACTACGGAGAGGTAAAGTCAGAATGTAATGAAAATGCACATACACTAAGATATTCAAATATAAGGGAAAGACCAAAATAGCTAAGAATCAATTGGAATTGATATCCATGATCCATCTTTGGGGCCTTAGATAAGAAACCCTAATTTGAGAATGAAGGAAGAGTGGATATCAATACGAGACACATATTAGTATCTAACATAGAAAATGAAGAAGAAAGATGGATAATGAAAACTAAATCATATACCTAATTGAGGAACTTTATACAATTTGAAATTAAGGAAAGATAAGAGAATACTACATAGGAAGCCAAGATAGAAAGAATCAACTATGATAAATGGATCATATAATCAAGTAAAATGCATTTATGTACTCCAAAACAAAGGGAAAATAGGAAAAAATAGTTAAATATACAATAAGTACATAGAAGTGAAGAGTCTCCATAAGAGTTAAAGTGAAGAGAACTAGTTGAACATGTAAATTATAAGACTAGTATAAGAAACTCAGATGAAACAAAAGGGAAGTGATGGGAATGATGAGTTTGATTAAGAAAGGAGGGTTACATGATATAATTAAGAGAATGCATGTGTACTTCTATTATGAAGTTTAATGTATTCATCCTTACTGACTTTTGACTCAAAGTCTCTATAGAGTAACAACCTAGTTTCATCAAATGTATTCAATAGGTTCCCAGTGATGAAACTAGTTCTCAAAAGAAGAAAAAAAGGTGTAGCTAGATCAAGGAACATGTCATATAAAGGTAAATAATATTTAGATTAAAAAAGCTTGATTGAAAGAGAAACATAATGGTTGACCCCTGCATGAGCCATTTGATTTTAAATGAAGGACATGTAATGTATTACACATAAGATGAAACTAGTAGGGAGAATATTGATTTAGAATTTGAACTTCACATTAGTAAAAGGATAAAAAGGAATATATGTGGCATGGAATACATAATCATACCCATAAATGATCAACATGATCATAAGAGATAAGTAAAAGTTAAATATGATAGGTGGAAGAGTAGCATAAAGTAAGAGGATGATGGCAATTTGAAAAAAAGTCTGAAAGATGATGGAGTAATATAGATTATAAAAGAGAGAGACTGTGAGAGGTGAGACAGTGGTAAATAGTTTAGTCTACTTGATGGTAACCAATTAAACCTAGCATTAGGAATGTGTTAAGTGAATGCTTGAAGATTAAAAAATTAAATTTCAAAATCATCTTCTCTCTGTATCCTCCTTAGTGAGAGTAACATAGGGATGAAGTAATAAGGAATTAATTTTAAATAATTCATAACCACCATGTTAGAGACATCTATTGAATGTATTGATGACACATAATATGATGATAAAACCCTAGTAAGGTAAATAAAGAAACTAAGATATAATAAATCTCAAGTCAGAGAAAAAAAATCAAGTGGTAAAGATAAGGAAGCCTTTAGTAAACCTCAAGAGAGCTAAAGTTTTCATATAAAAAGAGGGAGTAAAATCATGCCACAACAACATCATGCTATTGGTAAGGATCAAACCCTAGAATGTTTAGGGTTGTAGTAATTCAAGGGATGCCACTAGTGGTTTGACCTTGAGTACTATCATCATTATAGAATAAAATCTCGAGATCAGTAAAATGAGAAAAAATTAGCAGTGAGTGTAATCCAGGGTTTAAATGTAGCAAATGAGAAAGGTAGATAAACAACATGGAAAATGACTGTAAAAAAAGGATAAGAAATTGATTTGGAATGTAAGAAGTGTGATTTGAACATAAGGAGAAATGAAACATGAGAAAACATGTGATATGAAATAAATTCTTGTGGTGATAGCAAGAATGAAGAATAATCGATTCTTACCTTGAAAGTTTTAATGTTAGAAATGATTATTCTATATGATAAAAATGAGAAGGATAAGTAAGAAGAAGCAAGTAGTAATGAATGAGAAGAGAAACTAGAGAAAACAAATGACTTTCATTGATATGCAAATTTGTTTTTTTGGATGACATGGGAGCCACCCCCGAGGAAGCACCATGTTTGTGACCCCCCTGACAGTGTAAATCCTCGACTTTCCCCAACTACCCGCACATCAGGGTCAACAAGGTAAACTTACGCAGAGGCCGAGGTGTGTGACAGGACCAAGGATCGATGAAGCTGCACAACTGGGGATTCGAATCAAAGTCCCTACTCTAGGAAGCCCCCGGACCTTCTCCAGCGAGCTACAACCCCCTCAACACAAATTTATTTTTAGAAGTATAATGTGTTGAAGGTATATCAAGAGATGTAAATTTGTTTTACTTATGATTTTAGTTGTACATGTGTGAGCAATATACTAATTGAAAAGGGTGTTATGGCTTTAGTCATTCACACTGGTAATCCATCTCAGTACTATACAATTGTTTTTAAATTCAGTCTTATAGATTATTAGTGCTTTGCTATTTGAGTAGCATAATAGTAAAACTTTAAAAACAACAAGGTGAACTCTTTTTAGCAACTCAAAGGTGATAGAGAATAATAATGAGGATTGAGCAGTATACATTGAAATGGTTGGATTGAATTTCCAGTACTAAGGCAACACCTCAAGAGAGTAAGACAAAATTGAATATGGCAGTTTCGCTTCCTCTTTCCTAGGGATTGGTTGTGATATAGACAATTCTTTTTCATCATTGAGAGGTCTTGTTTTATATTTGTTGTGACTAGAAGAGAAAAAAGAACTCAATGCTTAAAAATTATTCACATATGAAATGCAAGAATGTAGGGATGTATAAGATTTCAGAAGTTTTAAAGAAACCTTAAATCTTCTTGTCTGTGTATATATATTTCAAGGGAAAAACCTTTTTAGGGGGGATTGTGATGCCCATGTCTGAGCTTAATTGGTAAAATAGGGTTTAACTAGATGATTACATGCTTAATTAGATTGATCATCGCTTAAATTTGATTAATGATGGTAGCTCAATTGTGATGTCTCAAACATAATAAGGAACTCTAATTTTGATTTTATTTTGAAGGATTAGGGCTTGAGAAGTGTAAAGCTTAATCGCTAAAATTAGGGGTTTGATTGTATATAAATACAAATTTTAACAGGTATAACAGTATGGTAAATGATTTATCATATTTACTATGGAACTTTGATTAACTTGAACTTTGGATATGATATGGATAACTCAATCATGTGTGTTAGTGAAAAATATTATAATGTTTGGATGTTCTTTGAATGTGATTTTCAGTCAAACTATACTTCGACTGACCATGCTGCAAACTATTGTTCAGTAGTGTAGTGTTTGATTTGCAATTATTTATTGGTATCTCATAATGATCTGAAATTTTTACTAACAAAACATAATTTCAGACTGACCATGCTCTGAAATTATGTTTTAATTTTTCATGATTTTGGAGGTTCTGTAAACTATTTAGCAAATGATTTACAGTAACAATTTTATAACAGAAAATTATGCTAAACTAAAACAAATATAAGTAGGGTCAATTTGCAATTGACCCAAGCAGCTCAATTTCTCTATATGATCAATCTAACACACTAGGAGCTCTCATAATTTGTGATTAAATCTAGAGAAACTAAAACCTAGATAGAGAAGGAGAGCTAGGATTTGGATGGAGAAAGTGGAGAAGATGGCAATCTAGGGTTTTCTCTTGCTAGACTTGAAGAAATCATGTACATCTCTATATTGGTTTTTATGGTGATTCTTCTCTCATATGTCAAGATTCCTCCCATCCTCTGATTTTATTCGAAGTGATATCAAATCTCCATCTTTTCTCACTCTTTCTCCACGATTCTCCATTTATAGGGTTTCAAAGTTGAAAGGAAGAAGAAATCAGTGATTTGTTAGGGTTTTGATATGGATTCTAGAATTTCAGTTCATGAGGTACATTTTGGAGGTGTTTTCACACATTAGGTGAGTGGGTACTTCCTTTAAACAGTTGATTACACAAAATTGGATTAAATCCACAATAATGTTCAATTCCTTTGTATACAACTACAAACCATGAATCTTCCTATCAATTTAATCTTATGAAAGATGATCTAGAAATGGATTGTTTTCCTATTATGATGAATTTAAGGTGATAAAGTCATATTAGAAATGGATACAAATCATATAAACTAGAATTCCTAAAGTTATTGTAGAAGTTATAAGAATTTACCAAAATCTAGGGTTTCAGTTATGTCTGAAATTGTTGTCTAAATGAAAAAAGAACTTTGCCTATTTGAAACCCCTTGTATATGAATGATTGCTTTATTTAAATTCTTAGTACATATATATCATATATTGTCTTGGATTTCATGTGATGTTATCAATGTTTGCTTGATATCTAAGTAAAGAAGGTGAAACCCTATATGAA
Organism: Alisma plantago-aquatica; assembly: GCA_963693085.1. Classification (NCBI taxonomy): domain Eukaryota; kingdom Viridiplantae; phylum Streptophyta; class Magnoliopsida; order Alismatales; family Alismataceae; genus Alisma; species Alisma plantago-aquatica. The sequence continues at coordinate 354,408,104 of OY856412.1, forward strand.
TAGAAAAATGGAAGTTTACAAATAGACATCAGAAATCCAACTAATGTGATTCTTTTATCATTATAATTCATTTATTCAAGGTTATTATTGATACCTGATGTTTTAGTGAATGGAGTGGAAACCCTAGTTCTTTTCATACCAGGGTTTCATATATATGTTTGTTGTATGTGAATTGTTGAAAGTTGCCTTTTATCAGTGACATATTATCATGCATAAAGTCTTTATATGAGTTCTGTGATATGTGAATGAGGTGAATGAAACCCTAAGGATAGGGAATTCAGTGATTCAAGTGTTTTCAATTTAGTGATCTTCAATATGATTTAACCAAGTAAGCTCAGATATTGATTAAATTGTTTTGAATATAGAGTATCCTACTATATTTATGTTTATGAATGATTAATTCCTTATAGCTTGTTATTGTTCTGCTTTAAATTCAATTGCTCAATAAGATATATCCTTTGACTATAAAGGTGTTTTAAACTGTTTCTTTGAAGTATTCATTCACTAAGCTAGTAGTCTTACCCATCTACTCACAATTTTTTTAGAGGAACCATGTGGATATGAAGAATGCCAATACTAGAGTGGATCTGCCACGAGAGATAAGTATCACATTAGTTAAGATTAGCCAGACCCTATCAATTTAGGTCCTTGTAGTGTAGTGAGATAATAAATGATGATGTATAACTTTGTTTCCTTAATAATAGAGAGTGTATCTAACTATCAAGTTGTATGTACACGGAAGTGTGACAAACAAAATGAATGTTTAGATATGTATCTTTAATGTTGAGATCATATTGGAGTAATTAAGTTTTAGATTCCCTTATATAGTTGTTTATGTGACTGAATGTGAGTAACCATTTGAAATATTAGAAAAAGTTAAGGTTGATATTTCTATCATGTTGATTCCTCAACTTATGTCCTAATCTCATGATTAGAAGCTATCGTGGGATGTGGGTGTAACACCCAACCAAGTACCTATGTTTCACAATGGCAAGTGGCAACTTGAGAAAGAAACATTTCAATGAATGTCTCGATAAACTCAATGATAATATTGGCAAGTGGCATAGAACCAAATTATCAATGACATGGAGAGTAATCTTGATTAATATTTGTGTGATGGGTCTGACCAGGTATGGTATGGATCAGAGAAAATGGAAATAAAGATGGTTGAATTCATCTAGGGTAGTGCATTCCACCCAACAAGTTGGACAAGATTGGTGAAACTTATTGAGGAAGGTGGGCTTGACATTCCATCCCTGGAAAAAGTTCATACACTAAAAAACACTAGGAAGCTGATAGAAGGTGAATCAACCTGGGAAAATGGATGAGAAGGAGGTGTAGTACCCAACATGTTCAAAAACCAAGTCAGAGATGCAATTTTTCTATATCTTAGAGGAGAATGACTATTGTACTTGACCAATTCAAGGCAAAATACAAGGATGATGAAGTATGCAATAAATGCAAACAATGACTACCAAAAGATGACATAGATAAGAACATCTATCTCCTATTCCATAACCCAAGATGGACTAGGACTACTTTCAAAGCCCATAGAAATACCTTACGACAATTGAGATAGTATGCAAATGGACCACAACTACAGAGACAACATGTTGTTTGTGTAATGCAGACAATGACTACCAAAAGATGATGTAGCTAAGAACATCAATCTCCTATTCCATAACCCAAGATGGACTAGGACTACTTTCAAATCCCATAGAAATACCTTACGACAATTGAGATAGTATGCAAACGGACCACAAATGCAGAGATAACATGTTGTTTGTGTAATGCACACAATTAATCAACGAGCCATATATTTGTCACCTATAAGTACTGGAGATACTTGTGGGGAAGAATATGTCTATTACTAATTGTGCAACAAGATCTGGATCTAGAATAAAGCATATTGTTGATCAGTAAATTTAGCAAAAGAGACAAAACACCATGATTATGATGTATCAAAGGTTGTGTACGCTAAATGTGGCATGGAAGGAATGTGAGAAGACATGGAGGAAAAGCTAATGATGAACTAATATTGTTTTCTAAACTTGAGCATGAGATCCAATTGCTATACAAAAGCTATAATATTGAGATATGGGTGAACTCTAAAAACAAGTAGTAGAAATAGGGACCATTTGTAACCCTAACTATAAAGGGTATGTGCTAATTTGATTTACTTTCGGTTATATGTAAGTTTATATAACTTCTTTTTGCCAATTTTAGGTGTCTAGAATATATTTATAAATTTCTAGTACATAGACATATATATATCATATCATGAGTTGTTAAGAAAATAATATGTTATAATATTTATGATTCATTCAACTTGCTTCCCCATCAAGTATACATGATTGAAGTGGTAGAGTTTGCTCTAAAGAGACCTAATCATTGCTAGGCACATGATTCTAGGATTTTGACAATATATGTTGCTTAAAAATGGATTTGGTTTGTAGGAAACAAAAAAAACATTGATTAAAAAAGTTGTACTAATGGTTTTAATAAAGTTAGGGGAATATATCGTACTCATGATTTCACCACACCGTACATTTCACATCAAAATATTTCTTTATAATCGAGTTTAAGCATTCTTATAGGGAAGTAGGATATCTAAGTCTCACTCTCATCAATAAATGGATTAGCATAGCGTCTTGTCTCTAGGCAATGTCTAAATATCATGGAATCTCCTCTATAAACCTAACCATTGTCGTTGATTAGGACAACTGGTCACAATGTAGTCTCCTTACTATCCTATGCACCGTATCAGCATGCATGTAAGGCATAATAGATGTACTAAGGGTGATAAATCATTAATACATGCATTCAAACACACAATGTTGAATAAGAATTAGAATGTGACTTGATTCATAAACTACAATTTTTCAACATGAAATGACATGGAGGATATTCCCTAATGTCCAAGATAATTATTCTCACTCATGACATGGTTTTGTAGGAAAAAATTAGACACAACAATGTGGTTTAATCTAGAACCAAAGGAAGTAGAAAATGGCTTAGGAAGTTGAAAGGAAACCCGAGCCATACAAAAGAATGCCTAATGAAGGTCCTCCCATCTCCTCCTAAAATTAGAAGGGATGGGGAATGATTAATCAATAGAGAAGGAATCAGATAGTGGTTGTTAGTGAAGAAGATTTGCTCTCACTCATCCTACACTCTCAGATGGTGCAAGTCCTCCTCCTCCTGTGGTATGCATGTATACCATTATACGTAACATATAATGTTTACATCCTTGACTTATATGGAGGCAAAACCCTTTTATAACTTATCCAATTTAATAATTTCAATATGTCTGTCGGAAAAAACTTACACAAATTGCATTTACAACGTGTACGTTTCCAATCTTTATTACTATTTGAGTATGTTAATGGGAAACATGGCATGTAAACTAGATTTATTTCATGTCATTTGTGGTCGTAAGTAGTAGTGTTTTGGAAGAAAACCATATAAGTTATATTTATAATGTGTGATTTCTCTTCTTTATCACTAGTACATGTACCATATGTAGCATTGATTATGTTAGACATGTGATGTTGATTATATACTGACACCTAAGTGGGAGACACTGCAAATAAGGACCGTTGGCATCAATTTCTAGGTTAAGAGAAAATGATGACACATGTGCAGTGTTGGTTGCTATGGAATGCAAAACTGACACAACAATAGCTATATATTGTCAGTTTTTAATAAAGAAACTGATGACATAATTTCATATCAACAATAACTATAGGATTGTTCTGGGATTATAAATGTCAGTTTTGGCTGAGTAGAACTAACAGTGTAGGTCTGTGTCTTCAATTTTTCAAAAGAAATGGGTTTTGAAGAACGGTCTATGTCGTCAGTTCTCTTATGTTAACCAACATTGTAATTCCTTATCATTTAAAGTTTAACTAATAAGGATAGTTGTATCGTCAGTATCTTTGAAAAACCTGACGATGTAGATTTACATTATTAGTATTTTTTAAGATAACTGATGACGCATGTTTTTTATGGCAGGTCTATAGACCTATTGTCTGACTGTTCAACAAGACGAATCATGCATTTTAATAAAACTACATGCTCTACAAGTGTTCAACTTAAAAATAGGACAGCATTACCTGCAATAATAAAAACATATAAGAGTCTGCATCCACACAATACATTCACACACATGTGATTCCAAATTCATCCACATTTCATTCTGTTCTCATACACATATGCACATACACAATTCACTCACACACATGCAAATTTTTTTTCTCATCCACATGTACAAATGCAATTCTCATAGTTTCATTTCTCTTCACACTTCACACTTCACATACATATGCATATATAAACGTCATTTACATATGCACCAATAATTCACTTGCATAAAACTTGAAGTTGCAAAAAAGTCATTACAATCACATGTGTATAGAAATAATGATATTAAAGTTTAAGAGACATCATAATTTATCTCAATCACTTATAAATTTGACTTCCTTAATGAAGTACTTTGCCCACTATTCTTGTATCTCATTCAACTCTTCCTATGTATAGGGTTTTATTGTGTAAAATAACTACAAAGAGAATGACATAATTCAAGAATTTGATTTGATTTTTAATTTCATCAAATGAGACTATTTACTTATGATTCAATTTGTGACACATGTTTGACAATTTGGTCCATATATTGCATCACGTAGTATTCACATGCCCAATTATTATCATTGCATAGGGCACTAAAAGTTCACAATCACATGAAACATTAATAGATAAAGTAAGCATAGTTGACACATATATGTATATGTGTTGGAGTCAGAAAACTACCTTAACATTATTCCAAGATATTGATTTCTTTTTTATCTACATCTCCTTGGGCTTGTTTGAATACTTTTATACTTCAATAAGTTAAAGTAATATTTTTAGTTGCATTAGTAAACATATATGTAATGATGCAGGCATTAATATATGTCGATGGTTAAAAAAGTTTACTTGTGCTATAAATCACCATTTACACTATGTGTCTCCCAATCGATAGTTAGTTGTCTCAAGGATCAAGATAGTACACAGAAAGTGTCTTAGGGAAAATTACCAACAACCCCCAATGCCTATTACTGAGTGAAAACAAAGAAAACAAAAGAAAGCTTAAATTCCACAAACTATGTAATTCATAAGTTAATATTAAGAAAAGAGTATAAAATTTACCCAACATTAAAAGGAGATACAATCATGTTCTTTCCCATAGTAGGAAAACACTTAATTGTGGTAGAGCAATAATCACTTACACAAATTTGGTCTATAAGTGCACAACAAATCAATGATGGAAGTAGAAATGTCACATCGGTTAATGTGAACTATGTAGTCACCGTATATAAGTAGTTGCGAAACATATATATGGATTTATATGTTAGAAAATAATATGGCATATATTTTTACATATATAGAACAAGGTATTTATCCAAAAGATCTTACCATATCCAAAGTTCTGTCACAATTGTATTCAACCAATCATAACTAAATGGCTCCACAATATCTTTCAAGAATGCAATAGTGTCGTGATCTTACCCTGCAACGTCCTCATGAATATGGACCATCATAGTCGACCCTTATTCTATAGTGTCTAACCATAGTACCAAACCCCTACACTTAGGACCTAGTAAGTTTAATAGGATCTATGCAATATGAGCAGGTAACAATGCCTTTGGAGGAGGAACTGTAGGGGGATTCTTGGTTACTATGTTCTGTCTCATATTAGTTGTCAATTATATATACAAGTAGAAAAGAACCTCAAATACAAAAAGAAACACAATGTAATTTATTATACATTCTCATAGAGAACTCCAACTTTGATCCACACAATCACGCCACCTTCTGCTTCTCCTAGAGTGTTGTAATCAGGGTGACTAAATGGAAGTGGTGTGTCTTTCCATTATGGATTAGAAAGTTGGATGGCCTCACAAAGTGTATTATTGGGAATTGGAGCACATCAATCTTGTCACCTGCAAGATGTGGGAAAACCTCATTCAGTTCCATGACATAGAAGGTACAAGATGGCATTTTCTTAGCACCTACAATTTTACATATAGTGCTATATATACTCAAGCACAACATATAATAATTGACTTGGAAGACTATAATATCATAAAAAAAACTTACATCGGGCATGCCTGATGAGTCAATAGTATTACTCCTAATCACCTTGTCAGCTAGCTAAAAAAGGTCCATGGGAGTACTCCTGACCACCTCATAAGAAGAGCAATGTGGCTGAGCAAATGTCTGAGGAAGTTAACGACCCAATAAGTACATCATGATGTCCTTGTTGATATCAGGCCCAAAACAACCTGGCAATGATGATGATTTTTTCTTGAACCTCTGACTGATGAATTAAAAAAACTCTAGGGAGAAGGTGTGATGACATGCAATGCTTCACATAGAGAGACATATCATTTTATGCCATCTTGTTTTGCACTATTATTGACTTTTTCGTATATGGGAATTTGTCTGGATAGAATGTCAAAGGATCCAAAGCATGCCCTATATGTGAGAAAAACACCGATTCAATACAACTAAAATATGGAAGAAAGACTGTATATCTTGGTCATCGAAGGTTTAAAGTGCATCCTTACTAAAGGTTGGACAAAGCATTCAATGGATCAACTAAAGAATTGAGTGTCCTTAAACTTATATCAGGGGATGATGCTTATGAAAGTGTTAAGGTATTGTCAAGGAATTTGGTAAGAGATCACAATGTACTATTTCCACTCAGAGTGACAAATATTAATTCAAGAAGAGATCAATATTCTAGAATCTTACTTATTAGAGTATTTTGAGAGTTAGGCATTGGATTGATGTCATGCAATATTTTGACAGTTAGGCATTGTATTGATGTCATGCAATATTTTGACCGTTAGGCATTGTATTGATGTCATGCATGTTGAGAAAAATATTTGTGGTAGTGTCATTGATACTCTATTAAATACACCAGGTAAGACTAAATATGGAATCAAATCCATCCTACATAAAATGGGTATAAGGAAAGAACTAACAGTAGAATTTAGCAATAATCAAATATATATTTACATCATGCTTGTTACACTTTGTCTAGATAGGAGAAGAGATATTTTTGTGAGTGCTTGCTTAATGTTTAGGTACCACAAGGATACTTTCCAATATTTCTATTTTACTATCAATGAAGGATATGAAGTCGATATGTTTGAAATGTCATGATTGTCACACTCTAATGCAGCAAATATTGCCCATGGCTATTTGATTTATATTGTTGAAGCATGTAAGTTTTGCAATCGCTAGCTTTGTTTCTTCTTCAACAATCTATTCAACATAGTTATTAATCCTGATAATCTTTATAAGTTGCAAAGAGAAGTGTTAGTTACCTTGTGCCAACTAAAGATGTATATCTCCCCTTCATTTTTTGACATCATGGTACATCTTGTTGTCCATATGACTAGGGAGGTGAAAATGTTGAGTCTAGTTTTCTTGCATTGGATGTATCCTTTGAAATGGTACATAGGTGTTTCTAAAGGTGACATTTGAAATCGTTACTAGTCTGAAGGGAGTATTCTTGAGGTTTATGTGGCTAGGGAGGTTATGGGGTTTTGTAATGAATTTCTAAGTTATAATGAAGCTCCTGCCAATGCAAAAAATGTTGATGCTAATCTGGCTAAGGGACTTTAGGAGCATGAGTGGAAATAATTGGTTGTGACCTATCAGAAGAAGAACCCTTATATGTTTTACATAACATTGATGAAGTGGGTATATATATCACAGAACATACCAATTTTATAAAATTGGTATGTTTTTCTTGAACCTCTGACTGATCAATGTAGTTTTTCTTGAACCTCTGCAGGGTCACCATGTCTATGGGAATCAGTTCTAAACATTAAACAATATCAACACAATTCTTAGCTTTATAAAATTGGTACAAGCTAAGTATAACGACCCAATATCAACACAATTCTTAGCTTTATAAAATTGGTACAATTCTTAGCTTTATAAAATTAGAGTATACAATATCAACACAATTCTTAGCTTTATAAAATTGGTACAAGCTAAAATTAGAGTATACAATATCAACACAATTCTTAGCTTTATAAAATTATGTTTAATGTTTCTAAATAAGGAAGCTGGCTTTGTAAGATTAACCCACAACTATATAGCATCCCATCCACCATGTCTATGGGAATCAGTTCGTTCACGTCAAAATTATCCACAATTAGAGTATACAATATCAACACAATTCTTAGCTTTATAAAATTGGTACAAGCTAAGTATAACGACCCAATATCAACACAATTCTTAGCTTTATAAAATTGGTACAATTCTTAGCTTTATAAAATTAGAGTATACAATATCAACACAATTCTTAGCTTTATAAAATTGGTACAAGCTAAAATTAGAGTATACAATATCAACACAATTCTTAGCTTTATAAAATTATGTTTAATGTTTCTAAATAAGGAAGCTGGCTTTGTAAGATTAACCCACAACTATATAGCATCCCATCCACCATGTCTATGGGAATCAGTTCGTTCACGTCAAAATTATCTACAATTTCTTGTTCAACAAGTACCACAATCAACATCTATTGATCCCATAGTAGGAATCTTTCCATCCTATTACCATTCTGTATAGCCATGTACAATCCTATTACACATGATATCTCTTTTCATTTCATCAACAATGTCATCTTTTAAGCTGTTACTACAACTACTACATGGACAATAGAACATATCTCTAGGTCATTCCTATGTTTCTCTACATGTAACAGACTGAAATCCAGGGTCTTTCTTGCAATTTACCCACTTTTGAGCTTTTCTTTGCCTTCTAGTCCATTTGGACCTTTTTCATAAATTTCCCATCTGTTTGAAGCATTTTTGGACTTTATTTGCAATTTGAGCATTAATGATGGTGAAATTCCATTTTTGCCCCATTTATGATTATAAAGGGGTATTTGCACAAATAACCCACTTAAGGCAATAATTGAGGACTAATAATGAGAAATGGAGTTTTATGGGAGAAAAATGTTGGTATAAATGCCCTGAGAGCCAATCATGGGATGATTGGTGGGATACATCAAGATTCATTTGATAAACCACAAAGGCAAGCTTCCAATTCTTTCTGGTTCAGTCATATGAGATAGTGATAGAACAGATTGAATGTCTAGAGAATGACAGTACTCAATGACGTATGCCTTCAGGTTCATGACCTGAACGATGAGATCATGCAGATGCTAAGAGTTTGTACATTCTTGTTATGTCCCTAGTCAGATGTCATTGTGGAAGGTAGATAGACAACAATGACACACAAGACTAGATTGTGGTGTTGGTTGATGACAAAATCTCATTAGTCATGATAAAGAGATATCAAACCAAACACATAGGTACTTGTTAGAGAACAAATGTACCGGACAGACCCACCATGAGTTTGACACATGGAACCATGACATGGTAGTCACAGTTAGTACTCACAGTGATGGTGGTGAATGTGATTCTTAGACCTGAAATCACTACACTCAACACATGTCGTTGGGCACACTTTGACATCATCAAACGCAGTCCTGAAACATGGGTTGTTATAAAGGTGATGATTGGGTGGCTTTGACACATGGGGCTTTTGAGGGGTGAGTGATAGATATGGGATTTGTCCCTCCTGAGGGAGTTTGATATCCATGGCCACTTGATGAGTAGGATTGAGAAAGGCGTGCACGCATGTGTGAATCAGTATGTGATATTGATGTCATACATATCTCTTCCAGTCTACTCTGAGATCAAGAAAAATGAATGAACGTTGACAGGATGACTGTTCCATGCCTCAAGTTCATTCGGGATATCAGTGACAAAGGAATTATACATTCACTGTAACACCATTCACAGATTGTAGGATTGAAAGTTGTTCTCCAACTTTCTATTTTCACTTGGGTAGCACTGATGTGTGACTAGACACCGCTCTTTGCTTGTGAAGTCATAAGTGTTATGAACTTTCACTGCCAACGTGAAATGGTCCTGCAGGGTCACACACATAGGATTTAACCTGGAAGAGGAGTTTTGTCCACAAGCAATGTTTAGATTGATTACTAAAGGAGTTTAGTAGTTCAATTAAACACTTAATTAATTGATAGCTCAATATCATAATGTTCAAGGTGTTGGACATATTGATTGGAGTATTGGATTGATTGAAATCACAATTGACTGATTCTGCACAACCTGCACTCCCAACCGATCGGTTCAAGTGTTGAACCGGTCGGTTGAGGTTGCTGAACCGGTTGGCTCAAATGTTGAACCGATCGGCTCAAGCCCAGGGTAAACCGATTGCTTCAAGTGTTGAAATGATCGGTTCAACTGGTGCAACCGAGCAAGTTGGGAAAGTCAGGTCGGTGAGAATTTTCCTTTCGTTCCAATTGCCCAATTTGATTGGGAATAGGATTGGTATTCGATACCAATTAGAAATAAAAGAAGGAAAGTCATTTTGAGTTGGATCAGGACCGTGAACCGATCGGTTCAGGGCACCAACCGATCGGTTGGGGACCCCAAACGATCAGCTCAGGTCCCAGCCGACCAGCTCAAGGGCCGAAACGATCAGTTCAGTGGTGAAACGATCGGTTCAGGTTGCGAATTGGTTGCTTTTTGTGGAAAATCTCAAACCCTTCTACTCCTGCTTTTAGTCCCACATTGCCCGGGATGGAGAACCCTGTCCCATGACACTCCTATATATATAGGGGTATTGGGGGCTTCTCAAAGTACAACTCAGTGCAACCAGTTGCTCTGCAAAGTTGTCGTTCTCTCTAGTTTTGGTAACCGAGAGAGAGCCCGAGCAAGTGCTTCCCGCAAAGGGAGGTGCAGCAAGGGAAGGACAACTACAGTTGCAACTGGAGGCAGGAGAGTGTGTTGGCAACTAGTACGTCAACAGGAGGGTGCAAATCCTTCCAGTTCCTTGTGGGATAAGGAGTGTGGAGTTCCAGGTGGTCTGTGTGGACTACTTCAGAGGTGGGAGGTTTCTGCCGCTCAGGAGGACAATTGTCATCCGACAGTCCGGTAGGAGGAGGAGTCATCAGTCCCGGTGCGACCAGGAGCTACACAGACAGCGTCCAAGACCGGGGTTGAAGACCGCGCATAGCGCGAGGTATTGTCGCCAAGCAAGCCTTGGGACAAGGTATGATTCCACAAACCATCCTTTCCTATTATATAGACGTTGATGCGTTTCCTTGTTCCGGTTTTGGGGAGAAATTTTTGTTTCCGCTGCCTTCTCTGCCTCCCCTAAAACCCAACAAAAAATGAGTGGATAATGTTTATTTGGAGTCCTTAAATCTGTTTGGATAAGAAATGGGCAAAAATGTGTAATAGAATTAAAATTGAGTATAATTAACCTAATTTCCTTCTCTCTCCTAAAAATGATAATAATATATCAAAATAGAATGTAATTATGAGATTTTGTTCTTAAAGCTAATAATGGATGCATATCTCGAATTTTACTCACATAATCCATTAAAAGAAGACTTTTCATATAACTCATTCATTTTAATATATTAATATACACTTTAATGAGAAATATATTAATTAAGAGAAAAATAATGGGTGAAACGAGAATATAATTGCATCGCATGGTTCTACACTTTAATATGAGCATGTGGTTAAAATTTGGTGCCTTTTGGAGTTGACTTGACCCCTCAAATCATTTTTACAAGTCTTTAATATGGTGTAACCATAGTATTGTATTGATTTCATTGATATCGATTTGTAGCAATAAGGTTGGGCATTTATTGGCTGTCACGCATCGGCTACATCAAGTGGTGCACATCCAACGGCCCACGTGTGTCGCGCTAGGATCGGACGGATGGGGAGTCATCCCCAACCTCCCGCTGTTCAGCCAGTTTCGGCTCCTTAGCTCCTATCGCTCGTTCTCTCTCCCCTCTCATCTGTTTCGAGCAATTCTTTTTGCATTGAGTTCATCTCGTCGAGACGCTTCAGTTGAACCCTTACTCGTCGCTTGTCTCTCTGTGAAGGAGAAATGCCCCTTTTAGCCTCCTTCCCTTCTCCGCCCAAGATCACAGAGGGAGCGTTGGCATTCCTCGTGCCTATATAAGGTCGTCCATAGTACCCTCTGCCTTCGTGCGATCCTCCTCTCCGCCCAATTAGTTCCCTAGTGCTCTGAAGCTCCCCAGTCTACTCAATTTGTGTTTCCGGTGACCTCAGCCATGCTCGGGCATCCCTGGTCAGCCTTGGTTAAATTAGTGGCAGGGTAAGCCTTGCTTCCCTCCTTTCTTCGCGCTCCCACTATCTTTTTGCGCCGATTTGGCCTCAAACTTTCTGACCTACACCTGCCGCTATGACCTTGCTGGCACCAGTCATTCCTTTGGTTTGGTGTTACTCCGCCCATGCAAACCGGTGCATTGAGCTCACACTTCATTCGTGAGTCTTTCCCGACTCTCTGTTCCTCATGATCTGACCTCGGTATTGGATTTATCCCCTTCTCTGTTTCTCGGCCGCTGCCATTTCTTTAGGGGTCTCTCTGCGGCCAACGTTCTTGTTTGGTTCTTCAACCTCGTCGGGACCCAGCGGAGTCGAGGGAAGTGCTCCCAGGAGCTGAACGTCCGCTGGAGTCCAGGTTCTGCTCCTGGTTGAGGCATGGAGAATCTGCTCCATCGTGCTATTTTTGGGCTGGGAAGAAACCCGACCCCGAAATGCCCAAGGTGGCCTCGCCCCTCTGGTCATATGATTAATGTCACATGGGCAGAAGTGTCCTTTCACACTCTTGTTGTGGTTTCTCGCTAGAGCAACGGTTATGTCTGCATGCTTCTTTTGTCCTTGACAATTTAATTGATTTAATTAAACGATCAAGGGCAAAATGGTCATTTGCCTCTCATGTGGCCTTATTCTAATTTCTGATTGGTCAGATTTATTTAATTCATAGTAAGTCAACCATTGGTCAGAAAAATGCAAATAAATAGTCGTTGGAAAGGATTTTTCGAGTGGAATCTGAATTTTTAGTGTTTGAGTCCTGTTTCTAAATGCTTTTTCGAAGTTTATCTTAAATATCATTCTAATCACCTTAACTGATCTAAAATGTGTAATTAATCTATTTTAACTCCGAATTAGGATATAAAAGATGTTTTATTAATCAGGAGAATGTGATTAATCGATTGGACTAGGTTTTGAGTCTTAAATCGTGGTTTTGAAAATAAGTTCCAAAATTAGGGTTTTCCTATACTTTATGCCTTAATACATTCTAATACATGATAATGTTTGCAACTAGGGGAAAATGGATTGGTGATACAATCAACTTGGTAAAGTTTGTGTCAATGAATCAAACTAAGGTATGTGAAGCCTATTTTTGTATGTGATACCTATTTGTATATGTGATTCCTATTATATGTGTGGAATGCATGAATGTGAAATCTATGTGCAAACAATCCTAATCCTTCAGTTGGGTCTTATCCAACCCTACGGACATTTTTTGCTAGCCTTGATATCCTCCTAAATGCCTTTATTTGGATATTTACTTATTTGATGCTTCTAATGCCATTGTGGCTCATTCATTTGAATCATGTGAATCTTACTGCTACATATTTTGTCTCATTTACTTGTAAATGCTTAAATCTTGCTATAGCCTATGTTGTCTCCTTTATGTGGTTTATTCGTGGGTTTTATTCCCAAATGCTATGATGTGAATGCTACTATTATTTTTCCACTACTGCCAAGTGAACTACTAAGCATGATGTATTTTAGGCCAAATGACAATGTAGTGTACATGAGTACAAACCACCCATAGGGCACTGAGGTTTTAGTCCTCCTGCTGGGCACTGGGGTTTTAGTCCCCCTGCCATTTTATATTAGGCACTGGGGTTTTAGTCCCCCTACCACTTTATATAGGCACTGGGGTTTTAGTCCCCCTGCCATTTTATATTAGGAACTGGGGTTTTAACCCCCCTACCACTTTATATAGGCACTGGGGTTTTAGTCCCCCTGCCACTTGGTGAGGTCCGGTAGGTGCCTCACCCTACATTGAGATGAGTTTGTGTCTTAATATATTCATACTATGTGATTATTATTGTGGTGATTGGTTATGGCAGTTTTCTCTCTCTTATTCATATACTTGCCTCATTTCTTTTAAAACCTCTTAGTGTAGATAATCTTTTATATAGCAATGCTTTAGATTATTTAATTATCCTATTTCTCTTGATTAACACATACCACTACTACAAAACTTGTCAAAGCCGAAGGTCAAATCCCTGACCAATATTGATAAATCCTTAACCAATATGTGGTCCTCAGGGCCAACCCCTGACCAACGTACCTTGGACAAAAGCTTGGTGACCAATACTAATTCGTCAGGTCATATCCCTGACCAATATATAGATAAGCCTTGAGCAATCAATAACATAAAATAAAAAGATATTCAAAGCCAACACCTTGTTCGCAGACCCCTCCTTGACTAGTATTAATGAAAGTCACTTGCCTCAAAAAATATGGATGAATATGTTTGAATTCATCTAACATCACTATTATATATAAGCTACTTAATGCTAAAAATTGATATAAATTCATTCTTATAAAAAAGTTGTTGAACATTGGTAACATTATTAATAATCAAATATAGTTTACACGGGGAGGACCTTTTACCATGCCCCTAACATTGATTTATACAACTTTATTTTCTAAGTACAAGACATTGTACTACATTGACTACATCATACACGAATTGTCTTCAAATATTATTAGCTCCTCCCCAGAACTACATCTCGAAATACTTATAACATCCATTGTGGAGCATCCATCACCCATCTTGCAAGCATCTGTTAATTACAAAGAAAGAAAATGAGTAATAAGATAAGATACAACATATATATCTAATAGTCAAGTTAAGAGGTTTCCTTTGTTGTATGCCATACTGTTGGTAAGCATGTGTTGGAGAAAATTCATCCAATCCATAAAAGAAATGGTGTTGCCAGCTGTTAAAGAAAAAATGAAAACCCAAAAAACAAAGCGAAATATTCCAATACTAATTCTTTATCAGACTTGTGGACAAAGTTGAATGAGTTACTCACGCTGATACACTTGAGATGATTGATGGTTAATATATTATGGCGTTCTATAAAGGTAAAACAAAAAGTAACTTACCTGTTATAAATAGATGATGTGTTGTCGAGATCGTGCATATGAGAAGGAAAAAGTAGGATTCGATTCGTTTTTTTTTTCTGAACTAACTGTTATCTTGGAGTCACCATGCCAGCGAAACACCTGGCCAAGAACATAATCATGGTTACGACGGAAGCAGGTTGGGGAGAAGGAGAAGTGAAGGATGAAGTATACCTGTGTGGAGGAGCGGATGAACTGGTGGCGGCGGAGTAAGATAGGCTTGATCCGCTTTTGCTGCTTGATATTACCTGGCGGCAGATAGCTTCCGACCTATGCTTCGATATTAGGCCATTGGTAGACGGGCGGCAGCCAATAGGTATAGAAATGAAGGAAGCGAGCATGGAAAGAGGAAGCAAGTGTGAGTTTCGATCGGAAAGAGGATTGATCCAGATAGGTTGGCGGCCACGGTAGGTATGTGCCAAGGAACGGGATGCCAGCGCGGCGGA
Organism: Alisma plantago-aquatica; assembly: GCA_963693085.1. Taxonomy (NCBI): domain Eukaryota; kingdom Viridiplantae; phylum Streptophyta; class Magnoliopsida; order Alismatales; family Alismataceae; genus Alisma; species Alisma plantago-aquatica. The sequence goes on from OY856412.1 coordinate 354,423,681, forward strand.
TGTATCGAGGGTTGGATGAGTGGAGGGGGCATATGAAACGTTTTTTATATAAAAGGAAGCACGAAGGCTGCTAGGGTTTTGGGTACGCTATTGAGATACCGGGAAAAAGTTTCTTGGTCAGGGATTAGAAAATTTACGGCTAGGGATGTGCCTTCGGGGTTAAAACAGTTCAGTCAGGGCTGCTATCCCTGACTAAGTAGCCTTGATTTATATTGAATTTTGTTGTAGTGTACATTTTTATCTCTCTCTTGCTGGGTGATCCCAACCACCCATATTAGGATCAGAGTGCAGATGGAAGCTTGGTGAACCTGCATGAGGCTAAGGAGATCTTGCACATCTAGATAGCTTGGACTAGTTGCATAACTTTTATATGTTGTTTGTGGAGACAAGTTGTATTAGTTTAAGTCTTCCTCTACCTAGATCCTATGCTTGTATAAAGTTGTACTCCCATTTGGGAAATTTTTATAATGTACTCTTTATACATTTTGTATAAAGTCAAGTTTTATTTCTTCTGCTGCCACACATTTGATGTATTTGTTTACCATGGTTTTTAGTAGAGACTTGGTCTTTACAACATGGTATCAGAGCATCAAGGTAGTCGAATTCTTGACTAATTCAGATTGTCTCCTAGATAGAACCTCTCAACTCATATAGTTTCCTTTAGAAAGTTTTCACCTTAGAGTTGACCAACATTGAATTAGAGTTATAATTTCATAATTAGAAATAAAATCTATCAACTTTGGGTGAATTGTCTATTGAGAAGCTACTAGAGCAAGAAGCTGAAGTGATTGTGTCTAGAAAGGGTCAGAGCTTGGGGGCTGGAAAATTTTTCCTCCGCGCCACTTGCTTGGTTTACGGGGACTCCCATGCTCATATGATCTGGCCTGGCCTGATCTGATACAGACAGCTTGAAATAGTCTATATTTGGGCATGTTGGCTAATGTTGAATAACTTAAGAAAACCATAAGTGATGATTTGATCTCTTACATAAAAATCACCCTTAAATACCTTATACTCCTATGTTTAGGGTTTAGTGTACCCTATGTTACACCCTGAAGCTTGGTTAGTAAATCCTTTTAGTGTTGAATTTTATGTACCCTTTTACCCTTAGCTTAGTTTGACTTAGTTGACCCTTTTAAGGGGTGGAGTGAGGGTAATGGTGTTGGTACCCAATTTGGTTTTGCAAATCTGATTTTGAGGACGAAATCCCTTTTTAGGGGGATGGAATCCCAATTAAAAGAAAACTCAAATACATTTGGAGTTAGAAACCCTATCTATGTGGACATATGTACGTAATAACTTATGTGAATAAGAATTTACCACACACATTATACTTGTAACTCAACTTGTTTGATAATATAAACATGAATATATAATGAGTCATATAGAGATTGTTCATATGCTTGAACCTTAATATAGGCTTGATGCACATAATAATGAGTTACTCATTACTAATTGTGAATATACATAACGTTGACTATGCCACCCTAATGGTTAAATGTGTATGGATAATGCACCCTAAGGATGCTTTAACATGTAATGATCATGCTGACCTAAACCCTAATATGTAATCATCTAGCTTTGACAACATATACATATATATATCCTTAATGTTTTCATGATACACTAGTGACATTAGGTGTCATCATCACATAATATGCCTTGGTACATGTAAATGGATTATAATCACTTAATCATAATTGTGATCCAGTTATCAACATATGTTAGGCATATCACTATGTTGACTAAATACATCTCATTAATCATCTTATCATAAATTGGTTTATGAATCAAATCAGTAATTTGGAAATGGGTATTTTGATTCACATAATGTGATGTTAATTCATATTATATAGTGTAATAAGAGAAAATGATTAATGATTCCATGGATATGAGTATGAAAGATGTTGTGACAATATGTAACTTAGGCATAAGTCGTTAATGTGACACATTTGGACTTATTATAGGTTTAATAATTTGTTGATAATATTATAAGGTTCTCACCAAGATAGTATGTGATAATCCTACATGGTGAAGTAAAAGGAGAATAATATCAAGTTATTAAGGTGGTGATCAAATGCATCTATAAAATGTTATGGCTTGGTAAACCCTAAAACCCTTGATGAGGGAAATACATAAGATATAGTGCTGAGATGTAATTGTTTGGGAATAAAATGTGATCTAAGTGATGGAATAATTAATATGATGACTCTACATCATGGAGATTATGCTAATAAGGCAAAAATGCTAATTATGTTGTGTTGGATAAAAGTTTAAAGGTTTTTTGGAAACCTTAGTAAGACATGGCCTATGTGTAGAGGTTTTAGTGCCCACCTAGTTGTTTGAGGTTGGGATGTTACTCACTCACCCTCTCTTCCCTCTAGTTGTGATTTTGGGGACAAAATCCGCTTTAAGGGGTGGAGTGTTGTTACAGACTGAAATCCAGGGTCCTTCTTGCAATTTACCCACTTTTGAGCTTTTCTTTGCCTTCTAGTCCATTTGGACCTTTTTCATAAATTTCTCATCCTTTTGAAGCATTTTTGCACTTTATTTGCAATTTGAGCATTAATGATGGTGAAATTCCATTTTGCCCCATTTATGATTATAAAGGGGTATTTGCACAAATAACCCACTTAAGGCAATAATTGAGGACTAATAATGCAAAATGGAGTTTTATGGGAGAAAAATGAGTGGATAATGTTTATTTGAAGTCCTTATATCTGTTTGGATAAGAAACAAGCAATATAATTAACCTAATTTCCTTCTCTCTCCTAAAAAATGATAATAATATATCAAAATAGAATGTAATGATGAGATTTTGTTCTTAAAGCTAATAATGGATGGATATCTCAAATTTTACTCACATAATCCATTAAAAGAAGACTTTTCATATAACTCATTCATTTTAATATATTAATATACACTTTAATGAGAAATATATTACTTAAGGGACAAATAATGGGTGAAACGAGAATCTAATTGCATAGCATGGTTCTAGACTTTAATATGAGCATGTGGTTAAAATTTGGTGCCTTTTGGAGTTGACTTGACCCCTCAAATTGTTTTTACAAGTCTTTAATATGGTGTAACCATAGTATTGTATTGATTTCATTGATATCGATTTGTAGCAATAAGGTTGGGCATTTATTGGCTGTCACGCTCTGACTACATCAAGTGGTGCGCATCCAACGGCCCACGTGTGTCACACTAGTATCAGACGGATGGGGAGTCGTCCCCAACCTCCCACCGTTTGGCCAATTTTGGCTCCTTAGCTCCTCTGGCTCGTTCTCTCTCCCCTCTCATCCGTTTCGAGCAATTCTTTTTGCATTGAGTTCGTCTCATCGAGATGCTTTAGTTAAACCCTTACTCATCACTTGTCTCTCTGTGATGGCAAAATTCCCCTCTTCATCGTCCTCCCCTTCTCCACCCAAGATCACAGAGGGAGCGTCGGCATTCCTTGTGCCTATATAAGGTCGTCCATAGTACCCTCTGCCTTCGTGTGATCCTCCTCTCTACCCAATTAGTTCCCTAGTGCTATGAAGCTCCCCGATCTACTCAGTTTGTGTTTCCCGTGACCTCGACCATGCTCGGGCATCCCCGGTCAGCCTTGGTTAAAGTATTGGCCGGGTAAGCCTCACCTCCCTCCTTTCTTCACGCTCCCACTGTCTTTTTGCCCCAATTTGGCCTCAAACTTTCCGACCTACACCTGCCGCTATGACCTTGTCGGCGCCAGCCATTCCTTTGGTTTGGTGTTACTCTACCCATGCAAACCAGTGCGTTGAGCTCTCACTTCTTTCCCGACTCTCTATTCCTCGTGATTTGACCTCAGTATTGGATTTATCCCCTTCTCTGTTTCTCAGCCGCCGCCATGTCTTTAGGGGTCTCTCTACGGCCAATGTTCTTGTTTGGTTCTTCAACCTCGTCGGGACCCAGCGGAGTCAAGGGAAGTGCTCCCAGGAGCTGAACGTCCACTGGAGTCCAAGGTCTACTCCTGGTTGAGGCGTGGAGAATCTGCTCCATCACGCCATTGTTGGGCTGGGAAGAAACCTGACCCCAAAATGCCCAAGGTGGCCTTACCCCTCTGATCATATGATTAATGTCGCATGGGCAGAAGTGTCCTTTCACACTCTTGCTGTGTTTTCTCGCTAGAGAAATGGTTATGTCTGCATGCTTCTTTTTTCCTTGACAATTTAATTGATTTAATTAAAATATCAAGGGAAAAATGGTCATTTGCCTCTCATGTGGCCTTATTCTAATTTCTGATTGGTCAGATTTATTTAATTCATAGTAAGTCGACCATTGGTCAGAAAAATGCAAATAAATAGTCATTGGAAAGGATTTTTCGAGTAGAATCTGAATTTTTTAGTGTTTGAGTCCTATTTCTAAATGATTTTTTGAAGTTTATCTTAAATATCATTCTAATCACCTTAAATGATCTAAAATGTGTAATTAATCTATTTTAACTACAAATTAGGAAATAAAAGATGTTTTATTAATCAGGAGAATGTGATTAATCGATTGGACTAGGTTTTGAGTCTTAAATCGTGGTTTTGAAAATAAGTTCCAAAATTAGGGTTTTCCTATACTTTATGCCTTAATACATTCTAATACATGATAATGTTTGCAACTAGGGGAAAATGGATTGGTGATACAATCAACTTGGTAAAGTTTGTGTCAATGAATCAAACTAAGGTATGTGAAGCCTATTTTTGTATGTGATACCTATTTGTGTATGTGATTCCTATTATATGTGTGGAATGCATGAATGTGAAATATATGTGCAAACAATCCTAATCCTTCAGTTGGGTCTTATCCAACCCTACGAACATTTTGTGCTAGCCTTGATATCCTCCTAAATGCCTTTATTTGGATCTTTACTTATTCGATGCTTCTAATGCCATTGTGGCTCATTCATTTGAATCATGTGAATCTTTCTACTACATATGTTGTCTCATTTACTTGTAAATGCTTAAATCTTGCTATAGCCTATGTTGGATCCTTTATGTGGTTTATTCATGGGTTTTATTCCCAAATGCTATGATGTGAATGCTACTTTTATATTTCCACTACTGCCAAGTGAACTACTAAGCATGATGTATTTTAGGCCAAATGAAAATGTAGTGTACATGAGTACAAACCACCCATAGGGCACTGAGGTTTTAGTCCTCCTATCGGGCACTGGGGTTTTAGTCCCCCTGCCATTTTATATTAGGCACTGTGGTTTTAGTCCCCCTGCCACTTTATATAGGCACTGGGGTTTCAGTCCCCCTACCACTTGGTGAGGTTTGGTAGGTGCCTCACCCTACATTGAGATGAGTTTGTGTCTTAATATATTCATGCTATGTGATTATTATTATGGTGATTGGTTATGGCAGTTTTCTCTCTCTTATTCATATACTTGCCTCACTTCTTTTAAAACCTCTTAGTGTAGAGAATCTTTTATATAGCAATGCTTTAGATTATTTAATTATCCTATTTCTCTTGATTAACACATACATTTTTATCTCTCTCTTGCTGGGTAATCCCAACCACCCAGATTAGGATCAGAGTTCACATGGAAGCTTGGTGAACCTGCCTGAGGCTAAGGAGATCTTGCACATCTAGATAGCTTGGACTAGTTGCATAACTTTTGTATGTTGTTTGTGGAGACAATTTGTATTAGTTTTAGTCTTCCTCTACCTAGATCATATGCTTGTATAAAGTTGTACTCCCATTTGGGAAATTTTTATAATGTACTCTTTATACATTTTGAATAAAGTCAAGTTTTATTTCTTCCGCTGCCACACATTTGATGTATTTGTTTACCATGGTTTTTAGTAGAGACTTGGTCTTTACATTACAAATCTTATAAATTGATCAAGACCAATAATAAAATCGAGAGTGAAGTGATTTGGAATGGGCATCCATGATCTATCCATTTTAAGATCATAGGAAAATGAGTATTAAATTAGGTGTTAGCTACATCAATTTTAAATAAAATATATGTAAATTAAATCAAGGTTTAGCATTTAGGGTTTAACATTTAAGGTTTAGCATTTAGGATTTAGGTTTTGGACTTAGAGATTAGGGTTTAGCATTTAGGGTTTTTTGAATGGGGTTTAGGGTTTAGTAATGAATGTGTACCACCTATCCCATTCTTAAACACCTAATCTCACTAGTAAGTGTATAATGCGTATTTGATTTTCAATGATATTTCAACAACATCTCCCCATGGTTTTCCAAGTACAATGATGTACATGGACAAATACCCACTTGCATATGTACTAAGAGAATAAATAGGGAAGTGTTGACAAAACATATTGAAAACCTAATACACATTATACACTTACATCCTAAGTGAGATTGAGTATTCAAGAAAAATCTCAAATGAGGGACTATCTAAGATTTATTACTAATGAGTAAATCTTAGATGAGTTTCTAGGTTTACAGACTACATGTATATTGTCATTTATATACCTACAATCATGGTGTTATCATTCATAACCTATGTGAAAAAAATACATTAAGATAGAAAATTGTACTTACACAACCTATACAACATTTATCATAAGAATGCTACATTTCAGTACAATGACTTGGAATATATTTTATTTAGAAGGTATGCCATATATAGATCAGTAACAAAAATCAAACTAGCACCATTATTTATACTAAAATGTTTAATGATACCAAACATAATATTCAAAATTTATACGAAGAATTCTAAACAAACCAAACAAGCAACCATTCATGCATTTTCATAAGCATGATTTTTAATTCTACTTAGATATAGAATTAGAATGTAATGACCTAGAAAGCATGTGACAAGCCATAATGCATGCATTTTCATAGAAAATTAACAATAACATTAAAAAAATATAAAAAAGAAACTACAATAGCCGCATATAATGGCGACTAAAACCAACAATATGAGGTAAGAAGAGGCGATGGTTGGTGGTCAACCCAATAGTGAAGCAACATCCATGTCTAGATGACAAACAAAAGCAATGATGTTAGTGGTTGGCGGTCCAAGCAATAGCAGAGTGACGGTAGTGTAAAAATCAATAAAGGAGTGGCGGCATAGGAGAGAGGAGGAGGAAGAGTGGTGACAGTGATAGTGGTTAAAGGAGTACTGGAAAGAGGAGGAAGATGAGTGGCGATGCAGTGGTGGTGAGGGTAGAAGTAGTATAATTGGGGAAAGAAATTTTCATGGGTTCTATTAAGTAGAACCTATGCGTAGGTTGAAGTTGAGAGACTGACACTAATAACTATGTTATTGGCTTCAAGACCAAAACTAAAAACACATGTGATTCTATGTCTTCGGTTTACTATTATGAAACTGAGGACATAAGTTCTTATCCCTTATAAAAAATACCAACCTCACTAAGATCTATAGTGTTGGATTTACTATCAAAATCAATGACATAACCCAATATTGGGGAAATAAATTTTTCACGGGGCACATGGCAAGAAGCCAGCATTTTCGGATGCGATAGGAGTAACCAACACTACATGGTTTTTTGGAGGTAAATTTGTTCATGGTGTATGTGATTTATTGTGTCAGTTTTTTAGACAACAATCGACGACATATGATTCTTGGAGGTAAAATTTGTTTTGTGGGAAGGGTTGTGTTGTTGTTTCCTTGTCACCCATCCTGACACATACTTTACCAAAGTTTTTTTAGGAAATTGAATTTTGGGGGTTATTTATGAGATGGATCCACCCCAAGAAACTTACATGCAAATGCTTTTGATACCCTTATTTTTTCCTAAACAGCAAGACTTCACAATTTTGATGTTTGTTCTTTTTTAACCAACATCATATGTCTATAATGTTAATTTCCCTTAGAAACAAATGTTATGAATAGTGACACTAGAGATAAAAAATGTACTAGTATATCTGAAAGGAACATATGTTTAACTGATAGACATGATGTGTAATTCTTCTAATTTAGCTTCATCTCCTTCTGATCTTTGTGGAATTTGGCGAGTCACATAGAGTCTTGGATCTTGTGTCTTCCTAAATGCATGATCTGATGAAATAAAGGTATGTGCAATCAAAGCCATGTACAGAATGATATAACAACATAATCACATAACTTGGAAATATTTGATGTCTAATGGAGATTGTAACGACCCCGCCCCCCCCGATAACCCCCAATTAAGGGAGATCGAAAGGTCAGTGCCGTTATCCAATTAACAGGATCAAAGGTTCGACAAATAATCTGTATTAATTAATAAACTTTACCAACTAAACTGAAAACGAATATAAAACAAAACTTTTCTTACCTTGGAAAAACTGGGATTTCTAAACTTCTATCCATGAAGACGTTAATCTAACTAATCCTCATGTGCATGTTATCTCTCATTTAATTCCACATATGTCACTTTACTGTTTGTTCTTTTCATTTGTACCTAAAACGCCGACAAACAAAACATCGGTCAGCCGAAGCTGGTATGTGGGGGAAACAATAATTGTGCAACTATGTTAACAATGTAATCAACCAAATATCATTTAACAACCAAGATTACGTTTTAAGCAATACTACTCAATCCTTGCCTATCCCCTTTCTCTGTAACGTCCCTGCAGTGGACATGGATACCACCTCTCTCATATGGTAGATCCTTACCCCCATGGCCCTACCACACAGGTAGCCAATACCTAGGGTTATGGAGTCGCATGGTCCTACCCAAAGGTAGACCAATCCCTGACTCATGATGACTTGATGGACCTACCCCATTGGTAGCCATTTACTAAGTCATTTAATGACCTGATGGACCTACCCTCATTGGTAGCCATTTACGAGGTCAATCTATAAAGCTACAGAGGGGACTAGGATCTGAGCTAGTAGGCATATTTCTTATGTGATAGTCATATTCACATTATACTTTGCATGAATTAAATACATCCAACAGTTTAATTCAAGACACGATGGAAACATCGATAAAATCACAGAAAACTAGTTCGGGTAGTCATAAGCGTAACCACATACCTGTACATGCAGATTTGAGACAGAATAGTCCAATCAACAATAGGCAATCAAGCATTCAATAAGATCCTGAAACAAGCATCTAATATTTTCTATCATGGATCATGGCATCCAAGTCTAATAGACCTATTCGAGCCCTAAGGTTACTATTTCATTTTTAGGGTTTCTTTTGCAATTAGGGTTTCCTTTCATCTTTCACTATTTTAAACCCTAATTATTCACAAAAGACATTAAGGTTATCCCTTAACAACATTTAACATTATTTTCAAATTAAAGGCATCATTGTCCATCAATTAAACCCATTAAACTTACCTTACATTAAAACTGTCATTTTTATCCTTTTAATCCATGACAAGATCATTATGCTTATTTATCATCAATTTGTAATTCATCATGCTCTATCACTCATATGAACGTTATTAATCATTAATTCTACCTTGATTCATGAGAAAACCCTAATTACTTCATTTAGGGTATTTATCCATCAAATAAGAACTTTAATGTTCGAAATAACTTAGACTTAGCATATTCCCATTTTAATCATGAAATTAATCAATTACAGCCATTAATAGTCGAATTAGTCAACATTAGGGTTTCAAGGACCATTAAAACATATTTATGCACAAGAAACTCTAAATTAAACTAATTACATGCAAATTCATCCTTTTTCAATCTTAATGATCCTTTTTATCATTAACAAGCTAAGATCAAATTTAATCATCTATTAAACCCTACTAATCACTTTAATCATACCAAAATAGGGTTCTTTAAACATTATTACATTAAAGTAGGTATCTTTCATTACTTTTCAAATTTCATAAGGAATCAGGCTTCAATTATATTTTTGTTAGATTCCCCTCATTTTTCTGAGAAATTTTCATATTTTAACTTTATTCATCAGAGCTACCAATCTTTTTCTACAAATTTTCAAATAAAAGTACCTTTTCAGCCAATGGCGGCTCGACACGTCAGCGGGAAACAAATCCTTAAGTGGCTGGCTTTGCAAGGGGGATAAAATACCTCCCTGCCCCTGCCTGCATACACACGCTCTAAGGGCATCCTCGTCCTTTCATTTTGTTCTCTTCTTCCTCGCGATGCAGGGCCTCTGCCGGTCTGCAGTGATGATGGGCGTGGGACTGCTCCCCGCCCCGCTTATCCTCGCCCTCCTGGGACCAACGCTTCGGACAAAAAGGCCCCTCTTCCTCACCAGTGTTGAAGAGATCGGCTATTATGTAGCTGGTGGTCAGCGGAAGCCTGTATCAATCCTCCATGCCTGCAGGCCGTGACAGAGGAAGGTGCACCTTCAGGTCCATTGAAGACTTCTCCAAGCGCCTTCACACCCTGGTTAGGTAGGGGCGACCTGCAGCAACCTTTTTGCGCCCTTCCCAGGTTCTGAGGTTGACGTGAGTCCTTTGTAAGAACTTACTTCACCATAAATATGAAGGTGTGTTGTCGGCGTCCTCAGGGATACCTCTGGTTCCCGCACGGTTTGCCACCCCAAAGGGGTTCTGTTTTCGTTTCATCCACACAAAGATTCTCATGCCCACTTGTATAACTTCTTGACTGTGAGAGAAAGAGAGTGGATCGGCTAATGAGGTCTAGGGTTTGAATGAAGAAGAAGAAGGAGAAGAGAGAGATACGCGGAAATCTAATTAGGCTCGACCCAGAGGTTCTTCCCCTTAAATAGGGAAGGTTATCCATGCCCTAAGGTGTTCATCCACGATTTACCAAGTCATTTTCCCAATTGGAACCTTATTCCTTCAATGAGAAGTAACTTTCTCTCTCCTTCATTATCTCCTTGATATTATTATTTCTTGGATAATTATAAAATAGAAATTATTTCTTTCACTTTCTTTATACTTGCCTTTTAATCATTAGTCACGGAATTCTATTTTTATTTAATAGAAAATACTTCCCCTTTTTATCAATACCACAAAATTCCTTAATAATGTATTCCATTATCCTTTTATTTTGTAAATTGGTATTTTCTCTTTCCTCATTCTTCATTGGGACTCCTTGGATCCCAAGAAAATCTTTTATTTCGAAATCCTTTTTATTGGATACTTATTTTCCTTCTAGATGCATCTAAATGCATTATTTCACATTATCTTGTTTATTTCTTATCAAAATATTTCTTTTTGAGAATCTTTCTTTATTTCTCTTTTATTTTCCTCATTGGAATTCCCTTTAACATTAGAAATCCTTGGGATACGAAATTGCCCCAAGAAATCTCATTTATGCCTCTTTCCACTTATTTTCCACATTTTATCATTATTTTCCAATTTCTTCCTTCATAAAGAAATACTTAATTCATCTTTTCTTTTCTCATTGCTTTCTTTTTGCAACCTTGGACTCCTTGGTACCCAAGGAACCCAAGAGGCACAAAATCCTCTTTGGATTTGCCTTCTAGAGGTTTCCACACTTTTCTTTCCTCTATTTTCTTATTTACTTAATAATAGAGTTTCTTTTGTCCTTTCTTTGTTATTGGGCCCAATAGCCAATAAAGCCCACAAAAAAATCAACAAGGCTATTTAAAACGAAAAACATGCATTCACTCATTATTTGTTCATTTATCTTTAACATGAGAAATTACATTTCTCAGCAAAGGAACCCAAAATTGGGGTTGGAACATCCTTCCCCTCTTATAAGAATTTTGCCCTCAAAATTCCATCAAGCAAGCAAACAAACAGGATAAGCTTTTCATATGTCCATCATGGCTCCCATGTGGCTTCACCCTTTCCACGATGCTTCCCAAGAACCTTTATCATCTCATAATCTTCCATCTGAGTTCTTTCTTACCTTGGTATATCTTACCCTCATAGGTGACTCAGGATATTTCAGCCTCTCAAAAGCTGAATAGGTTCAGGGCTCAACACCTGGCTTGGGTACCTCACATAGTGCTCTAGATCGGACTCATGGAACACATTACACATCATGTTATCCTGTGGGGCAAAGATAAACACAATCATATCCACCCATCCATCTCAAATGGACCCATTTATCGGGGACTCATCTCTATTAGTTGTAGCTTAGAGGGGTCGGATTTTCACATCACATATTCTCCCACAGTGAACTGCATGTCAGTCTGCTTTGTATTAGCTCGTGACGCATGTCACCCTTGGCTCTCTCTCAACCATTACACGATCAAGCGACTTCATCTGCACACACTGTGGTTCTTTTATGACCTTCACGAGGCCTCCTTTACCAACATCATTATAATGAAGTGGTGACCGACACACCCTCCTTATATAGCTTCTTACATCCCGATAAAGGCTATGGTGGTTAATATCACATCTTAAGAACTGTCTCTTTGTATCACCCTAAACAAGCACACTTGCTCTCATCAGACCCTCTAGTCTGGATCATACTACTCATTAGTTAGGGGTGATAAACGGTACTAAGATGAGTTATTCATGTACCTACTTCTTCCGCATGGAAGTAAACCTTCTAATAATGTTCAAGAACTCTTTGAACTCACATCATGGTGTTGTTGAACCATTTCTTTCTCTATTATAAGTAGTTCAACCCGATCTGTCACTTGACAGTACTCTTCTTTTCCTGTCATCTAGGTAAGGTGATCTACCATAACCCTCATTGATCTTCCTTGGTTAAGGGGAGAGTTTCCACATCATCCATAGTGATGAACTCTCATTCCCTTTTAGGGACTCTTTTATCCTCTATATTGGTACACTGGGTTACTGGTATTCGTCCTTTACCTTTATCATGCATGGACACAAGCCACATGCATCTTCATCTTAAGCATCCAAAGTGCTACCATCTCAGTAAAACCATGGTATATGGTGATCTTAAGATCATGATCTCCAGTGTGTCATGATCCCTCAAGCTTGATACCTCGGAAACCCTAAATCATTCTAATCAGGGTTTCATCACATTCCCTTCCAGAGAAGTGCATCTGAGGCTCTAAATTATCCTTTCACTACGTCAAGGACTAGATTGGCTAACCAAACAATCATTAACTTGTTCAACCTATCTCATTACATCTGAGTGTTAGCCAAAACACATCTTCTTTCCAAATGTAGGGTTAGCCTAACAACTCCCTTCTAGCCAAACTGGGCAACTCTATCTCCACCAGAGCATCCATTACCACTTCACATCCTTCGGTATTAGGTAACGTTGAAGACATACTCTTCCATGTATTCTACTTATCATCTCATCTCAAACTCTAAGTTTGTCTTCATCAAGAAACTCTAAGCTCATACTCACTGTGATCGAACTCGACCTTGGTTAATCTACAAATTCCACATAGTTCCTGATAAAACATCCTCATAAGATGGCTACACTACCTCTCTTAGTGTTTGCGAACCATTCATGTATCATTCCTTCCACATCTCTATCCTTATTCCTTATAGCAACGTTCCAACTCACAACATCCTTGTCCTTGGTGTATGGCATGCATACTGTCCTATCCCTCACTCTCATAACAAGAAGAAATAAGCATTTGGCGGCCGTCCAAATAAAGAGTTCTTCCTATTCCAAGAGTAGGGATGGTACAGTCCACCTCGCCAGTACACCTTCAAATCTCCGTTGAAACGTGCAACTCATGTCTCTATATCACAATCATCATTATATCAAAGTTATTTCCATGGAAAACTGGCCTCGAACCTACTTGGGTTTACACACAATCCTTGGTCATATCCTCTAGGTCTATAGGGTACCAGCACTTTTGGGGTCATCCCTCTTCCCATATGCACCAGAGAGTGCCCTACTCATTTGCCCTTTGGGTCAGTTGAGTTCATGAAGGTGATCAATCTCCCAACCCATGACCCTCAGACAATGATAGCTGTTACCTCCCGACCCTATGGTCATGTGCAACTAGGGAATTAGGAAACTCCTGCTTCCATCGGTCTTATCCCTACCTGACCCTAGGATAGACTTAGGATTATATCATAGTACATGTTCAACTTAGAACCTTACCCAATCTTTCATCATCTCTTATTGCATTCATGACTGACTTTCATTCCTTCATAGGGGTCATGGCAACCTGCCTACCTTGGTCAGGCCCCATACCGGTTACCTCCATGGTAACTCATCCACATGCACTTAGAGATGGCTATCTATGGGTCTACAGGTTCATTCTCATACCACGTACTTTTCACTTAGCTTCTCAAGATCCTATGAAACTTCTTTAGGTCACCTCAAAACCAACAAAACTGGTATACACCCTACCAAACGGGTCCCTTTTCCAGAATGGGAGGAAACTACCACTCGTGACAATCAAGGTCACAAACATCCTTATGTTTAGGGTATGCATCCACCTGAGCATGCTCAGCCCTAGCAAGCTACTAAGGCACAAGAAGACCACCTATTAAATCATGCTAGGACCTACTTGTTCTCTTTCCTCCATATTAGATCAACTTAGTCATGAAGGGTTCATCAAACATACCCTTACCTTAAGGGGTTTCTTTTACCTCTACACACTAAGAGTAACATGCTCAAAACTATAGACTCAAAACTCACCATGAGCATTGGATACACTGCTTCCCCTCTTAGGCTTAGGAACCCTAGGTTCTCCCTTGGATATCCAACTACATGCTCAAACTCTTAACCATGAACCAATCATGTCCAAGGTATGCCACGTACTCCCATGATCCTTTTATATGAGCAACACCTCAGAGTTGAGTCCTCCTTAAGGACATTCAACTAGGTATAAAACCTCACAACAGGGTACTTAAACCTCCTTAGGGTCTAAGGCACTCTTTATCTCATCCAACAGGTAATCACTTATACCCTGGGTACTAGAAGCATTGTCCTCTCTCTAGGGTTTGGTTCCTCTAAAGGCAACCAAGATATCATCAGCCTCCAGGGATCAGGCATACGCCAACCACTATCATCCACTTAGGTCGCATCATTCTCGACTCCCCACTATTCCTCGAGTTTCGGGGTTTTAGGCTTCCAACCTCCCTATTAGGGTTCTGCTTCCTCTCTCTAGAGCTAATTCCACTTCCAACCATACTTACTAGAGGTCCCTTCTCCATGAAGGCTCATGCTCACAAACATACCCCTATGTGGCTCAACTCATGTTTGGCTCAAGAGCATCCATACCCCTTTCATAAGCCATCCATCATGATCTCTTAACCATAATTCATCAAGCTATACCCTACTTGCCTAAGCCCATAGGGTGACTATAGGTTCTCTAACCTCATCCACGAAGGAGCTATTCTTTTCTATGGCATGCACGACCCTCTCCAGGGTTGGGTCGCCAAAGGTACTAGATCATCTACCTTCTTATGGCATCCCAAAGGCATGACCAACCAAACACTCGGTCAATCATGACATCTAACTCATCATGTCATCTTTCTCTCTATCCTTCACTTAGGGTTAGGGTTACCATCATCCTCAAAGGATGAGCTAGGTCTCTACCTTTAATGGAGGTCTCTACCCCCAAGACAAACTCTCTCCACTCATCCTCCTACTAAGGAGGTCTATCCTCAGGTCTCTCCTGAGGTAAAAGACAACTCGTGTTATATGACCTAAGCATGTATCTATTCCTTTTACGCTTACTCTATTAAGCTTATGTCCATGACATCTTATTTACATACTTTTTATTAATTTGGTGGAGGATTCCTTAATACTTATCAACCTTACCCATACCTCAAGAGGGTGAGGAGAAGAGAGAAAACCCTAATCCTTAAGGTCCTTAATAGAATTTGAGCTGAGAAGGGATGAACAAGATGAGAGAGTCCTAAAGGTATATTATTTCGATTCATACCCTAAGACTTTGGCCAGGCAGTCACATAGATTCGGGAGTCCTCGTATTCCGACTAGCGGTGCAGAGGAAAATACTGCCAGCCCCCAGTCGTGATCCTTTTCTAGACACATCAGTCTTTTGGATAATCTTCTAATAACTCCCTTGGGTTCTATAGAATTTGTAAAACTTAATAATTATTAAAGATTAATTGAGGAACCTACGCTCTGATACCAATTGTAGCGACCCCGCCCCCCGATAACCCCCAATTAAGGGAGATCGAAAGGTCAGTGTCGTTATCCAATTAACAGGATCAAAGGTTCGACAAATAATCTGTAATAATTAATAAACTTTACCAACTAAACTGAAAACGAGTATAAAATAAAACTTTTCTTACCTTGGAAAAACTGGGATTTCTAAACTTCTATCCATGAAGACGTTAATCTAACTAATCCTCCTATGCATGTTATCTCTCATTTAATTCCACATATGTCGCTTTACTGTTTGTTCTTTTCATTTGTACCTAAAATGCCGACAGACAAAACGTCGGTCAGCTGAAGCTGGTATGTGGGGGAAACAATAATTGTGCAACTATGTTAACAATGTAATCAACCAAATATCATTTAACAACCAAGATTACGTTTTAAGCAATACTACTCAATCCTTGCCTATCCCCTTTCTCTGTAACGTCCCTGCAGTGGACATGGATACCACCTCTCTCATATGGTAGATCCTTACCCCCATGGCCCTACCACACAGGTAGCCAATACCTAGGGTTATGGAGTCGCATGGTCCTACCCAAAGGTAGACCAATCCCTGACTCATGATGACTTGATGGACCTACCCCATTGGTAGCCATTTACTAAGTCATTTAATGACCTGATGGACCTACCCTCATTGGTAGCCATTTACTAGGTCAATCTATAAAGCTACAGAGGGGACTAGGATCTGAGCTAGTAGGCATATTTCTTATGTGATAGTCATATTCACATTATACTTTGCATGAATTAAATACATCCAACAGTTTAATTCAAGACACGATGGAAACATCGATAAAATCCTAGAAAACTAATTCGGGTAGTCATAAGCGTAACCACATACCTGTACATGCAGATTTGAGACAGAATAGTCCAATCAACAATAGGCAATCAAGCATTCAATAAGATCCTGAAACAAGCATCCAATATTTTCTATCATGGATCATGGCATCCAAGTCTAATAGACCTATTCGAGCCCTAAGGTTACTATTTCATTTTTAGGGTTTCTTTTGCAATTAGGGTTTCCTTTCGTCTTTCACTATTTTAAACCCTAATTATTCACAAAAGACATTAAGGTTATCCCTTAACAACATTTAACATTATTTTCAAATTAAAGGAATCATTGTCCATCAATTAAACCCATTAAACTTACCTTACATTAAAACTGTCATTTTTATCCTTTTAATCCATGACAAGATCATTATGCTTATTTATCATCAATTTGTAATTCATCATGCTCTATCACTCATATGAACGTTATTAATCATTAATTCTACCTTGATTCATGAGAAAACCCTAATTACTTCATTTAGGGTATTTATCCATCAAATAAGAACTTTAATGTTCGAAATAACTTAGACTTAGCATATTCCCATTTTAATCATGAAATTAATCAATTACAGCCATTAATAGTCGAATTAGTCAACATTAGGGTTTCAAGGCCCATTAAAACATATTTATGCACAAGAAACTCTAAATTAAACTAATTACATGCAAATTCATCCTTTTTCAATCTTAATGATCGTTTTTATCATTAACAAGCTAAGATCAAATTTAATCATCTATTAAACCCTACTAATCACTTTAATCATACCAAAATAGGGTTCTTTAAACATTATTACATTAAAGTTGGTATCTTTCATTACTTTTCAAATTGCATAAGGAATCAAGCTTCAATTATATTTTTGTTAGATTCCCCTTGTTTTTCTGAGAAATTTTCATATTTTAACTTTATTCATCAGAGCTACCAATCTTTTTCTACAAATTTTCAAATAAAAGTACCTTTTCAGCCAATGGCGACTCGACACGTCAGCGGGAAACAAATCCTTAAGTGGCCGGCTTTGCAAGGGGGATAAAAGACCTCCCTGCCCCTCCCTGCATACACACGCTCTAAGGGCATCCACGTCCTTTCATTTTGTTCTCTTCTTCCTCGCGACGCAGGGCCTCCGCCGGTCTGCAGTGATGATGGGCGCAGGACTGCTCCCCGCCCCGCTTACCCTCGCCCTCCTGGGACCAACGCTTCGGCCAAAAAGGCCCCTCTTCCTCGCCGGTGTTGAAGAGAACGGCTGTTATGTAGCTGGTGGTCAGCGGCAGCCTAGACCAATTCTCCATGCCTGCAAGCCGTGACAGAGGAAGGCGCACCTTCAGGTCCATTGAAGACTTCTCCAAGCGCCTTCACACCCTGGTTAGGTAGGGGCGACCTGCAACAACCTTTTTGCGCCCTTCCCAGGTTTTGAGGTTGACGTGAGTCCTTTGTAAGAACTTACTTCACCATGAAGATGAAGGTGTGTTGTCGGCGTCCTCAGGGATACCTCTGGTTCCCGCACGGTTTGCCACCCCAAAGGGGTTCTGTTTTCGTTTCATCCACACAAAGATTCTCATGCCCACTTGTATAACTTCTTGACTGTGAGAGAAAGAGAGTGGATCGGCTAATAAGGTCTAGGGTTTGAATGAAGAAGAAGAAGGAGAAGAGAGAGATACGTGGAAATCTAATTAGGCTCGACCCAGAGGTTCTTCCCCTTAAATAGGGAAGGTTATCCATGCCCTAAGGTGTTCATCCATGATTTACCAAGTCATTTTCCCAATTGGAACCTTATTCCTTCAATGAGAAGTAACTTTCTCTCTCCTTCATTATCTCCTTGATATTCTTATTTCTTGGATAATTAGAAAATAGAAATTATTTCTTTCACTTTCTTTATACTTTCCTTTTAATCATTAGTCACGAAATTCTATTTTTATTTAATAGAAAATACTTCCCCTTTTTATCAATACCACAAAATTCCTTAATAATGTATTCCATTATCCTTTTATTTTGTAAATTGGTATTTTCTCTTTCCTCATTCTTCATTGGGACTCCTTGGATCCCAAGAAAATCTTTTATTTCGAAATCCTTTTTATTGGATACTTATTTTCCTTCTAGATGCATCTAAATGCATTATTTCACATTATCTTGTTTATTTCTTATCAAAATATTTCTTTTTGAGAATCTTTCTTTATTTCTCTTTTATTTTCCTCATTGGCATTCCCTTTAACATTAGAAATCCTTGGGATACGAAATTGCCCCAAGAAATCTCATTTATGCCTCTTTCCACTTATTTTCCACATTTTATCATTATTTTCCAATTTCTTCCTTCATAAAGAAATACTTAATTCATCTTTTCTTTTCTCATTGCTTTCTTTTTGCAACCTTGGACTCCTTGGTACCCAAGGAACCCAAGAGGCACGAAATCCTCTTTGGATTTGCCTTCTAGAGGTTTCCACACTTTTCTTTCCTCTATTTTCTTATTTACTTAATAATAGAGTTTCTTTTGTCCTTTCTTTGTTATTGGGCCCAATAGCCAATAAAGCCCACAAACAAATCAACAAGGCTATTTAAAATGAAAAACATGCATTCACTCATTATTTGTTCATTTATCTTTAACATGAGAAATTACATTTCTCAGCAAAGGAACCCAAAATTGGGGTTGTAACAGAGATAAAACAAACCAATTAGCACATAATTAATCCAGTGAAATATTTTACAAAAAATGTTATCCAATTTTCCTATGCTTATAACATTACTTTCCTGAAGCAATCAAATCAAATATCAATTTGGAGAATCAATAGGTGGAACAGCTCATGTATGAATTTCCACTAATTAAATCTCATAAAATTCAAAACTTTAGGGTGCCAACAATCCCAATTTAAGTTTACAACTCTATATGATTATGAATTTAATTGTCACTATGACTTATTATAATCTAATATGAACACATCAAGTAAAGAATAACTCTAGGATTTATTAGATGCCTATGTTAATCCAATAGTAAAAAGAAAGTGCAATCATCCCCCATATAAACATGAATTAGATTTTGGAAATCCAAATTGGGCAAAGGAAAATTAATGCACTTCATCCATACAACACAAATGATTTATATAATAAAATTATTCATTTAGGAACTTGATGCGATGATTTTGAGTCGCATTTATAGACCTGTTTTATATGTGTTTTATGCTTTAATTAGTCATTTCTATGGTTAATATCGCATAATTCATCCAATTTGGTCTTTGTTGCTATTTTATGTCAAATCCCCTTCAATTTATCGTTTTGAACATTAATTGTCAAATTATTATTATTTGTGTGAATTGATTTGGTTTCATGTTTAAATTTCAGGAAAAATGAGTATCTGCTTCCGTCGATACCATCGACGGAAGTCGATATCATCGACATGGTCACAGGTTGCCAGCCGAAAGGAGCAGCAAAGTGTCGATACCATCGACAGGGATGTCGATCGTATCTAGATACCTTCAGGTTGCTGGCGAAGAAGCAGTCGATAGTATCGACACCAAGTCGATACCATCGACGCACGGAGGCTACAGCGTCGCAAAACGACAAAACCGACGCCTAAAGGAAGTCGATACCATCGACCTGAGTCGATGGTATCAAGATGATGTTGAGCGCGACAAAGGAAGGGTTCACTACTGCAGCGGGTCGATACCATCGACTCGCGTCGATGGTATCGATGCTGTCAGATATACGTTGGATTTGGATTGATCTCAATAGGACGGCTGGAGTTAATTAACGACCTAATTAGGGACTTATACCTAATGACGGCCGCCCAGAGGGGAGGATCATCTCATATTGCCATTGCACAAGTGCCGAGGAGGAGGAGAAAGGAGAACGGAGGCCAGAAGCTCATACCAGTCGATCCAGACGTCGCAGAAGACGGATTTCACCACCGAAAGGCGGGAGAGCACGTGTTTCACACAAAGGATCAATCGGTTCTTCTCCGTTCAGGGGTTTTCCCTTTCATTCCACATTTTCCATATGATTTCCCCTATTTATACCATGTACTTGTGTGAGATGAACATGCGGAGCTAATCCCCTTCATCTTTAGGACCGGGAGTAGCCCGGGGATTCATTGTATGACAGTTTTATAATAGTAATTCATATTTTCTCTCTTAAATCTGTGGTATAGTTTTGTTTTCTCCATATATTGTTATGCTTGATCACCATAATAATAACCTAATGCCCTTAATCACTTTGAAAGAAGGATTAACGGTTGAAAAGAGACGGAATCTACATTAATCGGCAAATCCCTTGACCAAGGTGGTGTAAAATTAATGGTGGATACTGAGAGATTGTTCATAATGCATCTAGTTTAGGGTATAGGTTACTACGACAGTGGAACCGACCTAAACCTAAGTAGTGAATTGCACCACGACAGTGGGCAATTATGTTTTCAGGCCACTACCCGGATAGAGAGAGGAGATTGAGGCATTATATAAAATCTAATACAATGAAAACCCGCGGTGAAACCACAATCCTAAATATATCCTTTTGAATTGATTAAATTAACCTTTAATCGATTGTTTGCTTTGTTTTATTTTTATTTTCTTTTAATTTTATTCAACAACCCCAATTTGTTATTCGGATTAGCTGATCGCAAATAGTTAGTAGGAGTCTCCAACATTTCTGAGTATCCCTGTGTTTGACTCGGGCCTCACAAGGCCTGTACTACTCGACGCGTACACTTGCGTTTTTAGCGCGTAGTAAAATACACGTCAAGTTTTTGGCGCCGTTGCCGGGGATACGGCGAATTGTTGGCACTTCAAGTGCTACGAGCGGCCACTCTAGGCCATTTTTTTTTAATTTTTGAAACAACTTCAAATATTTCTAAATTTTTCTATAATTGTTTATACTCGTCTAAGCATAGTACTGAACTCGAATTTTCTCATTTCAGGTACGTTGCATGGTGCAGACACGTAGTACGGACTACGACAATCGCACACCCGGGGTTCCACTTCCGGGACCTGAGGACGAGGTGTATTACGAGCAAGAGCACCAAGAAGAGATAGATTCTGATTTTGAACAAGAAGACATGGCCGAGCCACAGACCATATGGGAGAAGATCAAAGCTTCTTCCTCATCAGCTTCAAAGGGGCCTATAAAGAAGCAGGCGATCAACATACCGACATATAAGATCGATCCAGCATTGATAAATTTGGTGAAATCAAATGCGTTTCATGGGCTGAAGAATGAGGATCCTGTTGCACACATCAGCTAGTTTGTTGAGAACTGCGACGTGGTAAAAATTGACAGGTTTCCACAAGATGCATTGTATCTCAAGCTTTTCCCAAGTTCATTGGCGGGAGCAGCACGAGAGTGGTTACATAATCTAGACGATGAGTTCATGGAGTCCTGGGACCATATGGTGGAGGTCTTCTTTGAGAGGTTCTTCCCTCCTGAGAAGACTAACAACATGATCCAGAAGATTCATAATTTCACCCAACAGGCCGGTGAGACATATTCAGAGACCTGGGAGAGATTTTAGGTTATGCTGAGGAGGTTCCCGCATCATGGGTTGGACAAAGAGACGCAGGTGAAGATATTCTATTTTGCTCTCTCCGAGCACGATAGGAGTAATCTGGATTCAGCTG
The DNA here is from genome assembly GCA_963693085.1 of Alisma plantago-aquatica. NCBI lineage: Eukaryota > Viridiplantae > Streptophyta > Magnoliopsida > Alismatales > Alismataceae > Alisma > Alisma plantago-aquatica. Next base: position 354,446,032 of record OY856412.1, read on the forward strand.
GGTCGGGATTCTTTCTGAATAATACAGATACCAGATGTTGGGAGATATTAAAGAACATGGCTAGGAAACAGTCATGGGGTGACAGAGGTGCTGTGGAGTAGGTCAGAGCTGCGGGCGAATCCAGAGTAGTTAAGGAGCTGAACGATAAGTTAGATCTTCTAGCCAAGAAGCTACTATCTAAGGAAGATGCATCTGAGGATGAGGAAGCCCAAGTGAAATTCATGCAACAACAGGGCTATAGAAACAGTGACTATGCATGGAGGAAGGATAAAAAGTTTTCATGGAAGGATCTGAATAATATTCTACAGGATCCAGATGCCAAGCCACAGCCTAGAGTAGAGGATAAGAACACTGAACTACTGAGTCAAATGGTACAGCAGAACCAGGAGATGATGGCCATGTTTGGTAAGCAATTGCAAGCTCAAGGTGATATTCTAACCAAGTTTGGACAGACGCTGCAAAGCCATGGAGCATAAATACGGGCATTAGAAACCACCGTGGCACAAATTTCTAGTGAAGTGGCGGCCATCAAGCATGCCAATCAACATAAACCGGCCGAGAATGCAAACGTGGCCCAAGCACACCATCAAGTCAAGTATATGTCTGTGGTAAGCAATGAGGAGGAATCTCAGGTGCAAGAAGCTAAAGAAGAAAGAAAAATGACTTTTAATACGCATGCGTCACCGGCGATACCGTATCCACGCACTTACTATGGACTGCCGGGCGGAAACCCTTTCTTCAGAAAATCACAACGAGTTATGAATATTGCATCTCCATCTAGGCAAGAAGAACAATTAAAGGTTGTTTGTGCACGTGTGGAAACATCGAATGCGAGAGAGGAACCAAAACAAGCTATTACTGTTGATGATGTCTCGCCAAAGCCCACATCATAGGGAGTGATTGAAGTAAGCTTAGGGGAGTTGGCCCCGAAAAGCTCATATGTGCCACCTCACAGGCATGTGAGTGCAGCAGTTGTGTCAAGTCTAGGAAATCCAGGGCCAAAGAAAGAGCATCGTCATTTTAGGAAATTCTTGGAAATATTCCGAATACTCCACATCAATATTCCATTAGTGGAGATGATCGAGAAGGTTCCCGCCTATGGGAGGTTCATCAAAGAAATCATCAATAAGAAGAGGCGGATAAAAGACAATGATATTTGTCGGATGAATGATACGGTGAGTTCTATGATTCACAGGAGTTCGCCAAAGAAGAGAAAAGACCCAGGAGGTTTCTACATTCCATGCTCGATAGGTGATCAACATTTTCCTAAAGCGCAATGTGATTCAGGCGCCAGCATAAATCTCATGCCTCTGGCGACATTACAGAAACTTGGGTTAAAAGAAATCAAGAAGTCGGCCGCGACAATTGAATTGGCGGATGGGTCTTTAGTGAGACCATATGGAGTATGTGAAGATGTTCTCATCAAAGTGGATCAATTTATATTCCCGGTGGATTTTGTTGTCATGGATATGCCACCGCTCCAAAGCTGTGAAATTCTTCTAGGAAGACCTTTTCAAGCAACGACGGATGTCGTGACTGCCTTAGGGAGAGGTACATTGTCCTTGGGAATTGGAGGAGATCGAGTTGAATTCAAATTACCGCACGATCCTATAAGAACATGCCCCAAAGTGCCAAGATGATGAGCTTCAAGTTGTCTAGCCTAAGACGTTAAATAAGGGCGCTTGTTGGGAGGCAACCCAACCATCGGTACAGTAGGATAGTTTGTTTACATTCGTAGTTTAATTTGTTTTTACTTAGTTTTGAGTATAAAAAAGATACCGTGATTGGTTTGTTTGATGTGCAGGCTGAGGCAGAGTCGATACCATCGACACACTGGTCGATGGTATCGATCGGGTTACAGGTTGACGACTGCAGATTTTGCTCTGCGTCGATACCATCGACGGTCTCGTCGATGGTATCGACCTACCTACAGGCAGGTCGCGAAGAAAAAGTCGATGATATCGACACAGGCGTCGATACCATTGAGATCTCTGGAGATTTACAGACAAAATCGACTCAGGAAAGTCGATACCATCGACGTCCATGTCGATGGTATTGACACAGCTACAGGTTGAGACGCAAAGCGGCGGTGTTGCAACAAAGATAAGTCGATACCATCGACCCATGTCGATGGTATCGACACTCCACATCACCGATCCACGCAAACGAATCAACGGCGATCGCGGCTTCCACGTCATCGATCCGGGTGAAGCGTCGATACCATCGACCCATGTCGATGGTATCGACACGTCAGCGATTCGGGTTTCAAGATCCAGCCATCGACGACCGTCGATACTCGCGAGGGAGGCGGATAGCATCGACAGGTGTCGATACCATTGACTCACGTCGATGGTATCGACGGACCAACAGTGGCACCGACCAAGTCTATATAAGGAGATTCATGACGTCATTTAATGTCACACCTTCAGAGCTCTCTTCTTCCTTTGCGCCGAGCACTCCCCCGAGCCATCCAAGCCCGAAGAACAGCAGCACCGAGCGACGATCTTCACCGAGCAAAGATTCAATTCTCCATCTTCACCGAGCTCTTCTTCTAATCCTTTTCTCGTCGCAACAATGGTGCATACAACCGGAGCTTCTTCGTCGCGCGCTCATATGATTGACATCCCCAAGTTCGTGCCACCACTGCCATCATCGGTCGCACGTCCTCGACTTGTCCACCCATCCGCGGATGTGAAGAAGGTTTACGAAGAAATCCTAAAGCGCAAGATCGAGCCCACCCGTTACGTGGATCCGGAGATGATCAATGATCTTGGCTTCAAGGCAAATTTGGATTACGTACTGAAGGGACAGGCCCACCAAACAGGCCGTGGACACGATGAGCTTGAGTACCATGAAGACGGCCATCCATTTTTTGGCGAGTGGCCAACGTACAAAGAGCTGGTGGCGGAATTCATGGCGTCACTGGACGTCTGTGTTGTGCCCAATGAGATATCAGCAAGCGACCGCGAGTGGGAAAAGGGCAGGGTGTCTTTTCGGCTATACAACCGCGACTACACCATCACCCTCGAGAAGTTCAATGACATCTTCAACTAGAATCACTCACGGTACGACTACAGGCGGCCGGATAACCGCACCAACTACGATGCTCTCTTCTCCGAGTTGGTGACGGTGCCACAAGGGAAGTCGGTTGGCTACCACAACGCCGCGGTAGCCGACTTCGAGCACCCATTTGTCCGGGTCTTGCACCGGATGTTGATCTCCACCTTGTTTGCTCGGGGCGACCTAGCCCTTAGCAAGTTTCAGGAGCCTGACCTTTTCTTTCTCTACAAGCTCCTGACGCAACAAGAGTGCAACTGGGGCGCCTTCTTTCTGCAACGAGTTTTGGCGGTGAAGCGGAGTACGAGGAAAGCGCCGATTCACTTCGGCGGGCTAATCACCAAGCTGGCTTCATACCTTGGCTTGAATTTCCAGACCCTCACTCCTCTATCTACTAAGAGCAAGGTGAACTTGCAACATTTACACCGGTCCAATCTCATTCTTCTCCGAGATGGCGTGGCATTCGCACACTGCCACGTAAATCAAGCATATCAGGAGTGTTCTCTACCCGACCCCGTCTTCAACATCGACAACGCGCAACATTTCTGGTGGCCAATCACAGCCATCGATTCTGATGAAGAAGACGGCGACAACAACGGTGGCGACGACGACGAGGCGGCAGAAGAGGAGGAAGAGGCGTTCACACCTCTTCGATCATGAGTGGCACCCCGAAAGCGCCCTAGGATGCATCCGGGTGCATCTTCATCTTCTCCGCATCGGCCTCCACCACCAGAGCCCTCGCAACTGAGCGAGGATGTCTATTCTATGCAAGGGATGTACACAATGCTTCAAGACATCCAGCAGACGCAGCATAGCCACACAGCTGCCTATGTTGGTATTCAAGACACCACCAACCGGCTCTATGTCAACCAGCAGGCGATCTTCGAGAATGAGTGCCTTCTTTTCGCCAATCAAGAGAATATCCATGATCGGATGCACAGGATGGAGCAGCAGTAGCAGCCGTTTTATGATCATTACTGGAGCCAGAATTACTTTGGGGGGTACCCACAACCTCCTACGATGCCCCAGTATGATCCGACCTTTCAGGGGCAATACCCGTCTTGGGACCCCACGGCGCCGCAATACCCGCCTCCACCACCACAGGACTGATCTGGTATCACTGTTCCAATCTTTAAGTTTGTTTTTGACTATGAGGCCATAGTCGAATTCAAGCTTAGGGGGGTAGTTGGAACAGCTTTATCTTTTATTGTTTTTTTGTTTTTAGCATTATTGCTTTTGTTTTTGTTATTTGTTTCTTGCAATTTTAGTTTTGTAGGATCCACATGCTATCTAGTGTAATCGTGGATGTCATAAAGTTGTGTCATCTCATTTTGTGCATGGGAAAATCAAGGGAAAATTTAAAATTTTGTGTGTGTTTGGAAAGCTTGTCTTGTTTTGCCTTGGGCACATATCCTACAAAAATGATTGGTTTTGTCAACTTTAAAACAAAATTTCACAACTGTATCCCTAATGATTCATGAAAGAGGACGGAAATGGTTGTTTGAGCCTAAACTGACCAAATGGTAATGAGACTCTAATTGGATGTAAGAGAGAAACCCCTAAACTACTACACAGGTCAGTAAGGAGGGACACATAATATCTTTCTAAGGTTCAGTCATCTAGTCTTGTGATCGTTCCACTTCATTGTTTCCATAATCCACCCAAGAATTGGAAGTAGAGTACAGTTTTAACTCTTTTTGATTGCATAGCATCTAGATAGGACTTGCATTGCAATTGTCTATACGATTCTGCATAAAAAGAAAGAAGAAAAAATTAGAATAGTGATACATGCACATTACCCTTAGGTTCATGCCATGTAGTTGCATTCATGATTTTCATGCATAAAGTACATCATGTATCTCAATTTTTCCCCAATGGTGAATTAAATTGTTCCATACCTTCTAAATAGTGCAAAAATTTCCGAGTATGAAGAAAATAGCCCAATAAAATTATCTTTAAGCAATTATGGATATGTGGGCTGGAAAAAATTCTGAAAATCTGCAATAGAAAAAAAAGAAAAAGAATTTAGAAGAAAGTGAAATAAGAAGGAGAAAGGAATGTAATATCACTTGCATTTCAGGATAATTGAGTACATGATGTAGCTTGACTAGATATCCATCTTATTTTGAGGCGGATGGTTAGTGCATGAATCATTCCACCTAAATTTAGACATTAGGGCATTTTTCATGTGCATTTGCATCATATAGGACATTTTTGTTTTATGCATGTTGAAACAGTACAATACTTCCACATTCTTCCATGAGCCACCCATCTTCATCCACCCGTTGCTCGGATTGGTAGGCCACCGTGAATTTCTCCTCACTAATGTACATCAAGAGAACTACTTCCATATAGATGGTAGTTAGGGTGAGCAACGTAGTATAGGAGATCACAAGATGCACCAAGGCTGAACCGACGAGTTTTATTATGTTAACTGCCTTATGTGATAGTGTTCATCGGTTTTGAGGTCAATTTCTTTTATGGATGATTACTGTCGCCTTTAGGGTAATTACCGTTCCGTGGTTAGAGAGGGCAGGTATGTGAATGTCCGGTGGGAGTCATATGGGATGTTGGGTGTTTTGTGTTGTTTTTCAGTTGACATTAGCAATTCTATTCTAAGGATTAGTTGCTCGAGGGCAAACAACGTTCAAGCTTAGGGGAGTTTGATGCGATGATTTTGAGTCGCATTTATAGACCTATTTTATATGTGTTTTATGCTTTAATTAGTCATTTCTATGGTTAATATCGCATAATTCATCCAATTTGGTCTTTGTTGCTATTTTATGTCAAATCCCCTTCAATTTATCGTTTTGAACATTAATTGTCAAATTATTATTATTTGTGTGAATTGATTTGGTTTCATGTTTAAATTTCAGGAAAAATGAGTATCTGATTCCGTCGATACCATCGACGGAAGTCGATACCATCGACATGGTCACAGGTTGCCAGCTGAAAGGAGCAGCAAAGTTTCGATACCATCGACAGGGATGCCGATGGTATCGAGATACCTTCAGGTTGCTGGCGAAGAAGCAGTCAATAGTATCGACACCAAGTCGATACCATCGACGCACGGAGGCTACAACGTCGCAAAACGACAAAACTGACGCCTAAAGGAAGTCGATACCATCGACCTGAGTCGATGGTATCGAGATGATGTCGGGCGCGACAAAGGAAGGGTTCGCTACTGCAGCGGGTCGATACCATCGACTCGCGTCGATGGTATCGACGCCATCATATATACGTTGGATTTGGATTGGTCTCAATCGGACGGCTGGAGTTAATTAACAACCTAATTAGGGACTTATACCTAATGATGGCCGCCCACAGGGGAGGATCATCTCATATTGCCATTGCACAAGTGCCGAGGAGGAGGAGAAAGGAAAACGGAGGCCAGAAGCTCATACCAGTCGATCCGGACGCCGCAGAAGATGGATTTCACCACCAAAAGGCGGGAGAGCATGTGTTGCACGCAAAGGATCAATCGGTTCTTCTCTGTTCAGGGGTTTTTCCTTTCATTCCACGTTTTTCATATGATTTCCCCTATTTATACCATGTACTTGTGTGAGATGAACATGCGGGGCTAATCCCCTTCATCTTTAGGGCCGGGAGTAGCCCGGGGATTCATTGTATGACAGTTTTATAATAGTAATTCATATTTTATCTCTTAAATCCGTGGTATAGTTTTGTTTTCTCCATATATTGTTATGCTTGATCACCATAATAATAACCTAATGCCCTTAATCACTTTGAAAGAAGGATTAACGGTTGAAAAGAGATGGAATCTACATTAATCGACAAATCCCATGACCAAGGTGTTGTAAAATTAATGGTGGATACTAAGAGATCGTTCATAATGCATCTAGTTTAGGGTATAGGTTACTACGACAGTGGAACCGACCTAAACCTAAGTAGTGAATTGCACCACGACAGTGGGAAATTTTGTTTTCAGGCCACTACCCGGATAAAGAGAGGAGATTGAGGCATTATATAAAATCTAATACAATGAAAACCCGCGGTGAAACCGCAATCCTAAATATATCCTTTTGAATTGATTAAATTAACCTTTAATCGATTGTTTGCTTTGTTTTATTTTTATTTTCTTTTAATTTTATTCAACAACCCCAATTTGTTATTCGGCTTAGCTGATCGTAAATAGTTAGTAGGAGTCTCCAACATTTCCGAGTATCCCTGTGTTCGACTCGGGCCTCACAAGGCCTGTACTACTCGACGCGTACACTTGCGTTTTTAGCGCGTAGTAAAATACACGTCAGAACTTAATTTCTAATAGACTTGTGCATGCATGAAATGTCCATTGGGACCAATTGACCCTCTTTATCACATAACACCCAAACATCATGACTAGATCGATAAATTTAAGCTAGTTCGACATATATGGGACAGTTTAACCTCTTTTAGAAGGGTTCTATATATTGATGAAAAAAATATTGCCAAGATCTCCAATTTTCATATTCAATTTCTTCTTTATAAACATACATGGTTATTCTAAAACCTATCACATCAGATGTGTACATGAATCATAGAATTGAAAAATATAAATCAATTATCATGATTTTGAGAACTTATATTCGAGATAAAAAGCAACTATTGGTCCAAATAAATTCCAAAATCACATTATCATGATACTCAATTTATAAACCTACAAAGATAAGTCTATTACTTGTTGAGATAATCCAGAATAATATTGTTGGTCATGTTGGGTTTCAATTAAAAATACTATTTTTATACATTTTTGCAAATTATCTAAATTTATCAAATTTCATAGGACAATCAATTCATAGTAGAATTATTTCTATATGACTTGAAAAAATTGGGGATATAAAAGAATAGTTGGCTCAGTAATGTCATTCAAAAACAAGTGAACATCAATTATGTAAAATCATGTCAGAATACTAATAATAATGCCTAAAGAGAAGGAAAATGTAGGAAAAAAATGACTAAAAGCAAAATCTAAGATAAAAGTACACTACTAGCCAGTTTATCCCCCTTATATTGAATTCTATGGTGTCTGCATTATATATTCAAACCTTGGAGAGGCAACTGGTACCACTGCTGATGTGGTGGTTGATGCTGGTACAAGCAAGATTTCCATCCTCCATCTTGGTATGAAGAGGAATGATGGTGAGTCTAGTGGTCCTTATAGGTACCATGTGTGGGCTCTTTCAGAGGTGGTGGTGGTCACATTGTAGAGTAGTGGCCCTCATCAATATGCTATGGGTCCATGTGAGTGACCACATCAAACATTTCATCACACTATCATTGTAGTTGGGTAATATGGGCATGTTGATTGGTGAATGTCTACTATAGATACCCATACATGTGGGCCACGTAAAGCGAGTCCTATGTCCAAGTTGTTGGATCTATTATGGGATCTAGAGCGGTAGTGGATAGAGCCAAAAAGCACTAAAAAGCATTATACCTTTAAGATATTTTCTAATAATATTGCAAGTACGAAATTTGAGTGTAAATAAACTAGCATAGAAAGGGAGAAAAAGGTTGAGAAAATATCAAAGAACACAAGTACTTATAGTGGTTTCAACCTCAAAACTAAGAGATGTACATCCACTACCTAGAGAGGTCAATCTGTAGGATTTTCAACCATGTGTCACTCCTTATATTTCATTATAAGAGTTACAACATTAGACTACCCTTTTCTAGGTCAAGGGATAACTAGCCTTCCCTTTAAGGACAAGGGAGCCAACAACTTTTATAAAGGACTTACCTATCCATGACCCAGAGTGTTTTGTCTTTCCATGAACTTATCCACTCTTTCAACGAGTGTTCCTCCTTCACCAAGAACTTACCCACTCTTACAAAGAGTCTTTGGCCTTTAAGTTATTACCTACTCTTGTCTTAGATCTTATGCCTTTGAATTCACTTACACCAAGGAGAAGTTTTTCACCGAGGGCCTCCTGTCCTTCTTCTTTTAAACCTCTCTTAGATAAGAGAGAGAATATTCATCCTCATGGTAGAAAGAGAGATTGGTTGGTAATGGAATAAAATGCTCACAAGATATACTTGTAGGACTAGATCTCTTACAAATCCTATACTCACTATAATGGATTTAGCAAGTGATTAAGCTCATGAGAGTCGATGGAGGCTCTTGGAGGAAAATATCTCTCAACTATAGTATAGGATATGCATAGTGCTTGGCTAACCATGGAATAAAGCCCAATGGGTCCTATGAGAATGTCTCCTAGCCGTTAGAATCACTTAGGATGACTTCTAGCCATTTTGGGGAGAGTCCAACAAATATATTTCACTTTGAGACTCTTTCCAACAACTATTTTACACTTTACAACAACAATACATCAACCCATATGCAGGAGGATATCTATTCTGATGACACTAAAATATAAGTCTTTTAGTGTCATCGTCTAAGATCCTTATTAGTTAATATCTCAGTCAATGATCATGCATGATCAAGAATATAGGCTTGTCGGTCAAGATGTGTACTAGGATAATTTTAGCTGATGAATGCATTGTAATGTAGTGGATTATTTCATCTCAATGTGCATGAAACATCAATATAATTAGTTATGTTACACATCTAACCTAAATTACAAGTCATACAAATTACAAGTGATTTAAAAACTATAAGGAGATAAACTATGTAATCTTCAAACTTGATCTTTTTGTATGTATGACTTGATTTATCCAACCTAGGGTTTGCAAGTTTAGGCATTTGGAGTGTGTCTATCTAATTTGAAATCACTCAAGTAAAAGCACTAGACACAAATAAGTGGAACATAGTATTCATCGTCAAAACAAGGGATTCGTCATTTTAGATCTTGGGTCAACATTCTCCCCTCTTTGAAGTTGACAAGCCATTCCATAAAAGTATCTGTAATCTTATTAAATAAAATCATACCTTCAAAGAAACCTAGGGGTTTCGATAAGTTGAGTAGTTATGTTCCCCCTTAATGTACGATAATTGAATTCATATAATCCCCCTCAACTTGTGTTACTTCTCTGGAAATGTTAACTTTCATAACATATATAGATATTGTGTCTTATCTCCATATGCACTTTCACCTTTACATAAGACATGTCTTCTCCCCCATTTTCATATCAAAAAGTGGGGTTTGAAGAACTGAAACCAAAAATCATTAGAAAAAAGGAGAGTGTAATAGAAAAAAACAAAAGGGCATTCCCAAGCAATGTATGTAAAGCAAGTCAAAACATGCATTTGGAGAAACCTAGATGCAGTTATAGCAATAATCAAGACAAGGCTATGCAAGTAACTCAAAATAATAGATATGAAAATCAAGGAGCAATTTTGAGTATGTATGAAACATGATACAAGTATAGAACAAGATGAATACCAAATGTTGAGTGAAACTAGAATTACATATAGATACACTACTAGTAGACATCAAAAGTCAGGGATACTAGTACGATCTAGTTCATACCAAAAGATGGACAACTTAAGACAAGCTATGAGTAGATTCAAAGAAATATCCATACAAAGAGATATGAAATTGAAGATGCATGAATGGATGGTACTTACTAGCAAAAGATGTATCACTACCAAAATATGATTACCACTAAGAATTTTCATCAAGACATAATATTCTCTTTTTTGCTGAACCAAGCGCACTTCCTCCTTTTTATTTGATTTTTAAAGAGAATCAAAGGTAAAAAGAAGAAAAAAGAAGAAAGAAGCGATAAAAGAAGTAAGCTAGATCTATCTAAGCTATCTATACATCAGAACTGTTTATTTACAAAAGAATTTATATCCATAATGATTGAAGGCCAGATATTCTCCACCTTCCCAGATTGATTAGAAAATAACCTACGATTGATATCTTTCCAAATAGCATAAATCAATAGAACAATAGTAATCATGGCCTCCCCTTTAGTATCAATAAAATTATGCCACTACTCCATCTTCCTACCATATATTTCTTTAAAGAAGGACCATGGCTTCTTAGAAAACAAGAACTAGAAAAATAAGTGATCACAATATTCAACCTGATCATTACATAAATTCCATTTGGAAACAATTTAAAAACCAAACGATTTTAGTACATCTTGAGTAGGAAGCCTATTCAAAAATCCTTTCCATATATAAAATGCAATTTACCTCGACATCAACTTAGACCACAACCAAACTGCCCAGTCACACTTAACTCCATATTCTCTACACGTCTCCCAAATCTCCTTCAGCTTCATAGACCACTTCCCATTAAACCAAACAACATCATCATCTCCAGTTGGAAATTGTAAAGAATTGAAGAAATTAACACCATCTTCAGAACCTCGACAATTAGGAAAACACCACTTTCCACCCTTAATACAAGAATTGGCCTTGCATTGTCAAAAATCCCCAAATATGGAACATAACTAACTTCCCAGAATACTAGTGAGAGTATTACCTCCTAGACACTAGGGATCAAGCCAAAGAAGAGTGTTAGCACCAATTCCTATTTTGATTTCAAACTTATCAATGTATTTATCACGAGAAGAGAGTAGCTTATTCCACAACCAAGAATGGTTGTTATTCTTTGGACTACAACTCCAAATAGAGTCCCTCCCTAAGTACCTTTCATGTAGCCATTTAAATTAGAGAGACTCCTTATTTTGAGCAACATTCCACATATTTTTAATAAGTACAACCTCCATCCATTCATCAATTCACCTAATACCAATTCCACCCTCCTTTTTTGGCTTACAGATTTGATTCCAAGAAATTGTATGCAACTTCTTTTACTTTTTAGTATCCCCCCCATAAGAAATTCCTAAATAGCTTTTCCAACTCCTTTATGATAGATAGACTTAGGAATGGGAAATGCAGTAGACCAGAATACATAATATGATGCAAGAGTAGAATTAATCAATTCTAGTCTACCAACCATCAAAAGTAGCCTACTCTTCTAGGAATTCAATTCAATTCTCACTTTATCTACAATCAGAAAAAACATATTCTTTGTAAGTATACCAGCAAATAAGGGAAGTCCCAGCTATTTAACTGGCAGAGAGCTTACTTCAACATTTAATAAATAATTAATGCTTTTATCATCCACATTTTGACTAAGGAATACCTGACTTTTGCAACCATTTAAGTTCAAACACTAGACCCTTCCAAACAAAGATAAGCCTCCTTAATGGTTGTAGCATTCTCTACATATCCTCTAGAAAAGAGTAAAAGATCATCAACAAATATCAAATGTGAAACTCCAAAATCCTTTGAAGCTTGCAACAGCGTAATTCTCTTATTATCCACAAATGCTTTCATAATAGAGCTTAGTCCTTGCATGACTATCACAATTAGATAAGGTGTGATAGGATCACCTTATCTAACTCCCTCTCCTCCAAAAAAAAGTTTAAAATGAACACCATTAATAAGAGCTTGGAAGGAAGTAGAAACAAAACAAGCATCAATCCACTTAATCCAACATTCTAGAGATCCCATTTTTATCATCAAGAAAAGAATAAACTTTCTATTCACCATATCATAAGATTTTGTTAAATCAGCTTTCAAGCACAATTTGGGACCACCACGAATATTAGAAAAGAGTTGAGAATCTCATTAATGAGGAGCAAATCATTGCCAATCATTCCTCCTTTAATAAAAGCTACTTGATTTAGATATATCAAACTAAGAAGAATCCCCTACAATCTATTGGTCAGAATTTTGGTAATGACTTTATATACAGTGTTGCATAGAGAAATAGGTCTCCAATATTTAATGGAGCTAGCATCTAGACATTTTGGAATAAGGGTGATAAAGTTTCTATTACTTTCCTTTAAGATCTTAGAATTCTAAAAAAAAATTAAGAACAACTTTTGACATATCATCTCCAACAATGTCTCATGTAGATTCAAAAAAGTCCACATTATAACCATCAAGACCATGTGCCTTACTACACTTTAAAATATCAATCACTTATTTAACTTCTTCTCATGTCACCCATCTACTGATCTGCATAGCTTGGTCAACAGAAATACAAGGAAGAATCCATTCATATCTCCAGTCTTTGAAAGGAGCAGTAGAAGAATTAAAGAGATATTTGTAATACTTCACAATGTGATCATTAATAACAGTTAGGTTTGTGACCTGAGCTCCATCAATATTTAGAAGAGAAATATTATTCTTCAATCTTCTAGTCTTCAAGGAAGTGTAAATTTTTTTTGTCTTACGGTCCCCTTCAGTCAACCACATCACTCTAGACTTTTTCTTGAGGAAACTATCTTCAATGTCAATAGTAGTAAGAACAACATCTCTTCTAGCATCAGCAAGCTTACTATGAATATCCTTATTAAGAGGATTTTTCTTAGCATCAGATTGAAAGTCCCAAGGAATTTTCTCTAAGCATCAAGCATTAGAAGAGTAATTACCAACAACATATTTGTTCCACTTTATCAGACAACCTCTTAAGAAATTTAATTAATGATAAAGTCTATACATAGGGGGGGCTTTGACATAAGCACACTCCTTCCAATAGTTCTTAACAATATCACAAAAACCTAGATGCTTAATCCATGCATTTATGAACCTGAAAGGGGACATCTTCTTTACAAGCTTTGACATATGAAAATTAATAATTATGTCATCACTGAAGAGAGAAGAGCAAGATTTTACCCAAGCTTTAGTATAACAATCTATAAAATGAAGATTACAAAAACTCTATCAATCTTCGAATGTGTTGGAAAACCTTTCTATTTTCCTACTGTCCCAAGTGAAAAAAGAACCATGACTGGGTATTTCCAAAAGAGTAGTAGTTTTGAGAGAAGCATTAAAGTCATTCATAGACATAACAAAAGGTGGATGCTTACCCATTTTTTCACATTTGAAAGAAATTGCATTAAAATCACCCATTATACGTGAAGCACTATCAATAGATTGAGAAATACGAACTAGATCATCCCACAATATCTTTCGATCCTTACCAGAATTGAATCCATAGATAGCCGAGAAAAATAAAGATAGATTCCTAAACATAATTTCACAATGAATAAGCTACATATTGGAAAAAATTTACCTTATTCTAATAGCAGGATTGATCCAAAGAATAGCAATCCTCACAAAAGAATGAAACTCCCCATTCATGATGAATTGAGAATCTCTCCACATAACCTGAGAAACATTACCAAACCCAGAAGCACTGACCTGAGTTTCCAGAATAACAACAATATCACACTCCATCCTTCTTATCTCCTCTTGGATACAAAAAAGTTTTCTATTTGCACCCCTAACGTTCCAAGAGGTAATAGTACATGCACTAGTCATTAGGACTTGTTATTTCTATTAGAACATCCTCCCTAACCTCCTCATCCCCCTTGAACACCTCATCAAGATTCAGGCTAGGAAACATATTCCAAGAGAACTCAAAATTCTTATAAGACACACGAGTATGTTTGGATGGACCTGCTTTCCTCCTGGAAGATTTAAAAACTATAAAGTCATCGATAATCAAAGGACTGGGAGCATTATGAAACACAGAGGAAGACACCACCTCAATAGTATTACAAGCCATAAAAGATGCCTGGGCAGAATTACGAACCACATGGTATGACACCACCTGAGCAACAACCAGCAACATGCTCGATAGAAACTTCAAATCAGAACATGTATGCTATTTTTAGGAACCCATACCATCTGGCGATCTTTACTTACCAGCATTTTAGATTTCTTAGGATAGAACCTCTCTTCATGACCAAACGTATCACAGTAAGAGCACTTATCCAAAAACCATTCATACTAAATGTGAAGTTTATTCTCAAAACCATTATCACTAAGAATCAACAATTCCTTTTGGAGAATAGAATCCACTGACATCAAAACTTGAATACGAGCAAACTCCAATCTACTGAAATTTTTTGTATAAGAATCAACTTGAATCGGTTTCCCAAGAAAAGAACCAATATAACTAAACATTTCCTCATCCCACAACTCGAGCGGAAGGTCAAAAACCCTAATGCACACCGACAATTCTATCAAACAATGCTTCTCTAATGGTTCACCTTGCTCCATTTCTTCACAATAAGTAGTTTCCCATAGATGAACCAAGACCATCCTTCAATAGCATTATTCATATATTCATCGCAAGAGAAATTAACAACAAAGAATCCCTTACCCCTCAATTTAACCTCAATCATACCTCAGATATGCCGCAAGTGGCATAGAGACTCAAGTAGATATGGCCAATGAGGCTTGGCTCTGATGATGTTGCATGCTATGCATCTACTCCATCTCTCCAAGTTATTAATAACAATCTCCTTCTGGTACATCAAATTCCCATTTTCAACCCTAATTTCCTTTAGCAATCAAGGCCATTATTCTTATGATGACTCGTGAAGAGATCCGCCCAAGGCACCTGAGATTTCCCCACCTGATGTGAAAGAAGATGATTGCACTCCCTCAGTAGTGACACCATGAAATCCATCTAGATGAGGACGAGAAGATCCAATTGCCACTCCTATCATCATTGTCGCTTCACCCGCTCTACCACTCATTTCAATTGCATGATGTGAAGGATAAGCCTTTTCAAGGTAAAACTAAATCAAGATAAGATATTCAACTAAAAAGATGCACAAAGTTAGAGCAAAATAGAAGCAGGTTAATCACAACCAAGATATCCAAAGAGATTCTCATAAAAACATGCATAAAAATTCAAGATAAGTAACTGCAAGATATAGAGATATCAATTTTTAGAGCAATTAGAAAGATAGTGTACATGTAAGTAGGCAATTTAGATTAAGGTAGTATGTATAAAAGAAATCAAGGTACCAAGGGAAGTGCCATAAGAGTAAGCCTTGATTGATAAAATCTAGTTGAGAGGGAGGTTCTCATCAATAGCCCATTTGTGTATTCACTACATAGTACCATCATAGATCTTTTTTCTATGTTGTTCCTTTAGCTAATATCAAGTCTATAACATCTCTACCAATTTGTTTAGTAGTGTGGTCTAGGATTTGATTAAAATTCTTTTTACCTTCCAAGAATCTTTGCAAAGAGGATCTCAAAATATAATTATCATTCATAGAAGGAGTAATAGTATAAGACAATTGATTGGTATAGTCCCTAGCATGCAAAATATTGGTCTCTAAGCAAAGAGCTTTAGTCATGTAAAATTACATTTCAATATGAAGAGTAGATATATCAATTTCTATACTATCAAAACTAGAACAAGATTCAAGGACATTGATTATACAAGAAAGGAAGCATTTTCTTTTTCAAGCATAGTAATCTTAGAAAGATAAACACTAATTTCATATTCTATTCTTGCAAAACATAGTCTTTGTCCTCAATTTCAGTTCTCAAAACCTCAACATCAAAAATGAAAGAATTCACATTTTTGGCATGCTCTTCGTTAGAACATGGCATGGAAGGTTGAGATTCTAGAAATCTAATCCTATCAAGCAAGCTAGAATTTTCAAATAAAAGAGCATTTAATCGACTAAGATAAGTATTGTTTTGTATCCCAACACCACTGAATTTCAATTCAAGCTCTAGATATAAATGTTGAAGATTGTTGAGATCATTTGCAAAGAAAATGTTAGCATGTTCAAGACCACATTTTATTCATACAACAACCTTAGTAAGATTTTTTTTATGCTTAGTAGAGTTAAGAGAGGAATATTTAGCATGAACAGTTTCAACTAAGGTTACTTTATCTAAATAGTTTAGATTTATCTTATTTGATTTGAATTTTCCATTAGAGCAAAATGGCATTCCCCAAACTCACTTTCACTAGAGCTCGAGCTAGATCCTCCACTAGAATCTTCTCTTGACTGTGAAGAATCCCAAGAGATTTTGTTCCATTTCTCCTTCTTTTTATGCTCCTCTTCCCTTATCTTCTGATGATGATTCTTTTTTCCTTGAGGGCAATCATTCTTTAAGTGACCTTTCTTGCCACATTTGAAGCACCGGGTTGAGGAAGAAGACTTGCCCTTTTGTGATCTACATCTGGAGTACATGATATCTTCTTCCACTTTAAAATATTTGTGACTTGATGAATCATGGAAAACAGTCACATTCTCCTTCTTCTTTTGATTCTATTCTTCAATCTCCTCCTCTTTTTATTGGTTGAATCTAACTCATGGGCTTGAAAATTGCCTATAAGTTCTTTAATGGGAATCGAAGAAAAAGATTTTGGTTCTTATATGATAGCACCAACTTCTTGTCCCACCAGTGAGGAAGAGCATAGATTTTTCTTAGTTTACATTTCTTGATCCATGACATGACCTAGGATGGCAAGACCTTTTGCAATGGTGTGGATCCTTCACAAGATTTTAGATATAGTCCCTGTCTTGAGTGAAAGTATACTAGTATAGCAAGGAGATAGACACTGAACAAACACCAAATTACATAAGTATTTATAGTGGTTCCAACCTCCAAACTAGGAGATGTACACCACGCCTAGAGGGGTCAATCTCTAGAATTTCCAACCATTTTTCACACCTTATATTCCATTATAAGAGTTACAACATAAGACAACCCTTTTCTAGGTCAGGGAATAACTAGCCTTTCCTTTAAGGACAAGGGAGCCAACAACCTTAAATTAATTATCTATCCATTACCAAGAGTATTTTGCCTTACCTAGGTCTTACATACTCTTTCAGTGAGTCACTTTCCTTCACCGAGGACTTATCCACTCTTGCAATGACTCTTAGGCATTCAAGGTCTTACCCACTCTTGGCTTGGATCTTTCGCCTTTGACTTCACCTTCGTCAAGGAGAAGCTTTTTACCAAGGGCCTCCTACCCTACTTCTTCTTCACCTCTCTTAGCCAAGAGAGAGAATCTTCATTTTCATGGTAGAAAGAGAGATTGTGAGGTAGAGGAATGAGAGTCTCACAATATATACATATAGGACTAGGTCTCTTACAAATATCTTACTCTAATGGATGTAGTAAATG
Organism: Alisma plantago-aquatica; assembly: GCA_963693085.1. Classification (NCBI taxonomy): domain Eukaryota; kingdom Viridiplantae; phylum Streptophyta; class Magnoliopsida; order Alismatales; family Alismataceae; genus Alisma; species Alisma plantago-aquatica. The sequence goes on from OY856412.1 coordinate 354,463,970, forward strand.
GTTAAGCTCGTGAAAGTATATGGAAGCTCTTGGTGGAAAATATTTCTCATATATTGTATAGGGACCTATATAGTGCTTACCTAACCTTGGGATAAAGTTCCTATTTATATTGATAATGCATTCTAGCCGTTAGAATCATTTAGGGTGATTTCTAGCCATTTTGGGGAGAGTCCAACTTATATATTTCACTTTTAGACTCTCTCCGCTAATTGTTTTATAGTTTACAACAATAGTACCATATCCCTAGATGCAAGGAGGATATCTGAATTGATGACACTTAAAGACTTTTCTTTTATTGTCATCAACCAAGATCCTTATCAATTAGTATCTCAATCGATGATCATGCATGATCAAGCAAATAGGCTCATTGGTCGATATGTCTACCAGGACAATCGATCTATGAATGCATTGTAATGTAGTTGATTATGTCATGTATGTTTGCATGAACAATTAATGTAATTAAATCTATTATACATATAGGCTTAATTGCAAGTCATACAAATTACAATTGATTACAAAAAGTATATGGACCACTTCAAATCTTCATTTTCGAGAGGGATAATCAACTCCGCAAATATCTATCGAAACTTGAACCCGTGTATAGGTATGAAATTTGAGACCGGAATGACCCTTCTGGGCGGCGGATGGGCCCGAGCCCTGGGAGAAGTTGTTCTTATAAAGTCAATTGTTGAGTATTCTTTCCCGCAACAAGAGAAATCCTAAGGAAATAAATTATGTAATCTTCAAACTTGATCTTTTTACATGTATGACTTGATTTCTCCAATCTAGGGTTTGCAACTTTAGGCATTTGGAATGTGTCTATCTATTTTGAAATCACTCAAGTAGAAATATTAGACACAAACAAGTCAAACGGTGTAGTCATTATCAAAACCATGGATTCTTCATTTTAGACCTTGAGTCGACATGAGTGTCATTAGATTATGCCAATGGTCTTGCAGGGGTCGTTAAAGAAGGATATGGTTGCAATGAAGCACCATACCTAGTTGTGGAGGACTCAGGTGGGTGTCTCTCTATATACACATCAAAAGTGTACTATTAGTTCTCCTTCTTCAATGTAGTGTTTTTGGGTGTAGAAGATTTAAGAACTTCTCACCATGCGTGTATTGGGATTTGTCATTGTCACCTAAATCTAATACCAAAAACACAAAAGAAATTAAAATGTTAATGTCAAATGACATTTCATAGGAAGAAACTAGACCTAGTAAGTAAACCTTCATAATCATAGCAAGCTAAGAAAATATTCCTTCAATCATAATGTTCCCTTTTGATTTAGGGCTAGATTCATCCCTCTTGAACTCAGATAGGACACAGATGCTCCCCCTATATGTAAATACCTTGTGCTCACACAATATCTTAAGTGTGAGCTTGTACTTAATGTTCATGAGGTAGAAGATGATGAACCCTAACAGTTCTGTAATTGCATCTTCATTGGGGTGATGGACTAATATGTAATCCATGGATGTATAGACGTCATGTTGGTAAATATGTCAATAGAGATGGCAGCAAAAACAACCATGTTCCCCATGACTAGTGGATCGCATTGACAACTATGTATTGGGAAGGAAGTTTGCAAGGCATATACCTCATAATGGAGCAATCCAGGGACTATTCTTGTAGCGGCATGCTTCTATTGCAAGAAGCACCCAGACATTAGTCACCAGTGACATCTTGGTGTAGCACCACGGATGATGGTTGATGACATCCTCCTAGTGTGTGGAATAGGCCTCCATACCTCTACGTAGTCCACGTGAACCATTGGGAACTTCTCATTGCACTCATATAGTCAACAAGAAGGAGTTATCCCTTAGAATGTCAACGTTCTAGCATTGACTTGCTCTCCCTTGTTGTCTCTCCCTTGATGTCTCTCCCTTTATGGGTAAGACTTGATTGGGCTCTCATTTTACCACAACTCCGAGAGGACAATAATTTTCAGAGTGTGTTGTTGTACCTTTGAAAGTCTAGACTGTCCCCCTTTATATAGGATGGCCAGGGTCAGTGTTTCAGTCATTCGAGAGTTGAAGAGATAAAATTTCATGAATTTTTTGGAAGCGATAAACAATGAAATGATTAGTTCATCACTAAACCGATCGATCGGTTCACATGTGAACTGGTCGGTTCACTATGTTTCCTATTTGCAAACCTATTGGCTTTTAATATTCAATTAATGCATAACATGAAGTCATCACAAATCCTTATTCCAAACATATTGATGAACCAATTAATCAGTTCACAACCTAAACCGGTCGGTTCATATTCTAAAGTGCTTGATTCATTATATGAATTGTTCATTTTAGATTTTTGATAGCCAATCTTGTTTAAATTGAATACCTAATACTTTAGTAATCAAGTTAAACCTTATTCATGATTAAACTCCTATTCTAGGTGTATCCTATGTGTGTAACCCTATGGGTCCCAAATTACATTGGTAGTGAATGTCCATAACCAATTTATGACATCACAGACAATGAGAAGTATATTGCAGCACATCATTGCTACCCAAGTAATTGGAAAGTTGGAGAACAAATTCAACCTACAATCTTGATTAGTGTTATAGTGATCGTATAGTTTCTTTGTCTCTGATGTCTAGATTGAACTCAAGGCAAGGAATCATCATCCTCCTAACATTCAATCCATGTTCCTTGAACTAGAGAAGACTGTCTGAGATGCATGTGAGCACCCATATCATATATTGATTCACATGAGTATGAACACATGTTTCTCATTGTCACTTACCAAGTGCGTAGGATATCAACTCCAACCGAAGGACAAATCCCATCTACATCACTGACAGTCAATCCCCATGTGTCAAAACGTATTTGAGCATCACCTTTATGGCAACCCTTATTCAAGGTCGTGTTGGATGATGTCAAAATACATTGAATGACATGTGATGAGTATAGTGACTTCAAGTTTAAGAACCCAAATCACCACTAACACTATGAGAGTTGATTCTGACTACCACTCTGTGGTCTCCATGTATGACTCTCATGGTGGGTCTTTCCATTACACTATTTCCTAACATGTTTCTATGTGTTTAACTCAATATCCCATATCATGACTAATGAGACTCTGTCATCAGTTAACACACATTCTAGTCTTATGTATTATTGTTGATTATTTTACTTCCACGGTAAAGTCTGACGAGGGACATAACAAGAATGCATGTACTCTTATCATACATATGATCTCATTGTTCAAGTCCTCAACCTGAAGACATATGTCATCAAGCAACATCATTCTTTAGACATCTACCATATTTTTGTCATCATATAATGATTGAGACAAACATAATAGATGGAATTACCTTTATAATTATCAAATCAGGTATCTAATGCCCTAATTAAATCATCGTATAATTGGATCTTTGGGCATACATACCAATAGAGTCCCACCTTCACTTAGAGCCAATCACCCATGAATGTTATTCCAAGTGATGTTGATATGTCCTTCATGATCCTACTGCACAAGCACTTTTATAGAAGGTTGGCAACATTTACTTTCTAGTCAGTACTTTGCAAGTTTTCACATCTCCTTGATGTACGACTTCTCACATGAGATGCAATTGTCATAGTATGCTATCTAAGAACTCTTCAACTTGCAATTTTCATAGTCGGTACTCAGTTTCTAGTTGTACAATTAGCAACTACCTCTTCCTCAGAACTCTTCATCTTACACTTCTATTTTGAGGTCAAATACAATTTTATATTGTGATCATAAATCTTCTTTGTCACTTGGGAAGCTTCCATCGGTGTAACCTCTTACACCCAACCCTTCCTTATTACCATAACTTAAGGAACTAATCCTTTTAGTTCTTCTCAAATACTTAAGAATGTTCTTTATGGTAGTCCAGTTACTTTCACTAGGATCTGACAGATATCTACTCATCATGTCCAATACATACAGGACAATGGGATGAGTACATAATATTGTGAGTGCAATTGGGATCTTACTCGTGTATTCATGTTCTTCACAAGAACTAGGATACTAAGATATTGAGAGACTAATTCCATGAGACGGACACATTTTCTCTAATTGACTACTATATTTGAACCCTTCAGTATCTTTTCAATACATGTTCTCTCACTTAGGTCAAGAAGCTTTCCATATACATCTCTATAGATCTTAATTCGTAACATATCGGATGCTTTGCCTAAACATTTCATAGACAAGGTACTTCCTTATTAGGTTTTAATATTTGCAAGATAAGGATGCCATTCCCCATCATTATGTGGAATATAAATATGCTCCCACTAACTCTTTTATAATCATAGATTTCATCTTCATTTTGATGAAAATTAAACTCTTTGATTGTCTTGTCAAATTGAAGATTCTAGCTCTGAGATGCTTGTTTCAATCCATAGACTGACCTTTGTAGCTTATAGACTTAATTTGCAATAATTGTATTTACAAAACCTTTTAGGTTGTTTCATCCATTTTCCAATCTCATAGTAGTAATAAGTTTCAATGGCAAGCATGATCTTGATAAATTTAACCATGGCAACTGGTGAAAAAAATTCATCATGTTCAACAACTTGAACTTGTTTGAAATCCTACATTACCATTCATGTTGGTCTTCTTCTTGAAGATTGTGATAACCCTAATTTCCTCTCTCTTTGATTTTTCTATTTCTCACTCTATTATGATCCATTGTCTAGTTTGGATATCAATTTCATGGTTTGAGTGTTGTGACACTCCAATTTGGTTACATCAATGCTCAATTTCACAATGTGTGCCTTCACTTTGCTCTTTTGATCCAAGTTTCATTCTTTAAAGATTCACCTCTTTACATCTGAAATTGAACATGATTAATATGATCACTTTCTTTGGAATGTATTTCATATTGTAGAGATTCAATTACAAATCCAATGACACAAAAATCACCCCAATATGACCTTTGCAGCCCAAGTTATAAGATTTCAAGATTCCCTTGAATTAGTTTGGGTTTAATTCTTTTGAAACCATTGTTGCTTGTTGGGCCAGCCCACTTGGAGCCCATCTACATGTGTGTGACTCCTCACCTCAGTGGCGATCCAACTCAATCTGCCTCACCATTCATAAGTTGCCAAATCACCACACATCCAATCTAGGTCGTCCAATCCACTAGCCACGGATTAAGTGTTTATCCAAGGGCTAGGGGGTATGTAACATCCTCAATTTCATATATATTGTAAGCCTTTAATGTGGGGTGTTCTAGTTAGTGTATACCAAGGGACCTAATGAACCTAACCATGGCTAGGTATGTAATTAAGTTCACAAAATTTGTAATACAAGTCATCTGGTCAACCAATACACACATAATGGCTTAAATGTGTATGATTGTAGTCAGGTGTAGATGAATATGAATGAATAATTCATGTAAATAGCAATTTGACAAATACGTAATATGATGACTTCAGTTACTGGTTTGAGCTCTAGACCAACTTAGGTCTCATTATTAAGGAAGTAAAGTAATGTTGACCTAATGTATCATATGAAAGCTTCCGTTGAGGGAATAATGATTCATGCTTTATTTCAATAATTGAGAATAGATAATGGACCTTTTGAAAGATCAGGGAGTGGTCTAGGGGACCTCAAACTTTATTCAATTCTATTTGGGCCAATGAGGATTCACATATGGGTCCTTGGAGTATAAATTTGAGAATTTAGCATTTTGTGTTCATAATAAATACTCAATGTAATTTTTATAGATGGATAATTGTTATATAAGATCAATGGAGAAAATTTAGATGTTTTTGTTTTATCTAGTGGCCTAGGTGATTAAATTAGTAATTATCTAGTTTTTATTTAAAAGATAGTTTTGGATTGTCTATCCAGTTAGATTCTACCTAGAATCTTTCTCATGTAAAGATGATGATAATATAGTGTTTGTACCAAAATTTGGAATCATATCGAGCTATGAGCTAGGCTGTAGAAATATTTCTTTTATTTGGATTTTTATGCAAAAGAAAAATAAAATAAAATAAAGGGGGTGACCCCAGTCTGCGCAGACTGGAGGCCGCAACCCCTGTCTACAAGGTCCAAACAGAGCACCCATTAAAGGGGCCCTCGCCCATGATTGCGGGCATGGGAGGCTATAAAAGCCTTGGATTCCAATTTATGAGGGGCTAGCAAGTTTGATCCTAGGGTTTTCACATGAAATCGAGAGCGAGAGAGAGAGAGAGAGAAGAGGAGCCATGGCGATGACGGTAGGGCGGAGGCCAAGTTTTTTATCTGGGCCTACCTATACTCATCGATAATGCCGCCCAAGCCAACAAGGGAAGTCGAAAGTAAGGGATGCTTAGGAGCAAGTTGTGACGCCCACAACGTCGAGGTTGGGGTTGCCTGGGGCGGACCCTGTGGCGGCAACCACCTACGTAGGAAGAATAGGGGATCTTCCCCTCATCTAGGTTCATGGGTAAAGAAGGAGACAGATCCTGTCTTGGATTTGCGACCAAGGGAGAAACATAAGAAAAAGGGTGCCACCCTTGAGGTCCTTTGGATTCTAAATGGATGTTTGAGATTGATCAAAACATAGGTAACATTTAAAATTCATATCTTTGGGTAGGGAGTTTAGTTTTTAGCAAATAAGATGTCTATGGAAAGCTTGTCATGTATACTATTTTATAAAAATGGATTTCAGGGATGTTTTTGATGTCTGATATTTATTATAATTGCATTACTAATAGTTATGAGATTTCAATATGTTGTGCATTAAAAATAGCAAATGACTTCATTAATTTATACAAATTTCATAGTAGGTATGTTTTGATATGGTAAACATGACTCTAAAGCCTGATCTTTCAGATTCGATATCTTACTAGTATTTTATATGTAAACCCTAATAAGGACATTTTGGGTATTTCACCCATGATTTGATTATGAAACAATATGACATTTTTATATAAGACCTTACTACATTATATAATTACCTTTTATGGAGATTTGATGGAGTTTCTTGTGTTATTATATTAGTATTTAGTTTTAGACATGAGTGTCCATTATGTAAGAATAATAGATAATTATCTTGACACAATAAGTGATATATGTATGCCTAATTAGTCTTGATATTAGTCTAGTGATGGTGTTCTACTTTGATTTCCTAAGTGATTCGGTAAGTTTAGAATATGTGACTATGTTTGAGAATTATTCTCATTATATGAAGTATAGGTTCATATTAGTGCATAAGACGATTTATGTTGAGTATAAAGATTATAGTAACTATATAATCAGAGTTTATTTAATTTCAACGCCAAGATTTTATGGTGATCATAGATTAAAGTTATGTTTAATAACCCTATGTTGGTATATAAAGTTAGTAAGATGGAGTTTGATATTTAGAAATTGAAAGAGGGAACATACACTTGGACTGATAAAACTATGATGATATCTAGGTTATCAAAGTTATGGAACTTGGAATCAGGACTTCCTTATAGATATCCTTAGTACAAGTGGTAAGTGGTTCATGCCCATGAGTATTTTAGTTTACCAAATCTAGTACATTTACATGCATCTTAAATGAGAACATAATATCTAATGTTCTAATCAGATATGTAGGCAAGATTTTCTATACTTTATGATTGTGATATTTCATAGTCTCAATGTATTAATTAGAGATGTGTCATGAGATGGTAATGAATTAACAAGGATAGAAGGTTAAATTACTCTCATGTTTCTTAATGTTGTTCTATATGAATGTTCAAGACCACAAGACAAGAAATACAAGTTAAGACTGACATACATCCATGGTAATGAGATATAACCATGTGTTAAAATTTTTAAGTATGAACATACTATAGGGTTCCTCACTTTTATACATATAATTGAGTATTAAGATTTCAAGTAGAGACACGTTATCAAGATTTCTTTTATATATAAAGATCTAAGAAATAAGGAGTTAATTAGATTTCATAGAATGAGCAACATTTAGAAGCAAAATACAAAGTGAGATTTGAATGTATTAAGACATGATCTATTTTCAATATAAGGGCCCTATTAGAGTGTATTGTAATTTGAGTTTATGATGATAGATATAAGATTATGATGCATTAATTTATGTTTAAGTTTTAAGGTACAATTATATAAGATTCCTATTATAAGACTTAAGGTTTAATACATAAGTTCATGTGAAGACATTAAGATTCAAGGCAAGATCTATTATAATGAGTTTTTGTAGAGATTGAATCATCCTATCAGATGGTATGTTTATAGATATTCTATGCTTAAATTACTCTCAGATACATATTATTAAAGTTATTATTTGTATCCTTAGTGTATATGTTCAGATAAGATCCTCCTTCTTAAGCCTTGCGACTCAGTTGTTATGTTTGGTATCAATGAAGTTATACTATCAAATCAGACATTCAAACCAAGGTTTATCCAGATAATAATATTATTATTAGATTTAGATTCAGACTTAGACTACCCATGGTGTGAGTAGCTAGATTTTGAATAAAGATAGATGATAAGGGTTTTAGACCCAATCTCAATTATGAAGTAATTGAGATCCATATTCATTAAGTTGTAGATTCAAGTTATCACTTAAGAATAAAAGATTCAGATTTAGAATTCAGTACATGCTCAATACTCAGTAATCAGTTTTTGATAAGTTCAATTATCAATATTCAGTTTTAATATAGGATACGTTTAGATTTAGAATTTAGTAAAGCAATCAGTATTCAGCTTCAGTTCAAATTAAGTATTAAATAATTCAAAACCTTCACATAAGACATTATATGATAAGTCCTCATTCAGTAGTCCCGAAATGATTCAGAGGCATCTTTTGCCAATTCATAGGAGTGTTTACTCCAATTCATAGGTGTTGGAGCACCAATTCAGGGCATAGCTACACCAATTCAGAGACACCACGATGTCATTTAGAGGCATGTAGTGCCAATTCAGCGGTACCTTGGTACCAATTCAGGGTGTAGATACGTCAATTCAGGAGGACTTATTGTATAATGGTGGCCACAATCAGATAAAAATTGTAAGTAAAAGATACCTTAGGCTAGAGCATGCCCATAATCTCATCCATAAGTATGATGAGAGGGAATTAGATAAGATAACTATGACCCATGCATTGTGGTGTAGGTCTTAAGATCCATGTACCAGGGTACATGTCTCTAGAGAAAGATAAGGTAGAAAGATAAGAATTTAGATTAAGTAATAAGACAAAATATGTTACAGATTTTACTCAGAGTTTGAGGTTAGCTTTATGTTTATAAAATCCAATTTTAGTTCTTTAGCAATGTATATTTTAGAATACTCATGCCACTTACTCTAACGACTATTATTTTCCCAATGCATGGCTAGGGACGCTATGTCCGCATGTTTTGGAGCAATTGAAGAATAAAAGGACAAGCAAAGGACTAGGAGATTTCAAGCTCATCCTAGTAGGGTGCCTTTTACCTAGACGATCTGAAGTTCTTACATTTTTTTTATTATAATCTTATGGATGAACGTGATGTAGTTTTCTATTGACAAGAACTATGTATGAATCATTTTCAAATATATGCAAAAGTGTTTCATTTACTTTAATTACAATGATAATCATGTTTGTGACACCCCCAATAAAAAATGCTTCCGCTCATGGGATATAAAAATTAGGGTGTTACAATATGGTATCAGAGCGATTTGGTAAATGGCCACTAGGAAAATATGATTCTCATAGTCACCCTAGGATGAAGATAAGAGATTAAGGTTTAGGGATAGATTCCCATAGAAAGATGCAATGACCCAGAATGACTAAGAGTTTTCACCTTAGAAGAAATAGAGATGTTAGAGATAGATGTTTACCGACTCTAGGTCTCATGTTTCAACCTAACCCTAGCTAATAATGTTGCTTCTCCATTCTCGATGGTTATGGCCATCCAATTGAGAATTGAAGAGGAATGTCATAAGCACTAGACTTTGATAAACCTCTCATTTCTTACTGGTCTGTATGGTATGGGACACATGTATTCGTAGGTTAATGAGAGATAGCATGTTAGGATTTCACATCTCTGGGTATGTGCTTGATCACCACATATCTAGAAATGTAGGAGGTACCTGGAAGACCTAAGATTAGATATTCAACTATACCTAATGTTAGAAATTCATGACAAGGTTGAGGTAGATGCCCTAAGTATAGAGCCAAGTTTAGTTTCATAAACAATAAGTATGAGTTAAGCAATAGACCAAGGTAATAGATAATGCTCACATAAATATTTTATGAAAATACATTACAATAATTTCATGCAAAATTTTGAGCACATGTACCTTAATATGTTAGTTGTCAATAAATGAAGAGGTAAGCAGAACCCTAAGGTGGGTAGTAGCCTAGAAAAAATTTGAGGGCAAACTTATTTTAACGTGGGTAGAATTGTAACATTCTCAATTTCATAGATATTGTAAGCCTTTAATATGGTGTTTTCTAGTTAGTGTATGCCAAGGGACCTAATGAACCGAACCATGGCTAGGTATGTAATTAACTTCACAAAATTTGTAATACAAGTCATCTGGTCAACCAATACACACATAATGGATTAAATGTGTATGATTATAGTCAGGTTTAGATGAATATGAATGAATAATTCATGTAAATAGCAATGTGAAGAATACATAATATGATGACTTCAGTTATTGGTTTGAGCTCTAGACCAACTTAGGTCTCATTATTAAGGAAGTAAAGTAATGTTGACCTAATGTATCATATGAAAGCTTCTGTTGAGGGAATATTGATTCATGCTTTAGTTCAATAATTGAGAATAGATAATGGACCTTTTGAAAGATCAGGGAGTGGTTTAGGGGACCTAGAACTTTATTCAATCCTGTTTGGGCCAATGAGGATTCACATATGGGTCCTTGGAGTATAAATTTGAGAATTTAGTATTTCATGTTCATAATAAATATTCAATGTAATTTTTATAGATGGATAATTGATAGATAAGATCAAGGGAGAAAATTTAGATGTTTTTGTTTTATCTAGTTGCCTAGGTGATTAAATTGGTAATTATCTGGTTCTTATTTAAAAGATAGTTTTGGATTGTCTATCTATTTAGATTCTACCTAGAATCTTAGTCATGTAAAGATGATGATAATATAGTGTTTGTACTAAAATTTGGAATCATATGGAGCTATGAGCTAAGATGCAGAAATATTTCTTTTATTAGACTTTTATGCAAAATAAAAATAAAAAGGGGGGCGACCCCAGTCCGCGCTGACTAGAGGCCGCAACCCTTGTTTACAGGGTCCGAATAGAGCATCCATAAAAAGGGGCCCTTGCCCATGATCGCGGGCATGGGAGGCTATAAAAGCCTCAGATTCCGGTTTATGAGGGGCTAGCAAGTTCGATCCTAGGGTTCGCATGAAAGTGAGAGCAAGAGAGAGCGAGAGAGTGAAGAGGAGGCATGGCGACGGTAGTAGTACGAAGGTTGAGTTTCTTATTTGGGCCTACATGTACTCATCGATGATGCTTCCCAAGCCAGCGAGGGCGGACAGAGGTAAGGAATGCTTGGGAGCAAGCTATGACGCCCACAACATCGAGGTCGGGGTTGCCTAGGGCAGACCCTGCGGCGGCAACCACCGACGCAGGAAGAACATGGGATCTTCCCCTCATTCGGGTTAACGGGAAAGGAAAGAGACGGATCTTATCTTGGATCTGTGACCAAGAGAGAAACATAAGAGAAGGGGCTCCGCCCTTGAGGTCCTTTGGATTCTAAATGGATGGTTGAGAATGATCCAAACATATGTAACATTTAAAATTCACATCTTTGGGTAGGGAGTCCAGTTTTTAGCAAATAAGATGTCTATGGAAAGCTTGTCATGTATACTATTTGTAAAAATGGATTTCAGGGATGTTTTTGATGTCTGATATTTATTATAATTGGATTACTAATGGTTATGAGATTTCAATGTGGTGTGCATTAAATATAGCAAACGACTTCATCAGTTTATGAAAATTTCACAGTAGGTATGTTTTGATATGTAAACATGACTCTAAATCCTAATCTTTTAGATTTGATATCTTACTAGTATTTTATATGTAAACCCTGATAAGGACATTTTGGGTATTTCACCCATGATTTGATTATGAAACAATCTGATATTTTTATACAAGACCTTACTACATGATATAATTACCTTTTATGGAGATTTGATGGAGTTTCTTGTGTTATTATATTAGTATTTAGTTTTAGACATGAGTGGCCATTACGTAAGAATAATAGATAATTATCTTGACACGATAAGTGATATATGTATGCCTAATTAGGCCTGATATTAGTAACGTTATGGTATTCTACTTTGATTTCATAAGTGAGTTAGTAAGTTTAGAAAATGTGACTATGTTTGAGAATTATTCTCACTATATGAAGTATAGGTTCATATTAGTGCATAAGATGATTTATGTTGAGTATAAAGATTATAGTAACTATATAATAAGAGTTTGTTTAATTTCAACGCCAAGATTTTATTGTGATCATAGATTAAAGTTATGTTTAAGAACCCTAAGTTGGTATATAAAGTTAGGAAGATGGGGTTGGAGACTTAGAAATAGGAAGAGATAACATACACTTGGGCTGATAAAACTATGATGATATATAGGTTATCAAAGTTATAGAACTTGGAATCTAGTCTTCCTTATAGATACCCTCAGTACAAGAGGTAAGTGTTCCATGCCCATGAGTATTTTAGTTTATCAAATCTAGTACATTTACATGCATCTTAAATGATTACTTAATATCCAATGTTCTAATCAGATATGTCGGCAAGATTTTCTATACTTTATGATTGTGATATTTCATAGGCTCAATGTATTAATTAGAGATGTGTCATGAGATGATAATGAATTAACAAGGATAGAAGGTTAAATTACTCTCATGTTTCTTAATATTATTCTATATGAATGTTCAAGACCACAAGACAAGAAATACAAGTTAAGACTGACATACATCCATGGTAATGAGATATAACCATGTGTTAAGATTTTAGGTTTCCTCACTTTTCTACATATAATTGAGTATTAAGATTTCAAGTAGAGACACGTTATCAGGATTTCTTTTATACATAAAAATCTAAGAACTAAGGAGTTATTCAGATTTCATAGAATGATCAACATCTAGAAGCAAAATACAAAGTGAGATTTGAATGTATTAAGACATGCTCTATTTTCAATATAAGGGCCCTATTAGAGTGTATTGTAATTTGAGTTTATGATGATAGATATAAGATTATGATGCATTAAGTTATGTTTAAGTTTCAAGGTACAATTGTATAAGATTCCTATTGTAAGACTTAAGGTTTAATACATAAGTTTATGTGAAGACATTAAGATTCAAGGCAAGATCTATTATAATGAGTTTTGTAGAGATTGAATCATCCTGTCATATGTTATGTTTATAGATATTCTATGCTTAAATTACTCTCACATACTTTATTAAAGTTATTATTTGTATCCTTAGTATATATGTTCAGATAAGATCCTCCTTCCTAATCCTTGAGACTCAGTTGTTATGTTTGGTATCAATGAAATTATACTATCTAATCACATATTCAAAATAAGGTTTATCTAGATAATAATAATATTAGATTTAGATTCATACTTAGACTACCCATGGTGTGAGTAGACAAATTTTGAATAAAGATACATGATAAGGGTTATAGACCCAATCTCAATTATGAAGTAATTGAGATCCATATTCACATTAAGTTGTAGATTGGATTTATCACTTAAGAATAAAAGATTCAAATTTAGATTCAGATTTAGAATTCAGTACATGCTCAGTACTCAGTAATAAGTTTCAGATAAGTTTAGTTATTAGTATTCAGTTTTAATATAAGATAAGTTTAGATTTAGAATTCAATAACGCAATCAGTATTCAGCTTCAGTTCAGATTAAGAATTAATTAAGTTTAGACTTAAGATAAATAAATCGAAACCTTCATGTAAGACATTATATGATAAGTCCTCATTTAGTAGTCTCAGGATGATTCAGAGGCATCTGTTGCCAATTTAGAGGAGTGTTTACTCCAATTCAAAGGTGTTGCAGCACCAACTCATGGCGTAGCTACACCAATTCAGAGACACCTCAGTGTCATTCAGAGGCATGTAGTGCCAATTCAGCGGTACCTTGGTACCAATTCAGGGCGTAGAAATGCCAATATAGGAGGACTTATTGTACAATGGCGGCCACAATCAGATAAAATATGTAAGTAAAAGATACCTTAGGCTAGAGCATGCCCATAATCTCATCCATAAGTATGATTAGAGGGAATTAGATAAGATAACTATGACCCATGCACTGTGGTGTAGGTCTTTTGATCCATGTACCAGGGTACATGTCTCCAGAGAAAGATAAGGTAGAAAGATAAGAACTTAGATTAAGTAATAAGATAGATAATGTTATAGATTTTACTCAGAGTTTGATGTTAGCTTTATGTTTATAAAATCAAATTTCAGTTCTTTAGCAATGTATATTTTAGAATACTCATGCCACTTACTCTAACGACTGTTATTTTCCCAATGCATGGCTGGGGATGCGATGTCTATAGGTTTTGGAGCAATTGAAGAACAAAAGGACAAGCAAAGGACTAGGAGATTTCAAGCTCATCCTAGTGGGGTGCCATTTACCTAGACAAAGCAGAGTTCTGACATATTTTTATTATAATCATATGGATGAACGTGATGTAGTTTTTTGTTGACAAGAACTATGTATGAATCATTTTCAAATAGATGCAAAAGTGTTTCATTTACTTTAATTGCAATTATAATCATGTTTGTGACACCTCCAGTAAAAAAATATTCTGCTCATGTGATATAAAAATTAGAGTGTTATAGGGTCTTCGTCTTTTTTCGTATGAGGGTCGGTGCCTATGGTGATGATGCCATAGAATTCCCCTTTAGCCCCACCAATTAACCTCATCTCGGGACTCTTTCCTTCTCGTTCCAACTCTTCCTCTCTTTCCCCCTTCTTTTCTCTCTTTTCGTGCTCCACGACACCCCCTCTTCTCTCTTCTTGTCCATCCTGGACCAACGGCTCTGCCGTAGTGGATGTTTTAGGGTTAGGCACCCTAGACCATCCTAGCTATGGAGATGGCTAGAGGCCACCTCACGCTAGCAAGGAGGACTCCACTGGCTACTTTGCGGGCTCCTTGAGGCCTTCTCTAACTGCGGGCCTCATCTCTGGTGACCTCACGCCATCGTAGCAACAACAGGTGCACGGGGTGAAGGTCTAGAGCAACCTCTAAATGGGTAGTTCGATGGGTTGAAGCCACATAGTTGGATGGCCCAAGGTCCCTGGAAGTGATCAAGATCCATCCACTAGGGCGTTGATCGGCCTCTCATGTGAGGCCACATCGTCCCGGGCCCGCGTGACCCAAGGAGGAGGCAATGTGGTGGTGAATGGCCATATACAATAGGCACTCACACCAGCACGGAGACGAGCATCACATGGTGACCTAGAGCGGCCATCAACCTCAGCGTGTGAGAGCATTGGGGGTGCACATCCTTCTCAGGAGTTGAATCTTCAATCCACATCCCACCATCATCATCTCATCAAAAGGGTAGTGCCCCCTTTCTGCCTAAGTTTCAAAATGTGATTTCTATATAGTTCAAATTGAAACTTTCAAAAATGCATAAATTCCTCCTCCTTGGGCCAAATCTAACGTAATATATAGGAAAATCAATCACCTCGATGAGATCTATCCATGGGAGTTTGAGACCTTAAATCCCCTTCATGTTCTATTGTTTAGCTAAATATCTGAACTTTGACCATGTTGAACACATTTAATGCAGCCTTATGATAAATCTTTAATCTTTGTTGATAATTTATTCCACTAATCATGAAATCTATATCTTTTGTGTATCCTTGATCTATGTGAGGGCCCTATTACTCATGAATGACTCTATTGCTCACATGTGACTAGTTTGTGACTTTAATGATGGCCTTTGGCCTATATTGTTAATCTTGATTCTAAATAACATTTAGACTCACCCTAACCTTAAACAACAACTCTATGTTACACCCCATGACTATGGTATCATTCCCTGATCCCCTTTTTCTATGGTGGTTACATGTCACATTAAGTATGCTTGGTTGTTGCCCTTTTATGATGATATATGTTGCACTTGATTCAAATGGTGATCTTGGTCCCATTGTGGCAATAAACTATATTAGATCCTTTAAACCAGTTATCTCATTAATATTAGTGACTCTAATGCCTAATGATCAACCCTTCTTATGATTTAGTGGTAGTTGTGGCTCTAAGTCCACTAGTGGTGACCTAGTGTGACACATATGACTTATATTGTGATCTTAGCCTTAATGATTATGGGGATTCTTTTATCTTTTCCTCCCCTATAAAATTAGAAAATCATCTAACCCTTATGATATCTTGGATGTGGATGTCCCACTCTAGTCTCATGTTCTTAATGACTCATGTAATCTTGATTACATGCATGATTGAATTGTTGATATCTAATGTTGGTTGCTTGATGCTTAGACTCTAGGGGGCATCCATCTATATTTGAATAAGCTTTTCATGTCTCTTTTTTTCTAATTTGAACCATCCCTTGATGATACTTGATCGTGGTTTCCCTATTATGAGTTTTTGACCCTATAATGTGCATAAGTGACCAAAATCATGAAATGTCCATATAAGATGAATGGAACGTCTATATGACTTGAAACTTGATCCACACCTTCTTGATGACCTCTAGATCAATAAAAGACCATCAAATGCAATAATAAGCAATGTTGAACCTAACTTGGCCAAAACCCTAAAATAAGAGCTAATTAGGGTTAATGATGAGAATCTAATTCATGCATATAATCTTGTTGTTAATCAGGTGTGGCATGTTGTTAGATGATCAAAGCTATGTTAGGTTATGACAACTCTGAATTAGGTACATGCTTTAATAATTATATGACTATGGATTTCTTGCTTGAAATGAGATACATATGTATGCTTGTTTATTTACTCACATTTTACATGTAGTATTCTAGTATGTACTAGATGTTTGTCTCATATCATTGTTTTGTAACTTGCAAACATAATATATTGAAACTTCATTATACAATGTTGAAACAAGGTTTTGCTCTATGACTTTGGTCATTGAGGTCCTTCATTAAGAAATAGGGTTAGCTCTTGGTGATGGCTTCGAGTTCCCTCGGGTATAAAAGGGTAGCTAATCTTGATCACCCTTACGGACCCTTCCAATAGGAAGTTGGTCAAAGGCCTTATGATACATGACATTGTTGGTATAATTGGAGTAAAATGATATAGAACATGGGCTCTCATTTTTCTAAGAACTTAACTTGTTAATTCTTGCTCATTTACTAATGCAAATCTTTTCAAATTATGCAAATCATATGTATATGTATCTTTTATCCCTACACTCAGCATCTCATGTGCTTAACCCCCCTTGTTTCACATATTTTATAGGTTCATAGATGGTTAGAAGTTGATGGGCTTGGTGAGCTATGTTAGGTGTACTTGTTGTAAGATCCCTAGTATACATGAGCATATTGTGTAAAATTATACTCTTGAATGTGTTATTGAAAGCTTTTAATAAACAATGTTGTTTAATATATCTTATTTAGTGTTGAGATTATGATTGGTGCATTTATCTTGTTATCTGTTCATGTATGCTAATCTTTACACTTCTGCATTCACACTTTGATAATACCATGATAACGATGGATGCCTAGGTACTATCTCCATTGACTTTATAGTCAATTGGAGTTAGGATTTGGGTAAAAAAATGGTGCTGTGACAAAGATCCACTTCCACCTTATGAGTTTTACCTCTTCAAGTGGATCCACCAAGGTCATACCTTGTTTGTGTACAAGGAGTCCATCTTTGATACACTTGTTTCAAGCCATTTCTCATACTATGGTCCCTTAATAGATTCACAGCGGGTTGTTGGCTCATCATCTATGACCAACCCACTACCTTCTTGAGTTATAATATATCCTAATCTTTCAAATTCAAGGTGTGTTCTACTAAATCTATGAGGCTTTGTGTTACACAAGGAACTTGAGATTCCACAACAATTTCTGATTCTCCTCATTTCTATTGTACCTCTTTAGGTTTAATGTTTTGTTCTTGGTCTCGAACCTTTTGAGTTCTACTTTTCTCCCACTGATTTCTTTTAAATTAAATTCCCTTTAGGAATACAACCACCTTGGCAACAAACATTTTATTATCAGATTGGAATATAAAAGTAGTATTCAACAAAATTACATTTATGTGAATTATGAAAAAATCTTTTCATATACTATTTTCTATATAAGCTTTCAATCCTAATCTTTATAAAGACATATTAGGACAATTTCTATGCCATATCTCATATGGTCCCTTTTGAACCATTTTAGACAGTACATTGTTTTAGTGTAAAGCATGTGCCAAAAAGGAAATTATAAGATTAGCCAGATTTATTGATAATCGCACCACGACTAATAGGGTGTAATTCCTTATTTGCAATACACTATCATGATACACTATCATTGGTTTTGGGTGAAGTTCATCATGATACACTATCATGGTCAACCTGAAGGTCCTCAAACTCTTGGTTCAAAGTATTTTCCATATCGATTATATCAAAACATTTAATACTTATATCAATCGGTTATGTACTTCATTCATGATCTCCTTGAACACTTCTAGAGATTCAACCTGCCATATTTACTGAGATGATCAGTAAATATGATGAGGTACTAGTAACCACCTCTAACATTTATATAAAAGGTCTATATACATCAATATGTATGAGTCCTAGTAGAATAATCACTCTCCCACTATTTCCAGTGAAATGTGCTTTTGTCACATTGCCCAATAAATAAGACTTGCATTCTCTATTGGTTCAATAACCAAAAGAGTCCAGACAACCATATTTATATTTTCTAGAAATTAATTTCTCATTTATGTGTTCTAGATGACAATGTTATAGGTATTTGTTGTTTGAGTCATCGAGTCATTCAGCATATGTGTTATACATATTTGTCTCTACAACTATCGAGTATAGATTATGAGATATAGGGCACTGCCATATAAGATCTTATCCTTTGACACAATTTTACCGTGCGTATAAACGCAAGTGAACGCGTCGAGTAGTACAGGCCTTTGTGAGGCCCGAGTGGAACTCAGGGATACGTGCAATCGTCGGGGACTCCTACTAACTACTCGCGATTAGCTAAGCCGGTTAACAAGTTTAGAGTTGTTGTTAAAAATAAAAGAGAAATAAAAACAAAACAAAAGAAGCAATCGATTAAATGTTGGTTTAATCAATTCAAAAAGGTATATTTAGGATTGTGGTTTCACCGCGGGTTTTCATTGTATTAAATTCTATATAGCTACTCAATTTTTATCTCTCTATCCGGGTAGTGGCCTGAAAACAGAATTGCCCACTGTCGTGGTGCAATTCACTACCTAAGCTTAGGTCGGTTCCACCGTCGTAGTAACCTATACCCTAAACTAGGTGCATTATGGACGATCTCTCAGTTTCCACCATTAATTTTACATCGCCTTATTCAAGGGATTTATCGATTAATGTAGATTTCATCTCTTTTCAGCCGTTAATCCTTCTTTCAAAGTGATTAAGGGCATTAGGTTATTATTATGGTGATCAAGCATAAAAATATATTGAGAAAACGAAACTATACCATGGATTTAAAAGATAAAATATGATTCACTATTATAAAATTGTCATACAATGAATTCCCGGGCTACTCCCGGTCCTAAAGATAAAGGGGATTAGCCCCGCATGTTCATCTCACACAAGTACATGGTAGAAACAGGGGAAAACATGTGAAAAACGTGGAATGAAAGGGAAAATCCCTGAACGGAGAAGAACCGGTTGATCATTGGTGTAGAATGCGTTCTCTACCGCCTCTCGATGGTGGAATCCGTCTCCTTCGGCCTTCGGATCAACTGGTATGAGCTTCTAGCCTCCGTTCTCCTTTCTACCGCTCCTCGGTACTCGTGCAATGGCTAATCAGATCCCCCTCCTGTCTGGGCGGCCGTCATTAGGTATATCTCGGTCATTAGGTTGCTAATTAACCGTAGCCGTCCGATTGAGATCATTTGGAAGCCAACTCATATCCTACGGTGTCGATACCATCGACGCGAGTCGATGGTATCAACCCGCTGTAGTAGCAGCCGGCTGCAAACCCTTCTTTTGTCGCGCCCGACATCATCTCGATACCATCGACGCGGGTCGATGGTATCGACTTCCTTTAGGCGTCAGTTTTGTCATTTTGCGTCGTTGTAGCCTCCATGCGTCGATGGTATCGACTTGGTGTCAATACTATCGATGACTTCTTTGCCATCAACCTGATGGTATCTCGATACCATTGACATCAAAGTCGATAGTATCGACTTTTTCCTGCTTCTTTCGGCTGGCAACCTGTGACCATGTCGATGGTATCGACTTCCGTCGATGGTATCGACGAAAGCAGATACTCATTTTTCCTGAAATTGAAACATGAAACCAAATAAATTCACACAAATAATAATATTTTGACAATTAATGCTCAAAACGATAAATCAAAGGGGATTTGACACAAAATAGCAGCAAAGACCAAAGTGGATGAATTATGCCACATTAACCATAAAAATGACTAATAAAAGCATAAAGCACATATGAAACATGTCTATAAATGTGACTCAAAATCATCGCATCAAACTCCCCTAAGCTTGAACGTTGCTCGCCCTCGAGCAACTAATCCTTAGAATAGAATTGCTAATGTCAACTGAAGAACAACACACCACAACCAACATCCCATATGACTCCCACCGGACATTCACATACCGGCCCTCTCTAACCACGGAATGGTAATTACCCTGAAGGCGACAGTAATCATCCATAAGAGAAATTGACCTCAAAACTAATGAACACTATCACATAAGGCAGTTAACATAATAAAATTCACCGGTTCAGACTTGGTGCATCTTGTGATCTCCTATACTACGTTGCTCGCCCTAACTACCATCTACATGGAAGCAGTTCTCCTGATATTCATTAGTGAGGAGAAATTCACGGTGGCCTACCAATCCGAGCAACGGGTGGATGACAATGGGTGGCTCATGGAAGAAAGTGGAAGTATTACACAGTTTCAACATGCATAAAACAAAAATGTCCTAAATGATGCAAATGCCTATGAAAAATGTCCTAATGCCTAAAATTAGGTGAAATGATGCATGTACTAACCATCCATCTCAAAACGAGACAGACATCTAATTAAGCTACATCATGTATTCAATTATCTTGAAATGCAGGTGATATTATGTTCCTTTCTTCTTCTTATTCTTGTTTCTTCTAAATAACTTTTCTTCCTTTTTTCATTATGCAGATTTTCAGATTTTCCTCTTTTTTTTTCAACCCTCATATCCATAATTGATAATGAATATTTTATTGGGCTTATTTTTCTTCATACTCAGAAATTTGCATTTAGAAGGTATGGAACAACTTCATTCACCATTAGAGAAAGATTGAGATACATGATATACTTTATGCATGAAAAGTGTGAATGCAACTACATGGCATGCACCTAAGGGTAATGTGCATGTATCACTATTCTAATTTTTTTTTCTTTTTATGCAAAACATATGGAAAAAGAATTAATGCAAGCCCTATCTACGTGCAATGCAGTCAAAGAGGTTAAAATTGTAGAATACTTCCAATTCTTACGGTGGATTGTGAAAAGTGAAGAGGTGGAAAGATCACAAGACTAGGTGACTGAACCTTAGAAAGATATTATGTGTCCCTCCTTACTGACCTGTGTAGTAGTCAAGAGGTTGCTCTCTCCTACTTCCAATTAAAGTCACATTACCATTTGGTCAGTTTAGGCTCAAACAACCATTTACGTCCACTTTCATGAATCATTAGGAGTACAGTTGTGAAATTTTGTTTTAAAGTTGACAAAACCAATCATTTTCGTAGGATATGTGCCCAAGGTGAAACAAGACAAGCTTTCCAAACAAACAAATTTTTTTTTAATTTCCCTTGATTTTCCCATGCACCATTAATGAGATGACACAAACTTTATGACATCCACGATTACACTAGATAGCATGTGGATCCTACAAAAACTAAAAATGCAAGAAAAAAATAACAATAACTAAAACAATAAAGTTAAAAACTAAAAACAGTAAAAGATAAAGTTGTTCCAACTACCCCCCTAAGCTTGAATTCGACTATGGCCTCATAGTCAAAAACAAACTTAAAGATTGGAACAGTGATACCAGATCACTCCTGTGGTGGTGGAGGCGGGTACTGTGGAGCCGTCGGGTCCCAAGAAGGATACTCCCCCTGGAAGCTTGGATCAAACTGGGCCCTGGGTCTCTTCATAGATCTTCTTCACCTCCGTAGATGGGTGGATCATGCGCGGGCGTGATACCGACGCGGGAGGAGGTGGCACGAACTCTGTGATATCCATCAGATTTGCGCGAGAGGATGACGCTCCAGCGACGTGCACCATGGTTGCGAGAGAAAAGGGATTAGAGAAAGAGCTCGGTGTGGATTGGAGAATAAAATCTCCGCTCGGTGAAGATCGGAGAGGTTAATCCCTTCTCGATGAAGAACTTCGCTCGGTGCTGCTCGTCGTTGGGCTTGGACGGCTCAGGGGAGTGCTCGGCGCAAAGGGAGGAGATCTCTCTGAAGGTGTGACGTCAACTGACGTAATGAATCTCCTTAAATAGACTTGGCCGGCGCCACTGTTGGCCCGTCGATACCATCGACGCGAGTTGATGGTATCGACACTAGTCGATGCTATCCGCCCCCATCGCGAGTATCGACGGTTGTCGATGGCTGGATCTTGAAACCCGGATCGCTGACGTGTCGATACCATCGACATGGGTCGATGGTATCGACGCTTCACCTGGATCGATGACATGGAAGCCGCGATCGTCGTTGTTTCGTTTGCACGGATCGGTGACGTGGATGGTCGATACCATCGACGTGAGTCGATAGTATCGACTTTTCTGATTAGGGTAAATCCTCCCGAGACCGGCCGCCGCTTTTTTTTCACTTGAAGGTGTCGATACCATTGACTCAGCCGTTGATGGTATCGACTTCACTGAGTCGATTTCTTCTGTAAATCTTTAGAGATCTCGATGGTATCGACTGGCATGTCGATACCATCGACCTTGATTTTGCGATCTGCCTGTAGGTCTATCGATGCCATCGACGAAGCCGTCGATGGTATTGACGCAGTGCAATTCTTACAGTCATCAACCTGTACCATTGTCGATACCATCGACCAGTGTGTCGATAGTATCGACTCTGCCCCAACCTGCACATCAAACAAAACGATCACGGTATCTTTTTTACACTAAAAACTAAGTAAAAACAAATTAAACTACTAATGTAAATGAATTAAACTAAGGTACCAATGGTTGGGTTGCCTCCCAACAAGCGCCCTCATTTAATGTCTTAGGCTAGACGCCTTGAAGCTCTTTATCAACTCGGTACCTTGGAGAAGGTACTCAATGGATCATGCGGTAACTTGAACTCCACTCGATCTTGACCAATTCCCAATGTGAGTGTACCTCTCCCAATTGCAGTTACTACATCGACCGTTGCTTGAAATGGCCTACCTAGTAGCATCTCGCAACTCTTAAGTTGCGGCATATCCATGATTACAAAGTCTACTGGAAAAATGAATTTGTCCACCTTGACAAGTATATTCTCGCAAACTCCATGTGGCCTCACAATCGATCCATCTGCCAATTCTATGGTTGCCGCTGACTTCTTCATATCTTGTAACCCAAGATTTTTAAATGTGGATAGCGGCATGAGATTTATGCTCGCTCTCGAATCACACTGAGCTCGTGGGAAGTGTCGATCACCTATTGAACATGGAATATAAAAACTCCCCAGATCCTTCTTCTTCAGTGGTAAGCTCCCATGGATGATTGAGCTCACCATTTCATTCATCCGGCATACATCAGTATCTTTGATCCGCCTCTTTTTGTTGATTATTTCTTTAATAAATCTCCCATAGGCGGGAACCTTCTCAATCATTTCTACCAATAGAATGTTGATGTGCAGTTTTCTGAATATCTCCAAGAATTTTCTATAATGCCTGTGCTCCTTCTTCGGCTTTGGTATGTCTAGACTTGACACAACTGCCGCATTAACACACTTATGAGGTGGCACATATGAACTTTTTGGGGCCAGCTCCCCTAAGCTTACTTCAATGATTCCCTCTGGCGTGGACTTTGTCGGAACATCATCAGCATGTCTAACTTGTTGTAGCTCCTCTCTCACAATAGATGTATCCGCACTTTGACAAACGACCTTCACTTGCTCTTCTTGCCTAGGCGGGGATGCAACCATCATGGGCTCTTGGCGGGTTTTCTGGAAAAGAGGGTTTCCGCCCGGCAGTCCATAATAACTGTGAGGATACAGTATCGCCGGTGTTGCTCCCGTATCAAACCTCATTTTGCTCTGATCTTTTGCTTCTGACACCTGGGATTCCTCCTCATTGCTTAGCACAGACATGTACTTCACTTGATGGTGTGTTTGGGCCACATTTGCATTCTCGTCTGGTTTCTGTTGGTTGGCGTGCTTGATGGCCGCCACTTCACTTGAAATCTGAGCCACGGTTGTTTCCAATGCCCGCATCTGTGCTCCATGGCTTTGTAGCGTCTGCCCAAATTTGGTTAAAATATCACCTTGAGATTGCAATTGCTTACCAAACATAGCCATCATTTCCTGATTTTGCTGCACCATTTGACTAAGTAATTCGGTGCTCTTATCCTCAGCTCTCGGTTGTGGCTTTGTCTCTGGATCTTGTTGGAAATTATTAGGATCCTTCCAAGAGAACTTTTTGTCTCTCCTCCATGCATAGTCATTGTTTTTGTAGCCCTGTTGTTGCATGAGTTTGACTTGGGCTTCCTCATCCTCAGATGCATCATCCTCCTTTGCTAGTAGTTTCTTTGCGAGAAGATCCATCTTCTCATTCAGATTCTGTATCGCTTTTGATTCTCCTGCCACTCGAACCTGCTCTATGGCACCTCTTTCGCCCCATGATTGTTTCCTAGCCATGTTCTTTAATATCTCCCAACACCTGGTGTCCGTGTTGTTCAAAAAGAACCCTAACCCGGCTGAATCAAGGTTGCTCCTATCGTGCTCGGAGAGAGCAAAATAAAAAATCTTTACTTGTGTTTCTTTATCCAGCCCGTGATGTGGGCACCGTCTCAACATGACCTGAAACCTCTCCCAGGTCTCAGAATATGTCTCCCCTACTTGTTGGGTAAAGTTATGGATTTTCCTGATCATGTCGTTGGTCTTCTCAGGAGGAAAGAACCTCTCAAAGAAAACCTCCACCATATGGTCCCAGGACTCCACAAACTCATCATCTAAATTGTGTAACCATTCTCGCGCGGCTCCTGCCAATGAACTAGGGAAAAGCTTAAGATACAGTGCATCTTGTGGAAACCTGTCGATTTTAACCATGTCACAGTTTTCAACAAACTGGCTTATGTGCGCGACGGGATCCTCATTCTTGAGCCCATGAAAAGCATTGGACTTCACTAGATTTATCAAAGCCGGATCAATCTTATATGTAGGTATGTTGATTGCTTGCTTCTTTATAGGCCCTTTTGAAGCGGATGCGGAAGAAGCCTTTATCTTCTCCCATATAGTCTGTGGCTCAGCCTCCATCTTGTCTTGTTCCTCAGGTTCAGAATCTGTATCCTCTAGATGATCTTGATTGTACCCGTCCTTGTCTTCAGGTCCTGTCAGTAACGGAACCTCTGGTGCGTGACCTGCGTAGTTAGTACTACGCGTCTGCACCATGCACAGTACCTGAAAAATAGAAAGATTAGATTTAGTACGGTGCTTGACAATTAAGAATAATTAGAAAATAGACTATGAATTTTTGGAATGATAAAAAAAATAAAAAGAATAAAAAGGTGGCCTAGAGTGACCGCTCACAGCACTCGAAGTGCCAACAAATTTCCGTATCCCCGGCAACGGCGCCAAAAACTTGACGCAATTTTACCGTGCGTATAAATGCAAGTGAACGCGTCGAGTAGTACAGGCCTTTGTGAGGCCCGAGTCAAACTCAGGGATACGTGCAATCGTCGGGGACTCCTACTAACTACTCGCGATCAGCTAAGCCGATTAACAAGTTGAGAGTTGTTGTTAAAAATAAAAGAGAAATAAAAACAAAACAAAAGAAGCAATCGATTAAATGTTGGTTTAATCAATTCAAAAAGGTATCTTTAGGATTGCAGTTTCACCACGGGTTTTCATTATATTAAATTCTATATAGCTACTCAATTTTTATCTCTCTATCCGGGTAGTGTCCTAAAAACAGAATTGCCCACTGTTGTGGTGCAATTCACTACCTAAGCATAGGTCGGTTCCACCGTCGTAGTAAAATATACCCTAAACTAGGTGCATTATGGACGATCTCTCAGTTTCCATCATTAATTTTACATCGCCTTGTTCAAGGGATTTATCGATTAATGTAGATTTCATCTCTTTTCAGCCGTTAATCCTTCTTTCAAAGTGATTAAGGGCATTAGGTTATTATTATGGTGATCAAGAATAACAATATATTGAGAAAACGAAACTATACCACGGATTTAAAAGATAAAATATGATTCACTATTATAAAATTGTCATACAATGAATTCCCGGGCTACTCCCGGTCCTAAAGATAAAGGGGATTAGCCCCGCATGTTCATCTCACACAAGTACATGGTAGAAATAGGGGAAAACATGTGAAAAACGTGGAATGAAAGGGAAAACCCCTAACTTGAGAAGAACCGGTAGATCCTTGGTGTAGAATGCGTGCTCTACCGCCTCTCGGTGGTGGAATCCATCTCCTTCGGCCTTCGGATCAACTGGTATGAGCTTCTAGCCTCCGTTCTCCTTTCTACCGCTCCTCGGTACTCGTGCAATGGCTAATCAGATCCCCCTCCTGTCTGGGTGGCCGTCATTAGGTATATCTCAGTCATTAGGTCGCTAGTTAACTGTAGCCGTCCGATTGAGATCATTAGGAAGCCAACTCATATCCTACGGTGTCGATACCATCGACGCGAGTCGATGGTATCGACCCGCTGTAGTAGCGGCCGGCTGCAAACCCTTCTTTTGTCACGCCCGACATCATCTCGATACCATCGACGCGGGTCGATGGTATCGACTTCCTTTAGGCGTCGGTTTTGTCGTTTTGCGTCGCTGTAGCCTCCATGCGTTGATGGTATCGACTTGGTGTCGATACTATCGACGGTTTCTTCGCCAGCAACCTGATGGTATCTCGATACCATCGACATCAAAGTCGATAGTATCGACTTTTCCTGCTTCTTTCGGCTGGCAACCTGTGACCATGTCGATGGTATCGACTTCCGTCGATGGTATCGATGGAAGCAGATACTCATTTTTCCTGAAATTCAAACATGAAACCAAATAAATTCACACAAATAATAATATTTTGACAATTAATGCTCAAAACGATAAATCAAAGGGGATTTGACACAAAATAGCAACAAAGACCAAAGTGGATGAATTATGCCACATTAACCATAAAAATGACTAATAAAATCATAAAGCACATATGAAACAGGTCTATAAATGCGACTCAAAATCATCGCATCATCCTTTTAAAGAAAACATCAAATATTCATAGTATTCTTATCCACACAAGATACATGATTCTTTTCATTAATGGAAGGTACATAATAGCAGTTCACTAATTCTATTACTTATCCATTAGGCTTAGATGAATGATAGACTCCAACTGTAGATGTAGAAACTCTTGCTTCGTGTAGTTCTAGCTCACTTCTTCTCAGATCCTGAAGTGGAGATCTCTATCTCCTGCTTCATGTTCCTGAGTTCCTCTATATAGAAAGGACGGTTCCTTTTCCAGTGTCCATGTGGTGGTAATGGTGGCATTTCCCTTCCATATTTACTCCTTCCTTTGCTTTAAGTGCTAAAAGAGTTGGGTTTCTGGATGGTTTTAGAACTCTTCTTGGTCTTTCCATATTTCCCATTGCCCTTGGACTTTCCCTTTCCTCTGCCCTTAGACTTTCCCTTTCCTCTGTTGATCATCATCACAGATTCAGGATTGTCTTTCTTCATATGCACTTCAATAGTTCTCAATGTGCCAAGCAATTCTGATAACAGTTTATCAAAATTGTTGTAATTCATGAAAAATAGGATATATGATTCTAATAATGCCTGTAGAATCACGTATGTGGCCAACTCTTGGCCTAAGGGAAATCCTAGTCTAGTTAGGTTCTCCACATACCCAATCATCTTGAGAACATGGGGTCCCACTGGATCTCTCTCTGTCGTTTTTCTCTTGAAAATGCCTTTAGATATCATATCTCTCTTGTCTTGCCTGATCCTGAAACATGTTCTTGAGATGTGTTACCATCTCGATGAATTCCATGTTTTCATATTGTCTCTACAACTCAAAGTTTATTGAACATAGTATCAGGCACTTGACATTCACATCATTTATAGTATGCTTCTTGTAAGAATCCTTTCAGCCTTAGGCGTTGTGGGAGGGGGCTCATCTAGTTGTGGTGTCTCCAGGACATAGAGCTTGTGCTCCTGAGTGAGAGCAATTCTCAGCGTCCTAAATGTGTTGTGGGAGTTACTCCCATTTAAATTTTCCTTCTGAAGGACCGATCACAATGAAAACATGTTTGTGTTTTCCATTATGTATTCTACAAAAGAAAAGTCTCAACTTTTAACAAAACATTTTTTATTTTATTTGATAACATTGACGATATTAATTAGGCCTTTAATTAATTATCGCTCCTACGGTTTTGTTAAAATTGAGAGCCCTCACATATCAATTTAGAAGATTCAAGTGTACAACCTTCTAGTGAGTCAAGACCCAAAACAGTAAGGTTATTACTCGGTCAACGTTGATGTCCATAATCAATTATTAAGCTAGGAAACATTTGCCAATTGCATCTTATCCAATTCTTGATAGGCCCACATAACTAGTTAATCTTGACCCAAAACCCAACATGATAGTAATGCACCATGCTTGATAGGAACATAAAACTACCATCACAATTCCACGAGATAAAAGGTATACCATGCTTGGCCAGCACATGCTTAGTCGATCAAGCTTTTCATGTGTGTTGCTTATGGAAAGCATGTAACACCCTAGATTTTTAGTCTAGAGTAAAGGCAACCAATAGTGCTAAGTTACATTTTTAATTTCTTATAATGACATAAAACCCTAAAATGAGTCTGGCACATGATAATTCAAGCATTCATCATATCTTAATTTAACAATATGCACAAAATTTAGCCCTAGTTATGCAGTTATGACTAGCTATGGGTTTAAATAGAAATTAACCCCACATACATGCATAATATGTTCTATGTATTTTATGATGAGAATGTGATAGGACATTAGAGCCTCTTTTAAATTTTGGCAGACTAACTCCTTTTCAATCATTATTAATACATTAAGTACCCTAAGTACATAATATCATAAATTAGATAATTCCTTAGCTCAAACAACAAATCTTAGTGAATATTTGGGTCCATCATACCCAAATTAGTTAACCCACCAAGTTTCACTAAATTTGAGTGACCTTAGCTAGGACAATTGGTTAAAAAGGGGAAATGAATACATAAATCATAATATTTAACCTAGATATGAAATTAGATAGTGGATTGAATTGATATTTACCTAAGTTTCAGACAGGTGGCACGTCATGCGCTGGAAGTTGTTCTTGGTTCTCTAGAAATCATAGGATCAATATCAGGAGTGAACAATCTATCTTCTACCTCACACCTTTCACACACCAGGAGACTGAGTCTGCATCCATCTCCCTGATTCCTTTCTCTCTATGTACTACATGACTTCCTCATATCTCACTAGCAACGAAATGAGGAGATGATGTCGAATTGATAGAACCCCTAAATGAGACTTCGTTTGCTCTAGATGAAAATGCTCAAAACCCACCATCCTCCAGTGATACAGTCGCTGCCCCCCATTCATCCACACTGCATTGAACCACTCTGTATATGTCCAGAAAGCTTATTTAGAGCCAAGAAGAGCTTCCTCTAGTGATAATTTGGATCGAAGACATCCAAGGAGTCTTTTTGGATCAGGTCTTCTTCCCATCACCAGTGAGCTCTTACGGAATGCTTTGACAACTCTGGTTCAATTTCACGTACCTTGAGCATATAAAGGTACCCTTCTAGATTTCCTATATCTCAAAGATCAATGTGTGTTGGCCATCTACTCTGACCATAATCCTAGTTTCATGCCTAAGGAGATCCACATCCGAACAGCCCTCTTGCAGCTTTCCTACTACAAATACACATCCAATGAACTCAGTAGATTCCTCTGAGGTTAAAATAACACTTAGTTTCATATTTCATCATTGATGTCTTGTTCTTCTACCTCGAGCTTGTTGCTCTATTATTTCGGTGACCCCATTTCTGGTCTCAGGGTACAGGCATCTTCTTACACTTTGGATCCTTCTCCTATCAATGATTAAGACTCATGAATGGCTTATATCCTTAAGTTTATGATTTCCTACTAAATATTGCTATTATTTTCCCTCCTTGCTCCTCCATCCATGGTGGAGGCATGGAGATAGAGCTCTAGGGCTGCGGACCTTATTTCATGGGTCACTGAGATCATAATCTCACAAGGACCCTAATGCAATGTTTTTTCCAATCCTTCTTCACATGGTCGAAGGGTATGGATCCCGATTTCTTGTTGATTTGAGTTCTCAGTTTACATTGATGATGGAGATGATCATACCAAGTGCCAACTTCCCCAGTTTACCCTTGCATCGATCCTCATGAATGTCACATATACATGGACAGTTTGATCTTTTCATTTCAACTTTGGTCAATATACATGCTTTTGATTTTGAGATAGCCCCACACAATGTCGCAAGCTCCTATTGGGTCACCTCAGTAGGGCGCATAGCCTTCAGATGGTTTGGTTTACACGCATGACTTTATACTATTTTATGATTGGTCAAAACCTATAAAACCCACAACTAGTTACCCTGATGTCAAAAAATTTAGTGTAAATACCCGTTGGAAAGCCCTTGAGACAAAGAACACGGCTAACCCTTTTTCATACCCATATTCCCAACCAAATGTCCATTATATCAATTAGAAACCATAATCTAGATATTAATGGATTATAGTTAGTCCATGAATATGTTATATACATGATAATTAGGGATGGAAAGGAATCAGAATATCAATAGTTTATCTCATCAAGATCATGTGAGTGGTATGCACACTGAGTATTAATTAAGGGTTCAGGGTTTTATATTATCCACCTATTTATTCATAATATCTCATTTGAAGTACAAGTACATTAGTACTCAATACATGTTTATGGAAAATTATGCTCATGTTAAGAATTCAGGTTTTCTACTATTTTGATATTATGATTTCAAATTTAAGATTCTGAATTATTGTGGTGTTAGTGAATCATGAAATCATGATAATCATGTTTAATGCATTAAGGAAATTGTGTTATGTTAAAATAGTCCTCTGAATCATGTTTATCCTTAACCGACCTTATGAGCTATGTAGGAGCATTATGTGAGCCTTAAATGGCCTTATGTGAGCCTTAATCAGCCTTATGCGAGCCTTAACCGGCCTTATGTGAGCCTGAACTGGCCTTATGAACATTATAGTGCATTTAGGAGAAAGACTATATTAACTCAAGATAAAAATATGTGTTCATGTTATCATGTCAGTTTACTTAAGTCTTCAAGTTATCATGTTAATCATGTTAATAATTCATTTTATAAGTTATTTTCATACCATTTCAAGTATAAGTTAATTTCATGTATAACTACTTAGTGCCACTCACAAGTTTTTATGTTGCTTTGCATGGTTGGGGACGAGATGTCTGCAGGTGATGAGCAGAGGAGGACTAAGACATCAGGCTAAGGATAAGGATGATACAATAAAAGACCAAAGTTCCTTGGTGGGGTGCCATTATCCACCTCAGTTTAATTTCATGTAGTAAGACTAGTTTGTTTATGCTTGTCTGCGGGTAGTTCATGAGTTGTATTAAATTTATTTTATGTAAAATTTGAGAATGATAATGAAAAGTATGCCATGTGTTGGTTATATTTCAATTGTTCTTGATGCATGATATTCAATATATGTGACACCCAATCGATATAATGAGTTAGGATTTGATGCTTCTGCTCATGGGCTTGTGTGCAAAAATTTGGGGTGTTACAACTTGCTATCAGAGAAAAAGGATAATTGGCCACCAGGCACTCTCATATTCTCAATTAGTTAGATATTTAACAGTTTAGGCCCACAAGATACATCTCCTTGTGCATCCTTTGTTGAATTAATGAGGTCAAGAGTTTAGAGCAGGCATCTTATTATAGGAGGAATGGTTGAAGGTGGAACCATGCAAGGATTGTAAGTCTAGAGGTTTATGTATACTAGGTTATGTGTATTAGGGATAGATTCCCATATAATTTGGATCTTATGTGTTAACCTTCACATGTGATATGTCCCTTCTTTTCTCAATTGTTAGTGCATGCTAATTGAGGGTTGTAGAGGAGATGTCACATGCATAAAGACTTGTTATGCATCTTTGTACCACCTATTAGTGCATGTGGTATGGGACATGTGCGCTATTAGGTTGGCAAATAGTATTATAGTAAGGTCTCACATCGTTGTGTATGTTCCTAATAAACATGTAGGGAATGTCATAAAATGGGTTAATATGTAGGACCTAAATTAGGTAGTTATCTAAATCTAATAAATTTGGTTAGTAAAAGCTATTATTTATGCCAAGGTAATATGTTAAATATAATTATGATTAAGTTATGAGGATCCAAAATGTTAATAAGAGTAATTTTAAGGAAGTAATGTTGATTAAGTGGTTCTCTGAGGTAAATGAGCTATGTGGAGCAATGAGCACTTAGGTGTAAGGTTATGTTGAGAACTCACCAGTTAACTCAATAACATTGATTAATAAGATTATTATAATGACAAATAAATGTGAGAACTTTTGTTTACATAGTAGATAATGAAAGTTTGGTCTAGTTTCAAGTCCAGTTAGTAACCCGTGCACTCATCATTTTTACTAATCATGTTAAAAGTAATGCACCAATTATCCATGTGAATGTCATATCATGAATATGTTAGTGCAGAATTATGAAATGTTAGGACAAGATGAAATTATTAGTGTACACATATGTTAAAGCCTAAGGTGGGTAGCACTATGTTAGTGCATATAAATATTGAGGACAAAATTTTTGTAAGGTGGGTAGAATTGTAGCACCCTAGATTTTTAGTCTAGAGTATAGGTGACCAATAATGCTAAGTTACACATTTTATTTATTATAATGACATAAAACCCTATAATGAGTCTAAAACACGATGATTCAAGCATTTATCATATCTTAATTTAATAGTATGCACAAAATCTAGCCCTCGTTATGCAATTATGAATACCTACATGTCCAAATAGAAACTGACCCCAGATAAATGTATAATTCTATTGATTTTATGATAAAAATGTGATAGGACATTAGAGACTCTCCTAAATTTTGGCAATCTAACTCCTCTTCAATCATTAGAAATACATTAAATACCCTAAGTACCTAATATTATAAATTAGATATTCCTTAGCTCAAACCATAAATCTAAGTGGATATTTGGGTTCATCATACCCAAATTAGTCAAACCACATAATTTCACTAAATTTGAGTGACCTTAGCTAGGGAATTGATTTAAAAGTAGAAATGAATACATAAATCATATCTTTTAAGCTAGATATCTAATCTGATAGTGGATTAAATTGATCTTTACCTAAGTTTTAGATAGGTGGCACATCACACGCTGGAAGTTGTTCTCAGTTCTCTAGAAGTCGTAGGATCGAGATTGGGAGGTGAAGAATCTATCTTCTACCTAGAACCTTTCACACACCAAGAAGACTGAGTCTGCATCCGTCTCCCTAATTCCTTTCTCTCTACGTATTGCATGACTTCCTCATATCTTTCCAGCATTGGAATGAGGAGATGATGACAAATCGATAGAACCCCTAAATGAGCCATAGTTCACTATAGATGACAAATGCCCAAAACCCTTCATCCTCCAGAGACAAAATCGCCACCCCACATCCCTCCACACTACATTGAACCACACTAGATATGTCCCGAAAGCTTATTTAGACCCAAAAAGAGCCTCCTCTGGTGCCAATTTGGATCAAATCCATTTGAGGAGTCTCTACGATCAGGTCTTCTTCCCCATCATTAATGAGCTCTTGTATGAAAGCTCTGACAACTCTGGTTCAATTCCCCCTACCGTGAGCATCCCAAGGTACCCTTCTAGATTTCCTATATCTCAGAGATTATTACGTGTTTCCCATATACTCTGCCCACAAGCCTAGTTTCATGCCTAAGGATCTCCATTTGCAGATAGCCCTCTCATAGTTTTCCAGCTACAAATACACATCTAATGAACACATTAGATTCCTCCTAGACTAAAACTACACATTTTGTTTTTCATCATTGATGTCTTGTTCTTCTACCTCAAGCATGTTGATCTGTTATTCCGGCAAACCCAGTTGTGGTCTCAGGGTACAGGCATCTTCTTACACTTTGGATTCTTCTCTATCAATGATTGAGACTCATGAATGGCTTACAGACTTACGTTTATGACTTCCTATTGTCTATTGCTACTGTTTTCCCTCCTTACTCCTCCAGCCATGGCGAAGGCACTGAGACAGATCTCTAGGGCCACGAGCCTTGCTTCATGGGTCACTAAGACCAGAATCTCACAAGGACCCTAATGCAATGTTTTTTCCAAACCTTATTTCACTATATCGAAAGGTATGGATCTCAGTTTCTTGCTGATCATAGTTCTCAATTTACAGTGTTGATGGAGATGATCATACCAAGTGTCAACTACCCTGGTTTACCCTTGTAACAAGCCTCATGAATGTCACATATACATGGGCACTTTGGCCTTTTCATTTCAACTTTGGTCAATATACACACTTTTGATTTTGATCCAGCCCCACACAATGTGGTGGGCTCCTATTTGGCTACCTCAGTGGGGCGCATAGCCTTCAGACAGTTTGATTTACACGCATGGCTTTATACTATTTTATGATTAGTCAGAACCTATAAAACCCATACCAGTTATAATGATGTCAGAAAATTTAGTGTAAATACTCGTTGGAAAGCTCTTGAGACAAGGAACATAGATGACCCTTTTTCAGACCCGTATTCCCAACTTGATGTCGCTTATATCAAATAGAAATCATAATCTAGATATCATGAATTATAATTAATCCATGATGATGTTATATATAGGATAATTAGGATGGATCAGGAATCAGAACATTAGTAGTTTATCTCATCAAGATCATGTGGGTAGTCATGCATACTGAGTATTAATTAAGGATTGAGGGTTTTATAATATCCACCTATTTATTCATAATGTCTCATTTAAAGTACAAGTACATTAGTACTTAATACATGTTTATGGAAAATTATGCTCGTTAAAATTTAGGTTTTCTACTATTTTGGTGTTATGATTTCAAATTTAAGATTATGAATTACTATCATGTTAGTGAATCATGATAATCATGTTTAATGAATTAACGAAATTATGTTATGTTAATATAGTCCTCTCAATCATGTTTAAGTGTGCCTTAACCAGCCTTATGATCTCTATGAGAGCATTATGTGAGCCTTAACCGGCCTTATGTAAGCCTTAACCGGCCTTATGTGAGCCTTAACCGGCCTTATGTGAGCCTTAACTATCCTTATGAGCATTGTGGTGCATTCAGGAGAGTGACTATATGATAACATTCTATTTTGTGGACATTATGTGCTTATTTTATCTTTATATTGAACCCCTTTTGTGACTTGTATAACTAATTCTAATTGCTTTTGACAAGACCAGATGTGACTACCAAAACTCACAACCCCTTTATACTTCATACAGATTCACCTTCGGTCGCTACACTCCATCAACTTGCATCCTCATCATTGCAACTGCAACAACGTCGCGGTCAAAGGAGGAGCCACTGTAGCGGCCAACACCCCCTAAAAAATGTTATTGTCACTATAAGCCATTGAACACTTTGACCGCAACAACCAGACAAGTGTCTCAGCTGCAAGATGGGAGTTGTCTATTGTGACTGCAATGCTCTACATAGCGATCATATCAGCTAACGAACGAAGACTCCTGTCATCCATGTGGTTGATATAGACAAGTGTTACAGTTAGAAGAGTGCTCAACTGTTCTGAACGCAACACTTCACCATGGGTAGCAACCTTGACAGGGACTTAAGTCGACAGACTGACCCTATAAATAGACCCTCATCATCAGAGATATGACAAAGTGTTGCCGCACTCTGGAGTCACCCTCATCCACATCCATCAATCTTAGATCTTCAAAGATGAAAGTTGGAGGAGAGAGAATATTTTCCATCCCCTTCTCTGTAAGGAGGAGTTGCTATCCTCTATGCCAACACCCAATACAAATCTGAAAGAGTATTGTTGGTGTATCACCTTCTTCTCTGCTTTAGATCTATCACTCCTCCCTACGTTGTTCATCCACGTCTTCATCTATCTTGATGTAGCTTCACCTTTGTAAACCCGTAATGCTAATCATGAACATGAGTGGATAAACTCATTAATTAGGTTGGGAGTATCCACTAAGGCTCTCACAACATTTATATACTTACATCCATTTGAATATATATATATATATATATATATATATATAAAATCTCCATTCACTTGATCTTAATGCTTCACTTGTATGATTAGCTACCATCTTGTGATGTTTGATAAATAGTGTCTCAAAAGAGTAACACTATCCTTATCTAAGTATTCTGGAGTTACATGAATACATGAAAATGTTGGAATATCAAAGGTAATGTGCATATAGTTATATTTGGTGATTGTTTGTTTGTCATCTCAAGAGAGAGACAACCTTATAATCTAGATATATCTTGAGCTCGAGAGAGGGGGGAATAGACACATATGATGATTGCTTGTAATCTTGCTAAGGGTATACAAAGGGTTGTGAGTATTGCATGTTGGTGAGGATCTTTGTAGGTGAAACCCAATCCAAGTTCCCATCCATATCTTGTTACCATGTGCTTGTTTGTTTTTTTATTTTGTTTTGTTTCTTTATTTTTCTTTGCTTGTTTTGTTTTGTTTGGAGTTATATCGTTCTGTTAGGAACACATTTTAAACCTATATTTCTTGGTTGGTGTAACTGAGATAAGATTCTACATTCTTAGAACTCACCACCTTGTCCCTGTGGATCGACCCCGATTACTACATCAGACCCCGTATAATAGTCGTGGGGGCCTGAATGTCGGGTTATAAATTAAAGAGTCGGACTACTCTAGATATGCTCCATTTTAGACGTGTGATTAATCCGGACACTATATTAACTCAAGATAAAAATACATGTGTTCATGTAGTCATGTCAGTTTACTTATGTCTTCAAGTAATCATGTTAATCATGTTAAGCATTCATGTTATAAGTTATTTTCATGTATACCTACTCAGTGCCACTCACACATTCTTACGTTGCTTTGAATGGTTGGGTACGAGATGTTCATAGGTGATGAGCAGAGGAGGACTAAGACATCAAGCTAAGGATAAGGATGATACAATGAAATACTAGAGTGACTTGGTAGGGTGCCATTATCCATCTCAGTTTAATTTCATGTAGTAATGCTAGTTTGTTTATGTTTAATTCTTTGGGAAGGTCATGAGTTGTATTAAATTTGTTTTATGTAAACTTTGAGAATGAGAATGAAAAGTATGTCATGTGTTGGTTATATTTCAATTGTTCTTGATGCATGATATTCAATGTATGTGACACCCAACCAATATTATGAGTTAGGAATTTATGCTTATGCTCATGTGCTTGTGTGCAAAAATTTGGGGTATTACAAAGCATCTAAGACTTAATATTTAATTAGGAAATTTTATATTTATATAAATATACATACATATCTAGTCACAACATACTAATAATATGTATCATATACATATTATATCCACAAACATAAACATGCAATCACAAATATGAGTAATGGTTATGAACATACTAATGCAATTCGTTGGAACCATAAAGAATTGCTACCACCTAAGTGTAGGTAAATTGGGGCGATAGATAAGGTAGCAGAAACCAAAATTTCAAAGCTCGATTCCCCTTAACAGCAAGATCGTGTCAACAACAACATAAGGAAGGTAATAAGAGTTATACCTGGTCCTAGAGCAAGTCTAGTGACAACTCTTGATGCAATATTGTGCTTTTTCTCCAAGCACCAACACACTTCTTCTTCAATAGCATCACTTAAATAGTCATTAACAATGGCCTCCTAAACTGACACCATGAACAGCAGTTGACGGTGTTCTCCTAGTGACATACAACAGCCTCTCGCCTCTAGAGTAGTGCATGTGGACCACCAAGAACTCCATGTTGTGCTACCAAAGCCAACGAGAAGGATTTGTCCCTTTCAAACATCAATCTGCTAGAGTTGATTTGCTCCCCCATAATTGTCTCTCCCTTGGTATCCCTTCCTTTATTGGGTAGGACTTTCTTGGGCTCTCTATTGGTTACTACAACTAGATAGGACATCAATTGTCATTGTTGTATCTGAGAAGCCCCCAGTACCCCTATGTTTGTAGGAGAGGTCAGGGTTAGGGTTCCCAATCTATGCGGGAGTCAAAAGAGATGGATTCACAAATTTTCTAGAGCCTGAGCATGGTGAATCGGTCATTTCACATAGCCAACCAGTTGGTTCATGTAGTGAACTGGTCATTTTGTGCAGTTTCATGTTCTGAATCATATTGATAATCAATGCCCGATTAATGCTAAACATGACATCAACATCAATCCTTGTTCCAATCGAATTGGCAACTGAACCGGGCAACCCATATGGTGAACCAGACGGTTCACATAGTGAAACGGTCATTTCACAAGTCTAAATTAGGCAAAGTTCAACCAATATTGATTCCAAATGGCCTAACATCCAACACGATCGGTTCAAAATCTAGTAAGTCAACTTTGAACCTCAATTGTTTGATTGAATACCTAAACACCTTTAGTAATCAATATAACCATCATTCATGAATAAACTCATATTCCAAGTGTATCCTATGTGTGTGACCCTATAGGTCCCAATTACGTTGGCAGTGAATGTCTAAATCAACTTATGACATCACAAGCAAAGAGCATTATCTATCTATACATCATTACTACCCAAGTAATTTGGAAAGTTGGAGAACAACTTCAACCTACAATCCATGATTACTATTACAGTGATCATATAGTTCCTTTGTCTCTAATATCTGGATTCAAATCAAGGCATGGAATCGAATCCTCTCAATGTTCAATCCATGTTCCTTGAACTAGAGCAGACTATCTAATATGCATGTGAGTTCACATATTACATATTGAATCACATGAATATGGTCGTACATTTCTCAGTCTCGCTTATCAAGAGGCCTTGGATATTAATCTCTTGTAGGAGGAATAAATCCCATCTTCATCACTCACACTCAATCCCCATGTGTCACTATGCACCCGAGCATTACCTTGATAGCAACTCTTATTCAAGATCATGATGGATGATGTCAAAGTACATGAATGACATGTGATGAATGTAGTGACTTCAGGTCTAAGAACCACAATCACCACTATCACAATGAAAGTTGATTCTAACTACCATTCCATGGTCTCCATGTATCACTCTCAAGGTGGGACTGTTTGATACACGGTTCTCTAACATATACATGTATGCTTGACTTGATATCACATATCATGACTAATGATATTATGTCATAAGTCAAGACATGCTCTCGTCTTATGTATAAGTGTTGCCTATTTTTCTTCCACAGTAATATCTGACTAGGGACACAACAAGAATGTATGTACTCTTATCGTACATATGATCTCATCATTCAAGTCCTCAACTTAAAGAAATATGTCATCGAGTAACATCATTATTTAGACATCTACTATGTTTGTGTCATCATCTCATGTTGAGACAAACATATTAGACAAAATTACCTTTAATATTATCGAATCAAGTATCTAATGCCCCATTGCAATCATCATATGACTATCTCTATATTTATAAATACCAATAGACTCACACTTACACTTAGGGTTGATCACCCATGAATATTATTCCAAGTGATCTTAGCATGTCCATCGTGTTTCTATCATGTAAGTGCTTTTATAGCAGGTTAGCAATGTTTGCTTCAAGTCGGTATATTGTAAGTTTCACGTCTCCTTGTTGCATGACTACTTGTATGAGAAGGAAGTGTTGTAGTCTGTTATCAGAGATTCCCAGCCTATCCAGTAGCTTCATTATTGTCACAGTATTTCTACTGTGTCATTAATGGTTGGAACCTCCCACAAGTTCATCAATATGAACTTCATGATTCATACAGTATCCTCTATCGTTCTCATAACACAAAGGTGCTCCGCTTCTATTGTAGATTTAAACAAATGTTATTAGATCATAATCCTTTCCAGGTTAGAGTTCTTGTTTAAGGTCAAACATAATTTTAGATTGCAATCATTAATTTTATTTATCATTTTGGAAGCTTGCACCGATGTAACCCCTTACACCCAACTCTTCCTTAAGGAACCGATCCTTTTAGTGCTTCTCAAGCATTTAAGGATGTTCTTTGTGGTAGTCTATTGACCTTCATTGGAATCTGACAGACATCTGCTTGGCGTGTCCAATACATACAAGATAATTGGATATCCTCTCGTCATGTCCCATATATGTGAGATAATTAGGATGAGTA
This sequence comes from Alisma plantago-aquatica, assembly GCA_963693085.1. Lineage (NCBI taxonomy): Eukaryota > Viridiplantae > Streptophyta > Magnoliopsida > Alismatales > Alismataceae > Alisma > Alisma plantago-aquatica. The sequence goes on from OY856412.1 coordinate 354,504,739, forward strand.
TGTAACATTTCATATAGATCCAATTGCAAATGCATATGGTGTCTCTATATATGTGTACTTGTACTTCATAAAAACTAGGACACTAGGCTCCTGAGGGACCAACTCCATGGAATCATGGACAAGTTTTCTCTCATTGAGTCTTGCATGTTGAACCCTTTCAGCATTTTGCCAATGTATGTGTTCTTCCTTAGTTCAAGAAGCTTTCCAGATCTATATCTATAGATCTCATTCCTATCACATAGAATGTTTCACCTATACCCTTCATAGAAAAGGTGCTTTTTTGCCATGTTTTAATATATGCATGATAAGGACATCATTCTCCATAATTATGTAGAATGTAGATATGCTTCCACTAAATCTTTTGTTATCATATATTTCATCTTCGTCCTGACACAAGTCAAAATCTTTTACTATCTTGTCAAGTTGAAGATTCCACTTCTGAAATGCTTGCTTCTATCCTCAGATTGACCTTTGTATCTTACAAACTTATTTGCATTACATATCTGTATAAAACCTCTAGGTTATGTCACATATACATCCTCTATAATATTCATGTTAAGGAATGCCGTTTTAACATCCGTATTGCCAAATTTTACAGTCATACTAAGATGCAATGGCAAGCATGATCCTTATGGATTTAACCATGGTAACTGGTGAAAAGACTTCATCATGTTCAATACCTTGAACTTGTTTGAAACTCTTTGCAAGCAATCTATCCTTCCATGTTGGTCTTCTTCTTAAAGACCCAAGTGCACCCTATGGGTTTTACCCCTTCAAGTGGATCCACCAAGGTCATACCTTGTTGGTTTACATGGACTCCATCTTGGATCTTATGGCCTCAAGTCATGTTTCAGATTATGGTCCCTCAATAGCTTTTAGGTAGGTTGTTGACTCATCATATATGACCAACTTACCACCTTTTAAGCCATAAGATGTCATAATCTTTCAAGCTCAAGGCATTTTGTACTAGAACTATGAGTCTTGTGTGTTACATAAGAAACTTGAGATTCAACAACAAGTTGTGATTCTCCTTGTTCCTATTATACCTCTTTAGGTTCATTGTTTTCTTATTTGTCTTGAACACTTCGATTTCTACTATTACTCCCACTGATTCCTTTGGAGCTAAGTTCCTCTTCGGGAATATTGATGTTGGATTTGGATAAGAGTTGTATTTTAACAAGATAACATTTATGTGATATGTGGAGATAGCTCTTCAAGAAACTATTTTCTTACATAAGATTTCAATCCTAATAACTATAGAAGACATATCGAGACACTTGCTAAGCCAAATCTCATATGGTGTCTTTTGAACCATTTTAGACAGTACATAATTTGAGTGTAAAGCATGTGCCTAGAAGAAATTGAAATATCAGCTAGATTTTATTGATAATTGTACCATGACTAACAAGGTGTGATTCCTTGTTTCTAATACACTCTTATGATACACTATCATTGTGTTTCAGGAGGAGTTCATCATGATACATTATAATGATCTCCCAGTAGGTTCTCAAACTATTGGTTAAAATATTTAAACTTCGGTCATATCGAGGTATCTTAATACTTTTACCAAGTTGGTTACGTACTTCATTCATGATCTCCTTGAACATTTTAAGATATTTATATTTGTATTTCATTAAATACAAATGTTCACATCTACTGATAAAATTAGTAAATATAATGAGGTACTTGTAATTACCTTTAGCATTTATTCTAAAAGGTCTATGTACATCAGTATGTACTATCCCTAATGGAATACTCGATCTCCCACTACATCTAGTGAAGACGCTCTTTTCATATTTCCCAATAAATAAGATTTGCATGTCTCTATTGGTTCAATAACCAAAAGACTCTCGATAACCAACATTACGGATTCTAGAAATGCATTTCTCATTTACATGCTTTTAGATGACAATGCTATAGGTATTCATTGTTTGAGTCATCAAGTCATTCACTATATGTGTCATACACATTTGTCTTGTAACTATCAAGTATAGATTATGAGGCATTGGGCATTGCCATGAAACATCAATCTATTCATAATATCCATGCCCATATAAGATACATGATGTTTTAATCAATTGCATGTACATAATAGAAATTCATTAATTTTATTACATGTCCATGAATGACAACTTCCAACTATATTGGCAGCAACTCTTGCTCCATACAATTCTAGCTTACTTCTTATTGGGTCCTTAAGTAGAGATCTCTATCTCTGTTCTTCTTACCCTTCTCCTTATCTTGAATGTTGAATACTTGGACTTTAGCTTAGCCTCAGAACCCTTCGTGTCCTTGCCTTTGATCTTGAATTCACTTCTTCTTATCACTATCACGGTTTTATCCTTTTTCAATCTTGCTTTGGCATTCATCTCATGCCAAGCAATTTATACAATGGTTTGGCCAAGTTACTCAAGTGATAGCACTCGATAAACTGGCTATATGATTCAGGAAACAATTATAGAATCATATCTATGGTCAACTCTTGACCTTAAAGAAATCCCAGTCTCTCCACATGCCTAATCATATTGAGCACGCAGGGCTCTACTGGATCTCTCACTGTCAGTTTGCACTCAAATAATGCCTTGGAGACATTATATTTTACTTTCTTTACATGATTCTTAAGACGTGTTACCATCTCGAGAATGTCCATGTGTTCATGATGATCATGCAACTCATAGTTCATAAAACATATCATAAGGTACTCAAATGTCTATGTCATCATTGGCATGCTTCCAATAAGTATCCATTTCAGCCTTAGGCGCACTTGGAGTGGGTTCCTCTGGCTTTGGTCTTTTAAAGACATAGAGATTTTTCTCATTATGAGAAAACTTCTCAATTCTTGAACCAGATGCAAAAGTAAATCCCATTTAGTTTGTCCTATTCAAGGATTGATCGCAATTGTATTTGTTATTAGATTCTACAAAGAAATATTGCAACTTTTTAAAATATTTTTTATTTGTTTGATTTGCAAAGTTAACAATATCAATTAGGCCTTTAACTAATTATCGATCCCACTATTTTGTTCAAATTCATAATCATCATGTATCAATTTGGAATATTACAGCGTACAATCTTCTAATGAGACAATATCCATATTTCATCAAATCATGACTGAACTTTGGTTGATCACCCACAACTTGACTATTTAGGTAGACAATGTTTGTCAATTGCATGTCATGTAGCTCTTGGATTGATGGTGTGCACAACTCTTTGTCACATTCATATGTATGTTTCTAGGTACTTAATCCCATTAAGATAACCTAGTTAAGCCTAAACCAAAAGCCAACATGATAGAGTGTGTACCCTGCTTTGGCATATCTACATACCTACCATCACACTTCCACGATATAGACGGTGCACCATGCTTTGGTGTAACCCATTCTTGGTCAATCAAGCTTTTCATATGTATTGCTTATAGGAAGCATATTAGACTTAATATTTATTGAGGGATTTTATATATAAATACATATACATATCCAATCACCACATACTTATATTATGTATCATATACATTCTATAATCACAACGAAAACATGCAACATAAAATACACAAGCAATGATTATGGACATTCTATTGTAATTTCTTTGAGCCACAAGGAATCACTACCAGCTAATGTCTACATCATATGCAACTTGTTGTTGATGAAGATCTATGCTCGAACCAATCTGGATTGATCGGTTCAACTCTTGAACCGGTCAACCCGCCTCCTAATTTCTTGGCTGGGCTCTTGAAATGGTCCTCTGGTCTTCAGGTTCAAGTGGCATCTTGACACCTCCAGCTGGTCAGTTGGGCCACTAGTTGATCAGTTCATCAACCTGTCTTATGGCCTCCTCGAACCTCCCGTCGATCAGTTTGTCTTATGCATAATGTCTTCTCATGATTAAACATAAATTAAAACTACATATTTCTTATTACATTGTATAAGGGAAAACTTCGAGTTACATTCAAGGGAAAATAGGAAGAAGAACATTAATTTGCATTTGGAAAGGAGAGAGAGGCTTGGTATGCAAACCGAGATATAAACATGAATAAACAACAACAACCATGCACACACAGATCTAGAGTTATTGGCCATAACCACGCTAAACATCCATCATCAAAACCAATTTTAGGGTGACGCGTATAATTGCATATATATATATATATATGTATATGATATATGTATATATATGTATATATAGATATTAATTTGTGGGGTTGTATATGGAATTTAATTGGATATGCACTTCAACCAATTTAATATTCCCATCGTATGCAATAAAATGAAACTAATCATATCGATTTAAATCCAGATACACTGTAAATTGATGTGGCTCTGATACCACTGTGGGGAAATCGGGGAGACAGATAAGGTGGTAGAAACAAAAAATTAAAGCTTGATTCCTCTTAATAGCAAGATCGTGTCAACAACAATGTATATAGGAAGGAAGATAATAAGAGTTATACTTAGTCCTCGAGTAAGTCTAATGACAACTCTTGATGCAATATCGTGCTTTTTGTCCAAGCACCAACGCACTTCTTCTTCAGCGGCAATACTCAAATAGTCATCAGCAACAACCTCCCGGTATGTCACCATGGACAGAAGTTAACCCATTTCTCCTAGTGGCAGACAACGGCCTCCCACCTCTAAGTAGTACACGCGGACCACCAGGAACTTCTTGTTGTGATATCAGAGCCAACGAGAAGAGTTGTCCCTTTCAAACATCAACCTGCTAGAGTTGATTCTCTCTCCCACAATTGTCTCTCCCTTGTTATCCCTCCCTTTATTGGGTAGGACTTTCTCGGGCTCTCTATTGGTTACCACAACCAGAGAGGACAACAATTGTTAGAGCAACTATTCTGTTTAAGAAGTCCCCAATACCCCTCTATTTATAGGAGAGGCGGGGTCAAGGTTCCCAATATATGTGGGAATTAAAAGAAATAGATTCATGAATTTTCTGGAACCTACGCATGGTGAATCGGTCATTTTACATAGAGAACTGGTTGGTTCATGTTTGAATCAGTCAGTTCACATAGTGAATTGGTCGTTTTGTGTAGTTTCTTGTTCTGAATCAAATTGGCAACCAATGCCCGGTTAATGTTAGACATGACATTAACATCAATCCTTGTTCCAATTGAATTTTCAATTGAACGGGGTGACCCAGATGGTGAACTGATCAGTTCACATAGTAAAATGATCATTTCACTTTGTGAAATAATCATTTCATAAGTCCAGTTCAGAAAAAGTTCAACCAATATTGATTCTAATTGACATTACACTCCAACCTATTAGTTCAACACTTGAATTGGTCAGTTCAGAGTCCAGTCAGTCAACTTCAAACCTCAGTTGTTTAATTGAATGCCTAAACACCTATAATAATCAATATAAACATCATTCATGAATAAACTCCTATTCTAAGTGTATCCTATGCACGTGACCCTATAGGTCCCAATTATGTTGGCAGTGAATATCCATAACCAACTTATGACATCACAAGAAAAAAGCTATGTCTAGCTACACATCATTGCTACCCAAGTAATTTGGAAAGTTGGAGAACAACTTCAACGTACAATCCCTGATCAGTGTTACCGTGATCATATAGTTCCTTTGTCTTTCATATCTGGATTGAACTCAAGGCATGGAATCACCATCCTCTCAACGTTTAATCCATGTTCCCTGAACTAGAGCACACTACCTAATATGCATGTGAGTTCGCATATCACATATTGAATCACATGAGTACGGTAATACATTTATCAATCTCACTTATCACAAGGCCATGGATATCAATCTTCTATAGTAGGGACAAATCCCATCTACATCACACACTCAATCACCATGTGTTACTGTGCACTCGAGCATCACCTTTATGGCAACCCTTATTCAGGATCATGGTGGATGATGTCAAAGTATGTGAATGATATGTTATGAATGTAGTGACTTCAGGTCTAAGAACCACAATCACCACTATTACTATGAGAGTTGATTCTGACTACCATTCCATAGTCTATGTGTATCACTCTCAAGGTGGGTCTGTCTGATACACTGTTGCCTAGCATGCACTTGTGTGCTTGACTTGATATCACATATCATGACTAATGAGATTCTATCATCAGTCAACACACACTTTGCTCTTATGTAATATTGTGTCTATTTTGCTTCCATAGTAATATTTGACTAGAGGCATAACAAGAATGTATGTACTCTTATCATACATATGATCTCATCATTCAGGTCCTCAATCTAAAGACATATGTCATCAAGTAACATCATTCTTTAGACATCTGCTATTGTTGGGTCATCATCTCATGATGGGACAAACATAATAGATGGAATTACCTTTATTATTATCAAATCAGGTATTTAATGCCCCATTGCAAGCATCATATGATTGGCTCTCTAGGCATACATACCAATAGACTCCGACTTGTACTTAGAGACAATCACCCAAGAATCTTATTCCAAGTGATCTTAACATGTCCATCATGTTTCAGTTGCGCAAGCGCTTTTATAGCGGGTTAACAACATTTGCTTCAAGTCGGTATATTGCAAGTTCCATGTCTCCTCATTCTATGACTACTTGTATGAGATGGAAGTATTGTAGTGTGCTATCAGAGATTCATGTCCATCCACTAACTCCATTTTTGTTGTAGTATTTCTACTATGTCATCAATGGTTGGAACATCTCACAAGTTCATCTATGAACTTCTTGATTCAAACAATATCCTCTATTATTCTCATATCACATAGATACTTTGCTTCTGTTGTAGATTTAAACAACTGTTATTAGCTCAGAATCCTTTCTAGCTTATAGTTCTTATTTGATGTCAAACATAATTTTAGATTGTGATCATTAATTTTATATGCCATTTTGGAAGTTTGCATCAGTGTAACCCCTTACACTCAACTCTTCCTTATCAAGGAACCAATCCTTTTAGTACTTCTCAGGCATTTAAGGATGTTTTTTTGGTAGTCCAATGACCTTCATTGGATAGGCATCCGCTTGTCATGTCTAATACATACAAGATAACTAGATATTCACTTGTCATGTCCCATACATACAAGATAATCTGTATGAGTACGTAACATTGCATATAGATCCAATTGTGAATGCATATGGTGTTTATCCATGTGTACCTATTCTTCATAAGAACTAGGACATGAGGCTCTTGAAAGACTAACTCCATGGAATCATGGACAAGTTTTCTCTTATTGATTCTTGCATGTTGAACATTTTCAGCATCTCGCTAATGTATGTGTTCTTCCTTAGGTCAAGAAACTTTCCAGATCTATTTGTATAGATCTCATTCCTATCACATAGGATGCTTTGACTAAGCCCTTCATGGAGAAGTTGCTTTCTTTTCCAGGTTTTACTATATGAAGGATAAGGACATCATTCCCCATCATTATGTGGAATGTAAATATGCTCGCAATAAATCTTTTGTAATCACATATTTCATTTTGAATCTGATTCAAATCAAACTCTTTGAATATCTTGTCAAATTGAATATTCTAGTTCTTTAATGCTTAGTTCAATCCTCATATTGACCTTTGTAACTTACAAACTTTATTTGTATTACATGCATTTATAAAACCTCTGTGACAATGTGAGTTTTTACTCTTTTCTATTATTTAAATTAGTTTTCACCTCCATAATGATCATTTACAATATCTTTTGACTCCTTGATCAATATAGATACTCAAAATCAAATTCCTTTGCATCTTATGAATTTTATGCACTCTTGGACACTTTAATTTAACTTAATGCACCTCCTTGATAAAATGCTTGAGTTTGACTAATTGACTTTATCCTTTGGTCTCCAAACTTTTACACTTTATTCTACTCTTCATGTTGAAGTTATGGTCCAAATTTGGGAGCTTTCGGACCTTCCTATGAATTTATATGATTTTTCCAAGTTCTTAGCCTTTTTCCTTGATTTTGGCCTTTTGTTCCACCTTTTTCTGTTGCTGGGCCCGGCCCATTCCTTAATTGGGGCGCCTGGGCAAGGCGGATTGACCCAGCAGCATTGGATGTTAATCCAACGGCGCTGGGGTCGTCCCCTACCTCACGCCTGATAAGGCAGGTACCCGGTGGACCAAGCCACCTTGGCTCCTAGTCCGATCGACCGAGTCAGTGAGTGTCGCCCCAATTAGCTCGACCTACGGATTCACAGCTCGTTCTCGAAGCTTCCGCGTGGCTCAGTAGGGTAAAACGCGGCTTGAGTGCCAAGGAAACCATGGCCCATCTTGGGCGGCGCCGGCTCCCTCATCTAACCCTAACCCTAGCTTCGGGAGCCCTATAAAAGACGCCCATTGGGTTCGTCGCGCCCCTACGAAGTCAAACGGCGCCCTCTCTTCCCACTCCGAGCTCTCTCGCTCCCGCTCCCTTTGTCTCCGGCCGCCGCACCGCCGCGGAGCAACTCTGCCCGCTGGCTGGTCCTTTTGTTAGGACGAACAGCAGCAGCCACCCGATCGTGGTCCACGCTACTCCCGGCTGAGATTGAACGGCCACGATCCCCGCGCGAGTCCCCCTTCTGCCCCTCCTCTGTGTGGCACGTGCCTGGGAGCACGGCTTCCGTCCACCGCTGATCGGCTTCGCGTGCCCACGGTAGATCGACGATCGACGGCTCCCTTTTTTCGGTATTTCCCACCTCTCTGCCATAAATTCCAGTAAATAGCCTTTTCTTGCAAAATCGATATCTTGAGATCCGTAACTCCAAAAATAGTAAATTTATAGTCTATATTGATCAGAAAAATCCAACTAATCTGTTAAAAATACTTGTGAAGTCTAATCCTCGACTCTTATCACAGATATGCCATGATCTTTATCCTTTGCCTATTTAATTATATTATAAGATGATTAATCTTGAAGAAAACCCTGTTCCTGTTTTCTAATGATCGTTCTGAGACACAAAATCATCTTTGACAAGATTAAGGTTGTATCTAATCTTCTTAACCCTTTGCCCTAAAATATAAATCATATACCTTGAAACAAGGGTTGTTAATGATATGATGGTGATCTACCCTAATCTAGAAAGGCCTTTTGATCATATGATCCCTGATCTAACTTGATCCAAATAATAATATTTTGTTCCCATACTGGAAATGATCTAGAATTTTGGATAATGCTTTGGATAATGATATTGATAATTAGGGTTGACATCTATTCCTAAAATTACCTAGGAAGGTCATCCATTCATGAAACATGTTTGATACTTGGATATTTGTTGGATTTATGGGAATGTTGTTGATGACCTAAACCTAAGGTAGAAATAGGGAAATGTAACCCTAATCTCGATTTGACCTTTTAAACTATGATCTTGACCCTTGATCCAATATTTTGATCTAGGATCTGACTTAAAGGGTTGATTTTACTCTTTCTCTTGGGATCTATACTCCAAGTACTCTTTAAGAAGGTACGCTATTATACTACTCCTCCTTGGTTGCTTGATGATAAATTCTTAGGTATCTCTTGAATTATGCTTGGCTAATTATTTGGATGAAATATTGTTCCCTATGAATAGTCTTCCGTTTTTCTTCTATATTATATGTTGAGGAACATGAAATCTAAATCACTAGACCCATTATGACTGCCCGTATATTGATGTTGATAATGATGATGGAAATATTGATAATGTTGATATTGGATATAAGCAAAACTCTTTCTTTGGAAGGAGGGATTTTGCACTTGGATATCCTATCTCATATGGTGAGAAGGAGCTTGGTGACCCCCATCGCGTTGGGGTAATTGAGTCACCCAAATTAATATAAGCATGCTTCTTGAATTACAGCATAATGGGAAATTCGTAATAAAATTTGTTGTTTGAATAACATTTTGGCTTTTGGAAATCGTCCGATAATGATTTGAAACATAAGTCCTGCCAAGCATACTATTTTTCATTATAAAACTGTTTTACCTGTTTTTATATAGCGTACCGTGCAATTGCATTGACTTTGTGTCTTGATTTTCTCGATTTTAGGTAATGCAAGGAACTAGTTCCATCTACTCTTTCATCTACTGCAATAAAGACTGCTGCATCTTATGGACTCTACATGGGAAGCTAATTGAAAAAGGGATGTAGTTGTAGGCTAGTTCTTATCTCTTTCTTTTTCTGTTGCCTACGGGCCTGATGTATTAAACTTTTTTAGGTTCATCTTAATAAAGAAGGATGTTATTTCATTTTTGCATATTATCTGTGTGTGATTTTCGGGCCACTCAGGGACGGGCGCTCTCATCCCTCTAACACTGCCTTTTGGACAGTGGGATTGGGATTAGGGTAAGAACGGATCCGTGACAGTTGGTATCAGAGCCATAACACACTTCATATGCATTAGTGAAATGATATTCTTAATCGCTGAACCAAGGAAGCCCTAAAAATTCACTATGGTGAAAACTGAGGTGTCTAGAAAGAGCACAAAGGGGGTTCTGGCATAATTCCTCCTATCCGTCTTCACGGTGGTTGAGGTTCCTCCTGCTCCACCTGGCCTTAGTTGATCCAGAAATGGATGGAAGGACTTCCTATAACCCTAGAGAGTCTTCTAGCATCTTATCTCTTCTTTAAGGATTACCTAAGCCACCTATTAGAAGGAAATAGGATGACTCATCATCTTCTCGTTCTCCTTAAAAGTGTCATGACTTGATCAATATTCTCTCTCTATTTTGGGTATATTAAGGACGGGTACAACTAAAATTCGAAAATAAATCGAGAAAACTTGTTGCAATATTTCCATGATCTATCATATTCTTGTTTTGAAAGTAATAAATAAGAAAACTTATACTAATTGAATTCTTGCAGATGGCCCCAAAAACCAGGAACAACAGGGATGGTGAAGGGACCTCTGGTATTAAAGATAAGGGGAAAAAGCCCCGCATGGAGGATGATGAAGATGTCGGTGCTGCCAATAAGACCAACAATATGGGGGAATGGGAGTTAAAACAAAAAGCCATCATGGATGCCCTGCATGACCTAGCTGTTCGTACCGCATCTCTTGTACCAACCCAAAACCCAAAACCTACCACTATCCAGGATTTTCTGAAACTCAGCCCTGAAACCTTCTATGGGGAAGATAAAGATGATGTCCTAGACAAAGCTGATGCCTGGTTAGTGTCCATGGAAAACACCTTTAGGGTTTTGAGGTGCCCTGAACAAGACAAAGTGGGTTTTTCCACCTACCAGTTGAAGGGAGCAGCCAAATTGTGGTGGGAGAATTACATCCGATCACAACAAGTCATCCCTGTCAACTGGGAAGCCTTCAAACCCATTTTTACCAACCGTTTCCAACCCACATCTGAGAGAAAGGAAAAACAAAAACAATTCCTCACCCTGACCCAAGGAACCAACACAGTGGCTGAATACAGCCGACAGTTCCGCTTGCTAGAGAGACATGTCACCAACCTTACTGAAGAACAAAAGCTTGAGCCACACTCTTACGATGGATCCTAAATCAATATGAGATCATCTAATGTACTATAACCAACCTTGGAAACCACCTTGGCCAAAACCCTAAAATGCATCTAAATAGGTTTAATGATGAGAATCTAATGCATATATGTAATCTTGTTGTTAATCAGGTTTGGCATGTGGCTAGATGGTGAAAGATATGTTAGGTTATGAATCTCTGAATCAGGTATGGGCCTTATCTAATTATATGACTACCACTTTCTTGCTTGAAAAGACATATATTATATGCTTGTTTGTCTATTTTCTCAAATATTGCCATGTAGTATTGATATGTCATACTCGATGTTTGCTTCGTCTGTTTTATAACTTGAACACATATATATATGGAACTCCATTATAATATTGTTGATAAAGGGCTCTTGGTTACGACCTTGAGGTCCCTCTCGTATAAAAGGGTAGCTAAGCTTGAGCACCCTTACGGACCCTTCCGACGGGAAGATGGTCAAAGGCCTTAAACATGTTTGATATTGTTGGTATAATGGAGTGAAATGACATAAAATATGGTTTCACATTTGTTAAACAATTAACATGTTTATTCTTGTTCGTTTAATCTTGAAATCTTTTCAAAATTATGCAAAGCTTATATATATATGTGTATCTTTCGGCCCCATACTCAACACCTCGTGTGTTGACCCATTTCTCGTATGTTGTTTTTAGGTTCAGAGATGGCTAGAAGGTTGATGGGCTTGGTGAGCTATGCTAGGTGTACTTGTTGTAAGATCCAGATGTAGTATACATGAGCAGACTTGTACAAAGTGACTCTTGAATATGTAATTCAAATCATGTAATATAATGATGTTGCTTAATATATCTTGTTGATTGTTGAGATTATGTTGGTGCTTGTATCTTGTTATCTGTTCATGTGTGCTAAGCTTTACGCTTCCGCATTTTGCCTTTGGTATACGTTTGGTTCATGGGACTGAGATTTCGGTTCCGTGACCCTCGTGTACCAAGAAACTCCAGTCAAGATACTTGATACTCGCACCAAGGAACTCAGAAATAAGAAGATTGAAATGGTTAAGGTGTTGTGGAAGCACCATGGGGATGATGATGATGCTACTTGGGAGTTGAAGTCAGACATGGAGGAACGTTTTCCTGACCTCTTCAAGGAAGTTTGAATTTTGGGGACAAAATTCCTTTTTATGGAGGGGAGGATGTGACAATGTGAGTTTTTACTCTTTTCTATTATTTAAATTAGTTTTCACCTCCATAATGATCATTTACAATATCTTTTGACTCCTTGATCAATATAGATACTCAAAATCAAATTCCTTTGCATCTTATGAATTTTATGCACTCTTGGACACTTTAATTTAACTTAATGCACCTCCTTGATAAAATGCTTGAGTTTGACTAATTGACTTTATCCTTTGGTCTCCAAACTTTTACACTTTATTCTACTCTTCATGTTGAAGTTATGGTCCAAATTTGGGAGCTTTCGGACCTTCCTATGAATTTATATGATTTTTCCAAGTTCTTAGCCTTTTTCCTTGATTTTGGCCTTTTGTTCCACCTTTTTCTGTTGTTGGGCCCGGCCCATTCCTTAATTGGGGCGCCTGGGCAAGGCGGATTGACCCAGCAGCATTGGATGTTAATCCAACGGCGCTGGGGTCGTCCCCTACCTCACGCCTGATAAGGCAGGTACCCGGTGGACCAAGCCACCTTGGCTCCTAGTCCGATCGACCGAGTCAGTGAGTGTCGCCCCAATTAGCTCGACCTACGGATTCACAGCTCGTTCTCGAAGCTTCCGCGTGGCTCAGTAGGGTAAAACGCGGCTTGAGTGCCAAGGAAACCATGGCCCATCTTGGGCGGCGCCGGCTCCCTCATCTAACCCTAACCCTAGCTTCGGGAGCCCTATAAAAGACGCCCATTGGGTTCGTCGCGCCCCTACGAAGTCAAACGGCGCCCTCTCTTCCCACTCCGAGCTCTCTCGCTCCCGCTCCCTTTGTCTCCGACCGCCGCACCGCCGCGGAGCAACTCTGCCCGCTGGCTGGTCCTTTTGTTAGGACGAACAGCAGCAGCCACCCGATCGTGGTCCACGCTACTCCCGGCTGAGATTGAACGGCCACGATCCCCGCGCGAGTCCCCCTTCTGCCCCTCCTCTGTGTGGCACGTGCCTGGGAGCACGGCTTCCGTCCACCACTGATCGGCTTCGCGTGCCCACGGTAGATCGACGATCGACGGCTCCCTTTTTTCGGTATTTCCCACCTCTCTGCCATAAATTCCAGTAAATAGCCTTTTCTTGCAAAATCGATATCTTGAGATCCGTAACTCCAAAAATAGTAAATTTATAGTCTATATTGATCAGAAAAATCCAACTAATCTGTTAAAAATACTTGTGAAGTCTAATCCTCGACTCTTATCACAGATATGCCATGATCTTTATCCTTTGCCTATTTAATTATATTATAAGATGATTAATCTTGAAGAAAACCCTGTTCCTGTTTTCTAATGATCGTTCTGAGACACAAAATCATCTTTGACAAGATTAAGGTTGTATCTAATCTTCTTAACCCTTTGCCCTAAAATATAAATCATATACCTTGAAACAAGGGTTGTTAATGATATGATGGTGATCTACCCTAATCTAGAAAGGCCTTTTGATCATATGATCCCTGATCTAACTTGATCCAAATAATAATATTTTGTTCCCATACTGGAAATGATCTAGAATTTTGGATAATGCTTTGGATAATGATATTGATAATTAGGGTTGACATCTATTCCTAAAATTACCTAGGAAGGTCATCCATTCATGAAACATGTTTGATACTTGGATATTTGTTGGATTTATGGGAATGTTGTTGATGACCTAAACCTAAGGTAGAAATAGGGAAATGTAACCCTAATCTCGATTTGACCTTTTAAACTATGATCTTGACCCTTGATCCAATATTTTGATCTAGGATCTGACTTAAAGGGTTGATTTTACTCTTTCTCTTGGGATCTATACTCCAAGTACTCTTTAAGAAGGTACGCTATTATACTACTCCTCCTTGGTTGCTTGATGATAAATTCTTAGGTATCTCTTGAATTATGCTTGGCTAATTATTTGGATGAAATATTGTTCCCTATGAATAGTCTTCCGTTTTTCTTCTATATTATATGTTGAGGAACATGAAATCTAAATCACTAGACCCATTATGACTGCCCGTATATTGATGTTGATAATGATGATGGAAATATTGATAATGTTGATATTGGATATAAGCAAAACTCTTTCTTTGGAAGGAGGGATTTTGCACTTGGATCTCCTATCTCATATGGTGAGAAGGAGCTTGGTGACCCCCATCGCGTTGGGGTAATTGAGTCACCCAAATTAATATAAGCATGCTTCTTGAATTACAGCATAATGGGAAATTCGTAATAAAATTTGTTGTTTGAATAACATTTTGGCTTTTGGAAATCGTCCGATAATGATTTGAAACATAAGTCCTGCCAAGCATACTATTTTTCATTATAAAACTGTTTTACCTGTTTTTATATAGCGTACCGTGCAATTGCATTGACTTTGTGTCTTGATTTTCTCGATTTTAGGTAATGCAAGGAACTAGTTCCATCTACTCTTTCATCTACTGCAATAAAGACTGCTGCATCTTATGGACTCGACATGGGAAGCTAATTGAAAAAGGGATGTAGTTGTAGGCTAGTTCTTATCTCTTTCTTTTTCTGTTGCCTACGGGCCTGATGTATTAAACTTTTTTTGGTTCATCTTAATAAAGAAGGATGTTATTTCATTTTTGCATATTATCTGTGTGTGATTTTTGGGCCACTCAGGGACGGGCGCTCTCATCCCTCTAACACTGCCTTTTGGACAGTGGGATTGGGATTAGGGTAAGAACGGATCCGTGACAACCTCTAGGTTGTGTCACATACACATCCTCTATAGTAATCATGTTGAGGAATGCAATTTTAACATCCATATTTCCAAATTTTACAGTCATACTAAGATGCAATTGCAAGTATGATCCTGATGGATTTAACCATGGTAACTGGTAAAAAGACTTCATCATGTTCAACACCTTGAACTTGTTTGAAACTCTCTAGAACAATCTACCCTTCCATGTTGGTTTTCTTCCTAAAGACCCAAATGCACCCTATGGGTTTTATCCCTTCAGGTGGATCAACCAAGGCCATACCTTGTTGTTTACATGGACTCCATCTTGTATCTTATGGCCTCAAGCCATGCTTCAGATTGTGGTCCCACAATAACTTCTAGGTAGGTTGTTGACTCATCATATACGACCAACTCATCGCCTTTTGAGCCATAAGATTTCATAGTCTTTCAAGCTCAAGGCATGATGTACTAAAACTATGAGTCTTGTGTGTTACGTAAGGAACTTGAGATTCTTGAACAACTTGTGATTTTCCTTGTTCCTACTATACCTCTTTAGGTTCAATGTTTTGTTATTTGTTTTGAACATTTTGAGTTCTATTTTTATTCCCACTGATTCCTTTGGAACTAGGTTCCTCTTCAAGAATATAGCCATCTAGATTAATAAACAGCTTTGATATTGGATTAGGATAAAAGTAGTATTTTAACAAGATAACATTTATGTGATTTGTGGAAAAAGGTTTTCAAGAAACTATTTTCTCACATAAGCTTTCAATCCTAATCATTATAGAAGACATATCGAGACACCTCCCAAGCCATATCTCATATGGTGTCTTTTGAACCATTTGAGACGGTGCATAATTTGAGTGTAATTGCATGTGCCCAAAAGAAATTGAAAGATCATCTAGATTTTATTGATAATTGCACCACAAATAACAAGGTGCGATTCCTTCTTTTTGATACACTCTTACGGTACATTGTCATTGTGTTTTAGGTGGAGTCCATCATGATACATTATCATGATCTCCCAGAAGGTTCTCAAACTCTTGGTTAAAATATTTCAACTTTGATCATATTGAGGTATCTTAATTCTTTTACCAAGTTGGTTACATACTTCATTCATGATCTCCCTGACATTTCAAGATATTCATAGTTGTATTTCATTAAATACAAACTTTCATATATACTGGTAGAATCAGTAAATATAATGAGGTACTTGTAATTACCTTTAGCATTTATTCTAAAAGGTCTATGTACATCAGTATGTACTAGCCCTAATGTGATACTCGATCTCCCATTATATCTAGTGAAGCTTCTCTTTTCATATTGCCCAATAAATAATACTTGCATGTCTTTATTGGTTGAATAACCAAAAGAGTTTCGACAACCATCATTATGGATTCTAGAAATGCATTTATCATTTACATGTTTTAGATGGCAATGCTATGGGTATTCAATGTTTGAGTCATAAAGCCATCTAGTATATGTGGCATATATATTTGTCATATAACTATCAAGTATAGATTATGAGACATTGGGAATTTCCATGAAACATCAACTTATTCATAATATCCTTGTCCAAACAAGATACATTATATTTTCATCAATGGTAGGTACATAATAGCAATCCACTAATTCTATTACATGCCCATGAATGACAACTTCCAACCATATTACCAGTAACTCTTGATCTGTGTAGTTCTAGCTTACTTCTTATTGGGTCCTTAGGTAGAGATCTCTATCTCTATTCTTCTTACCCTTCTCCTTATCTTGAGTGTTGAAGACTTGGACTTTAGTTTAGCCTCATAACTCTTCTTGGACTTGCCTTTACCCTGAGACTCACTTCCACTGATCATCATCACGGGTTTGTCCTTCTTCAATCTTGATTTGGCATTCATCTCATGCCAAGAAATTCAGACAGTGGTTTGGCCAAGTTACTCAAGTGATAGCACTCGATAAACTGGCTATATGATTCAAGCAACGATCATAGAATCATATTTGTGGTCAACTCTTGACCTTAATGAAATCCCAGTCTCTCTACATGCTCAATCATGTTGAGCATATGGGGCCCTACTGGATCTCCCACTGTTAGTTTGCACTCAAATAGCACCTTGGAGACATTATACCTTACTTTCTTTACATGATTCTTAAGATGTGTTACCATCCTGAGAATGCCCATGTTTTCATGTTTCTCATGGAACTCGTAGTTCATGCAACAAAGCATAAGGTACTCAAATGTCTATGGAATCATTGGCATGCTTCCAGTAAGCATCTATTTTAGCCTTTGGTGCATTTGGAGTGGGTTCCTCTGGCTGTGTTCTTTTAGGGACATAGAGATTTTGCTCATTTATGAGAACACTTCTCAATTATTAAACCATATGTGGAAGTAAATCACATTTAGTTTTCCCTACTCAAGGACTGATCGCAATTGTGTTATTAGATTCTATAAAGAAATATTGTAACTTTCCAAAATATTTTTTGTTTCTTTGATTTGATAAGTTAACAATATTAATTAGGCCTTTTAATTAATTATCACTCCCACTATTTTGTTCAAATTTATAACCCTCATGTATCAATTCAGAATATTATAGCGTACAATCTTCTAGTGAGCTAAGATCCATATTTCAACAAATCATGACTCATCTTTGGTTGATCACCCACAACTTGACAACTTTTGTAAATTGCATCTCATGCAACTCTTGAATAAATGGTGTGCCCAACTCTTTCTCATAGTCATTTGTATGCTTATGGGTACTTAATCTCATTAAGATCACATAGTTAAGCTTGATCCAAAGGCCAACATGATAGAGGGTGTACCCTACTTTGACAGATCTACATACCTACCATCACACGTCTAAGAGATAGATGTTGCACCATGATTTGGCATAACCTGTGCTTGGTCGATCAAGCTTTTCATGTGTGCTGCTTATAGAAAGCATATTAGACTTAATATGTATTGAGCAATTTTATATATAAATACATATCCAATAACCACATACTTATAGTATGTATCATGTACATGCTATAACCACAACAAAAACATGCAATATAAAACACACACGTAATGGTTGTGGCCATTCTATTGTAATTCCTTAGAGCCAAAAGGAATTACTACCACCTAAGTTCCACATCATATGCAACCTATTGTTGATGAAGATATGTGCTAGAACCAATCTAGGTTGATCATTTCAACTCTTAAACTGGCCAGATCACCTCTTGGTCACTAGGTTGGGCTCTTAAAACGGTCATCTAATGTTCAGGTTCAAGAAACGTATAGACTCCTCCTGTCGGTCAGTTGGGCCATCGGTCGATCAGTTCATCCTCATGTCGTATGACCTCCTTGGTCCTCCAGTTGATTGGTTCGTCTCATGAATCAGTCGATTCATTTTGTGCAGAACATGTTCTCACAACAAAACATAAATTAAAACTATTCTATATCTTATTACATAATATAAGGGAAAACCTCGAGTTTCATTCAAGGGGAAATAGGAAGAAGAGAATTAATTTACATTTGGAAAGGAGAGACAGCTCGATATGCAAACAGAGAGATAAACATGAATAAACAACCACAACCATGCACACACAGATCTAGGGTTATTGGCCATAACCATACTAAACATCCACCATCAAAACCAATTTTAGGACGACACGTGTAAATTGAATATATATATATATATATATATATATATATATATATATATGTCTGTGTGTGTGTATGTGTGTATGTATTAGTTTGTGGAATCTTATGTGGAATTTAATCAGATATTCACTTGAACCAGTTCAATATTTGCATTGTATGCAACAAAATAAATCTGATCATATCAATTTAAATCTAGATACACCATAAATTGACGTGGCTCTTATACCACTGTAGGGAAATCAGGGCGACACATAAGGCAACAAAAAAAATAATTTAAATCTTGATTCCCCTTAACAACAAGATCACATCAAAAACAATGTATCGAAGAAAGAAGGTAATAAGAGTTATACCTAGTCCTGAAGCAAGTCTAGAGACACCTCTTGATGTAGTATTGTGCTTTTTCTCCAAGCACCAACGTGCTTCTTCTTCAACAGTAGCACTCGAATAGTCGTCAGCAATGGCCTCCAGATGTGGCACCATAGACAGTGGTTGGCAATGTTTTCCTAGTGGCAGACAACAGCCTCCCGCCTCTAGAGTAGTCCAGGCGTACCATCAGCAACTCCATGTTGCGCTACCAGAGCCAATGGGAAGGAGTTGTCCCTTTCAAATGTCAACCTGCTAGAGTTGATTTGCTCTCCCACAATTGTTTCTCCCTTACTATCCCTCCCTCTATCAGGTAGGACTTGCTTGGCTCTCTATTAATTACCACAACCAGAGAGGATAACAATTGTCAGAGCAACTGTTATGTCTGAGAAGCCCCAGTACCCCTCTATTTATAGGAGAGGCTAGGATCTGGGTTCCCAATCTATGCATAAGTCAAAAGAGATGGATTCACAAATTTTATGGAACCTGCGCACGGCAAAACAGTCATTTCGCATAGCCAACCATTTGATTTGTACATAAACTGGCCGGTTCAGATGTAGAACTGGTCGGTTCATGTAGTTTCATGTTCTGAATCAAATGGGTAATCAATGCTCAATTAATGCTAAACATGACATCGACATCAACCCTTATTCTAATCGAATTGGCAACTAAATGGGGCATCCCAGATGGTGAACCAGTCGGTTCACATAGTGAAACGGTTGTTTCACAAGTCTAGTTCATGAAAAGTTCAACCAATATTGATAACAATTGACCTAACGCTCCAACCGATCAGTTCAACACTTGAACCAGTCGATTCAGAGTCCAGTCAATCAAATTTGAGCCTCAGTTGTTTAATTGAATACCTAAACACCTTTAGTAATTAATATAAACATCAATCACAAATAAACTCATACTCTAAGAGTATCCTATGAGTGTGCCCTATAGGTCCCAATTACATTGGCACTGAATGTCCATAACCAACTTATGACATCACAAGCAAAGAGTGGCATCTAGAAACACATCATTCCTACCCAAGTAATTCAGAAAGTTAGAGAACAACTTCAGCCTACAATTCATGATTAGTGTTATCGTGATCATATAGTTCCTTCATCTCTGATATCCAGATCGAATTTGAGGCATGGAATCATCATCCTCTCAATGTTCAATCCATGTTCCTTGAACTAGAGCAGACTACCTGAGATGCATGTGAGTTCACATATCACATTAAATCAAATAAGTACGGTCGTACATTTCTCAGTCTCACTTATCAAGAGGCCTTGGATATCAATCTTTTGTAGGAGGGACAAATGCCATCTACATCACTCACACTCAATCCCCATGTGTCAATATGCATCCGAGCATCACCTTTACGACAACCCTTATTCAGAATCATGGTGGATGATGTCAAAGTACATGAATGACATGTGATGTATTTAGGGCATGTTTGTTTTGTTGGATTCAAATGGATTTGTAGAAATGCAGCATTTAAATCATCCAAGAGTAAGAGATTTCCTGTTTTGAAGCTCCTGTTAATCTGGAGCCTTACGTTTGGCTTGTCGCACTTCCTTGACGAACGCAGCGCAGACAAAGCCCTTTTTTGACAGCACGGAAGTGCGAAATGAGGGAAACTTTGCCGGGTCTTGGCGTCCGGCAGTTTTGAAAAGGGAAGCCGCATCCAGCGTTTATTGCATGCGCAGAAATGCAGGACTCTATCCATTTTTCTACTCCATCAATCCAAACGTAAATTCTACCCTGCTGGATTATAATATGCAATCCAATCCCAACAGATTCAGTAAACCAAACATGCCCTTAGTGACTTCATGTCTAAGAACCACAATCACCACTATCACTATGAGAGCTGATTTTGACTACCATTCCTTAGTCTCCATGTATCACTCTCAAGGTGGGTCTGTCTGATACACTGTTCTCTAACATTTACATGTGTACTTGACTTTATATCACATATCATGACTAATGAGATTTTGTCATCATTCAACACACACTCTAGTCTTATGTATGATTGTTGTCTTTTTTGCTTTCACATTGATATTTGACTAGGGATATAAGAACAATGTTGATGAATGTATATTCACCATGAAATTCAATTATCACTTTGGGACAAATTCAACTCTATATATACAATTTCACTCATTAAATATCAAAATGGAATCATAATGCGCTAAACAACTTAATTGATTCGATTATCAAAGTTTTAACTAAATATTGTTCATTTGATGCAGGTTTTGACAAAGCTTAACAAGCAGGCAGGGTCTGCCTTCATCTCTAGCTCTAGTCAAGAAATCTAACCAAGAAATTCCGTCCATGCGGTCCCAAGACCGTTTGAGTCCATGCGGTCCCAAGACCATTTGAGTTCATACGGTTTCGAGACCGTTTGAGCAGCAGAGACTGTTTGAAGGAATCACTCAACCGCAAGGGATCAAGCAGTGCATGAACTCAAAGATCACGAAGTAGAGTCCTGACCACAGCCGTGGTGGTCCAAAACGGCCGTGGTTTTCTGCTATCACCATGACCATGGCAGACCTGAGCCCTCACTCGCCACGACCGTGGTCAGCAAGCCATGACCGTGGTCAACAAGCCACGACCGTGGTCAACGAACCACGACTGTGGCATCTTTTCTGCATCAACCCGCTCTCTTTTACCACGCCCGTGTGCGGTAGCACGGCCGTGTGGCTACTACCTCACCACGACCGTGGTACTACGCCACAGCCGTGGCACGATTTCATCAGGGCCTGTTTTCTCGCCCACCACACCCGTGTGAGGAGGCATGGCCATGGAGCAGCAGCTCCACCACAACCGTGGTGCCCAACCACCACCGTGGCGTGTCGTCTTCAACCTTCGACCAGCACCTATTTGCAGCTCCTGTACGAGATCGATTGAAGGTGTTTCTCTTACCAAATAAGGTCGCCATGAGGCCTCCACACCTACATAAGAAGGTCAGAGATCGTTTGATAGATTAGAGAGCCGCTAAATCGATTTACCAAGTAAACCCTCTACTGCTCATTTGCAGAGCATAGAGCAAAGTAGAACTGATTAGCTCGATGTCGATCCAAGATCATTTGGGAGCGTTGACCGAAGCAACAACCATTTGCTTACAAATGATTTCCAAACCGTTTGATATCAAACGGTTTACATACCGTTTAGGCATCTTCTCCCAAGACCGTTTGCCAAAGTCAAAGATGAAGACCGTTTGATGATTAAACGGTTTGCAACCCGTTCGCTGCTGCCAATCAGTGAAGACCGTTTGATCTCTGCACATGAAATTGTTTGCTCTCAAACGGTCTCCAGACCGTTTGCTCTCAAACGGTCTCCAGACCGTTTGGTAGCAAACGGTCTCCAGACCGTTTGGTAGCAAACGGTCTCCATACCGTTTGGAGAAGATATTTCCAGGACCGTTTGGTCTATTTCTACATACCGTTTGGGGCTGTTTTAAATGAAACGGTTTGATCTCTTCTTACCCAAGACCATTTGGGGTCAGTCATGTGCCTATAAATAGGACCCCAAGGGTCCTCATTTGGGCATCGGATCTGGATGCCGCCAGGCTGCCCGAACACAGTTCCGATCCAAATCCAGTCCAGTTTACGCCAGTTCCATTTCACCTACTGCCCGTACAGCAACCAAGGAGGCTGAGGAGAGAAGGAAGACGGAGCGAGGGAGACTGTCTGGTCTGTCTTGGCAACTCCCGTTCGCATCCAGATCTGCTCCGACACGACGTACGAGGTTGTATCTTCTTCACCGAGTTGCGACTACCTTCTGCACTGAGTTCATGGCGGATTTCTCTTTCTCATTCTTCTTGTTTCTCGCATCATGAACGAGTAGTATCTTTTTGCTGGGGTGCGGGGACTAGCCCCGCTACCCATGAAAACCATGTTCTTTTGTTAAACTTTCCATGGCAATGTATATAACTCTTCATCTTGTGGTTAACCGTTATGCTTATAGTTTGATTAATTTCTTGCTTTCATCTTTGTTCTACCTATATTGTGAGAACATCTATATGTAGGATAGAATGTCATTTAACAAGTTGACTCCTTGAAGAGAACTTCTGAAAGGATTCCTTGAGGTCGTAAGTGTATGATCTGTGAGGGTACGATCCATCTAGCCTTTGGTGACGCTTCTATGTACCTAATGCCTTTACAGGGGGTTCACAACCTTAGTTGGATTTTGTATCTTCTTGTTAATCGTCGATGTTTGCTCGTATATTAATTTCCTGCTCGCTTATCGATTAATGTGGTTGACTCCCAAACTAGAAATAGAAAGGGATTTCTTCAGAGCCATAAGTAAGTGATCTGGATGGTGACGAGACATCTGATGCCTAAGGTGATGCTTACGCGAACCTAATGCCCTCACGGGGGGTTCTACAACAGCTCTATTTGGATTAATATATCTTTCCTGGTTTGTTTGCAATTGAATGTGTTTGCATGTGTAGCGATGGTGAAACCCGGTACCATCCCAACGATTCCATATCATTGATCTAAACCCAACTATATTCAGCCTTTACTTTCTTGCCATTAGTTTAAGTAACCTCAAATCAACCAATCATTCTAAATATTAGTTTTACTTGAGCTAGATTCGACTGACAAGGATTCTTAAAAAGGTTGTCCTTTGGGTTCGATCCTTAACTATACTGCGATAAGACTCGTCCGCTTGTGGGTGGTATTATTGCACTTTGGTTTTGGTAAAAGCTCGGGGATTTCAACCCCGAGTGAGTTTGTTAGTGCGTTCAAAAATACCACGTCAAATTCTGGCACCGTTGCCGGGGACAACGGAATCAGTCAGTCAAATCTAGTTCTTTTAAGACTAATCTAGGATTTTTCTTTTTCTTTTGAGACAATCGATCATCTACTTGAATTTGACTCTACTTTGTGGATCTCATTTTCAAAATCTTTCTATTTTCAGGTACAACCCAAGGCATAGTGTATGCATCGTTCGGACAGCCCCGGACTCACAACAAGCTTTGATCCCGAGATAGACAGAACTTTCCATCGTCAGATCATAGAGAATCAAGTAAGGATGGCTCAAGAAGAAGAGGTAGCCCAAAGGGTGGCTCAAGCCATCAATGCACAAAGAGAGAGGCTCATGCAAGAAGCCAGGGTTGCGGTTTAGCAAGAAATCCTAGCAGCACAAGCAGCAACACAAGCAGCTGAACTACAAAAGGATCTTAGAGAGTTCTCAATCCTGAAAGCTGCGAATGTTCATCAACCAGTACAGCCTCCTCCCATCAATGCTGCCAATTTTGAGATTAGGGCACATTGGATCACATTGCTTCAAAACAACCCTTTCTATGGCAAACAAGCAGAGGACAGCCAAGGACATCTTTTGAGATTCATCGATCTATGTGCTATGACAAAGCAGAATGGAGTCATTGATGATGCCATTCGACTCCGTCTCTTCAAGTATTCCCTCACTGATAGAGCCATAAGTTGGTACAATTCATTGCAAAGTGAAATGCCCATCACCACCTGGTAACAACTCCAAAATGTGTTTCTAGAAAAATTCTATCCTCCATCTCTCACATATGAAATTAGGGGCCGGATAACAAATTTTACTCAAGTCCCTGAAGAAACTCTCGTTGAAGCATGGGTTAGATACAAAGAGCTTCTATGCAAATGTCCACACCATGGAATTCCCAAAAACTAACTCATTGAAATTTTCTATAGGGGTGTGGATGATGATATTAATAGGTTTCTAGATTCCTCGTCTGGAGGAAACTTCATGCGTCAAAGTTATGATAGCGGATGGAGAGTTGTCACCTTGGGAGCATAAAATCAAGCCAATTGGGGCAGATCTGTAGGTAAAGGAATCTTGAAAGTAGCTATGGCCGAAGCTACTCCCGAGTACAAGTCTATCGCTGAAACCTTGAAAGTCTTAGTAGCCAAGCAAGACCATATTGAATCATCTCTAGCTGCTATTGGAAGAGGACGTTCACCCACTCGGCAACCGGAACAGGTCAAGTCCACTTCCCTATTCTGTGAAGCATGTAAGAGCACTGATCATTCCACTTTATCATGCAATGTTCTCTATGACGTTGTATTGAGCAATGTATGTGGACAAGGAGATAATGGTCAGATGGAAAATCTTAATGCTATCAACACTATTCCTGGGCAAAGTTATTACGATCCGAATCAGAATAGGAATCACCCAGGTTTTCAATATGGAAACCCCTCTGTAGCAATGAACTCGCATCAATTTGGTTCAAACAATCAATCAAGAGGCCCACCAGGGTTCCAGTATAATCAACAACAGAATCTTGGGAATCAAGGAAATTTCAAGGGGAACTTTCAGAATAGGAACTACAACAATTATCAAAACAACTCTCAATATCAGAATCTTAATCAACAGCAAGGACAGCAAGCAGGACACGTCTCTTATGATGACAAGCTATCAGCCATTGAAAAGATGTTGCAAACTCAGCAAACCATGATAGCTAACCAACAAGCTCAGCAGAAAGCTATTGAATCTCAATTATCTCAACTTGCATCTAGCATAAAGCCACCTGCTGGAGTCTTTGATGGCCACCCCGAGAACAATCCCAAGCATCCTGAACAGTTGAAGGCAGTCACCACCAGGTCAGGAAAAGACTATTCAGATCCCCCAGTAGAGACACCTGTGGTTATTACAGACGAAGATGAACCTGTGATTGTCCAAAACTCAACAACACTAGAGTCTCAATCAAAAGAAGATAAGACAGATAAGGGAAGTCCTGAGAAATCTACTATTGAAGAAACTGAAACACCAGAACCTGATATTCCTGTATATAAGCCTCGTATACCCTTCCCATCCCGTCTAAGGAAAACCAAGCTTGATACTAGATTCAATAAGTTTAAAGAGGCTATGAAGAAACTTCATGTTGATATACCCTTCTTAGATGCTCTGGCTGAGATACCAGCCTGGACTAAGTACCTAAAGTCACTCCTAACCAGGAAGTATATAACTGAGGAATATGAGACAGTATAATTGGCAACAACTACATCGGATATCATATTGAGCAAGATGCCAAAAAAACAAAAAGACCCGGGATCCTTTGGAATTTCATGTCACATTGGCGACTCATCATGCAAGAAAGGATTGGCAGACCTCGGTGCAAGCATCTCTATTATGCCACTTAGCCTATGCAAAAGACTTGGGTTTGTAGAATTGCTTCCTACTGGTATGACTATACAGCTTGCAGACAATTCGATAAAACGTCTGTTAGGGATCCTCGAAGATGTCCCGGTCAAGGTGGACAATGACACATATGTTGCATGCGACTTTGTCATTATGGACATAAAAGAAGACACCAGATATCCTCTCATTTTTGGTCATTTGTTCCTCGCCACTGCAAGAGCCCTGATAGATGTTGAAGTTGGTACCTTACTGCTCAGATTAGGCAAAGAAACTCTCAAATTTAAGGTTTTTGAAAGTCTGAGAAGACCAAGTATGCAAGAAGAAGTATACCTAATTGACTGCATTGAGCAAATGTCACTTCTGACTCAAAAGCAACATGAATCAGACGATCCTTTAGAAGTTGCCCTAACAAACCCATCAGTTGATGAATCAATTGATGAACAAGTAAAAGATTGCATCGAATCCCTCGACTCCGCTAAGGAAGATGTTGAAGCCACTAGTGAAGAACTCAAAGCTATGGAAACTACAGAAGAAACAAGCAAAAAACCATAGGCTCCCGAAATGAAGCCTCTTCCCGAAGGACTGAAGTACATGTTTTTAGACGATCTCAAGGTTTGTCCAGTTATTATAAATTCCGATCTAACAGCTGAACAAGAAGAGAAACTTCTGAAGGAATTGAGGGAAAGAAAGAAAGCCATCGGTTATAATATGAGTGACCTCACTGGGGTCAGTCAAGCGTTGTGTATGCACAAGATCCCTATGATGGAAGATCACAAACCTACTATTGAGCATCAATGGAAATTGAACCCAAATATGAAGGAAGTGGTTCGTAGCGAGGTCATTAAATTGCTCACAGCAGGAATAATCTATCTGATATCCGATTCGCCATGGGTAAGCCCAGTGCATGTTGTCCCGAAGAAAGGTAGAACGACTGTTATACGGAATGAAAATAATGAACTCATCCCCACTCGAACAGTCACAGGGTGGAGGATGTGCATAGATTATAGAAAATTGAACAAGGCAACTCGAAAAGATCATTTTCCTATGCCCTTCCTTGATCAAGTCTTAGAAAGGTTGGCTCACCAAGAATATTTTTGTTATCTTGACGGTTACTCTGGATTCTATCAAATACCCATACATCCAGATGACCAAGAGAAAACGACCTTTACCTGCCCATTCGGAACATACACATTTAAAAGAATGTCGTTTGGTCTCTGTAATGCACCCGCAACTTTTCAACGTTGCATGGCTGCCATTTTTGTGGGTCTTACTGAAACTATTATGGAGGTTTTCATGGATGATTTCTGTGTTTATAGAGATTCATTCAATTCATGTCTAAAGCACCTCTCCATGGTCCTCAAACATTGTGAAGAAGCACATCTCATGCTAAATTGGGAAAAATGCCATTTTATGGTAAAAGAAGGCATTGTCCTGGGCCATAGGGTCAGCAATAGAGGAATTGAAGTAGATAAAGCCAAGATTGAAGTGATTTCTAAACTGGATATCCCCACAAATGTAAAAGGAGTTTGTGCTTTCCTAGGTCATGCCAGATTCTATAGAAGATTCATAAAGGATTTTTCCAAGATAACGAAGCCAATGACAAACCTATTAATAAAGGATACTGATTTCAATTTCAATGAAGAATGTGTCAAAAGCTTCAACACACTGAAGCAGGCCCTTACAACCACCCCCATCATTAGAGCTCCCAACTGGGACTATCCTTTTGAAATTATGTGTGATGCCAGTGATTACGATGTGGGCGCTGTTTTAGGGCAATATATAGAGAAGAAACACTATGTGATCTATTATGCATCAAAAACTCTCGATGAAGCCCAGAGGAATTACGCTACTACCGAGAAAGAACTTCTAGCAGTCGTGTATGCCTTTGACAAGTTCAGATCCTACCTAATTGGTTCAAAGGTCATTGTCTACACAGACCACGCTGCCATTCGTTACCTTCTGGCAAAGAAAGATGCAAAACCCATATTGATTAGATGGATCCTCCTATTACAAGAATTTGATTTGGAGATAAGAGATAAAAAGGGTACAGAGAATGTTGTAGCAGACCACCTCAGTCACATCCACACTCAGGATACTGAGAAGATTCCGATCAATGATTCCCTACCAGATGATCGACTAATGAAAGTCTCATAAGTTGTATCATGGTACTCAGATTTTGTAAACTACCTTGTTGCTGGGGTCATCCATCCCCAATGCACCGGGAATGCACTGAAGAAGTTCATGCATGATGTGAAGCAATATCACTAGGATGAACCATATCTTTTTAAACTATGTGTTGATGGTATGTATAGATGATGTATCATCGAAGAAGAAGCTCAATTTATTTTGGAACAATGTCACTCAGGACTAGTGGGAGGACATATGAGCTCTAAAAAGACTGCTTTCAAGGTTTTACAATGTGGATTCTTCTGGCCAACCATATCCAAAGATTCCTACGATTTTGTCCTATCATGCGACAAATGTCAAAGAACATGTAATATAACAAAGAGAGACGAGATGCCGCTGAATCTATGGCAAGAAGTAGAGATATTCGATGTTTGGGGGGTAGACTACATGGGTCCATTTCCATCTTCTCATGGATTTTCATACATCCTAGTGGCAGTAGACTACGTCTCAAAATGGGTTGAAGCTATACCAATCGTCACTTGTGACTCCAAACCTGTCATCAAATTATTCAAAGATATTATTTTTCCCCGTTTTGGAGTGCCACGAACCGTGATATCCGACGGAGGGTCCCACTTCCTTGAAAGAAGCTTTGAAGCTTTACTGAGAAAATACGGTGTAACACACAAGGTAGCCTCACCTTACCATCCACAAACAAGTGGACAAGTAGAGGTCTCTAACCGTCAACTAAAGGCTATTCTGGAAAAAACTGTAGGACGCAATCGAAAGGATTGGGCAACAAAAATCAACGACGCCTTATGGGCCTATCGTACTGCTGATAAAACTCCCATTGGGACTACACCTTTTCGATTAATATATGGGAAAGCTTGCCACCTGCCAGTCGAACTGGAACACAAGGCATGGTGGGCAATTAAACAATTGAACTTTGATATGAAAGAAGCTGGCCAAGCCAGGATTCTGCAACTCCAAGAGCTGGATGAACTCAGGATGACAGCTTATGAGAATGCACGAATCTACAAAGAACGTACAAAACTTTGGCACGATGGACATCTGAAAAGAAAAGACATACAAGTGGGAGACCAAGTTCTGGTATTCAACTCAAGATTGAAGCTATTCCTAGGAAAACTCCGCTCACGCTGGTCTAGACCATACATCGTCAAGAGCATCTCTCCACATGGTGCCTTCTCATTATGGAGTGAAAAGTCAGGTGAATTTGTAACAAATGGTCACCGCCTAAAGAGATATTTCATCTCAACTGACATAGGCACTAAAGCAATGCTGGAACTCACCAATCCAAAAGATCCACTGTGAAGCTGAAGGATCCAGTCGAGCCATCAACATAAAACAAAGGCGCTTGTCGGGAGGCAACCCGATCAATAAATTTATTTTACTTTTCTTTTCATAACAAAATATTTCTTCAATTTTGTTTTTACATTCTAATCAATTTTTCATTAAATAAAATTCAAATCGCAAAATGATATTTTAAGATCTAATTACCCTTCACCTTTGAAATTTTTAGATAAGAGAATGCGCGCTGATCGGAACGCGACCACACCTGGTGGTCAATCTGGCATGATTTTTCCCCTCCATCTTGGATTTAGGGTTTGCTCGGGATGAGAAAATCTCTAAGTTCGGGGTGGAGGGTGGGTGGTACGTACCTCACTTTCCACCTACACCCATCCTTTTCATACTCAAAATTCTCACTATCACATTCTTTGCTAAAATTTTCAAATTTTTTAATGTTTTTCAAAGAAATTGAGCAGATACTTGATGAATTTTTGACACTTCATGTTTCAGTGAAAATCACTTACTAAGCTGCTATGCATTTTGAATCATTATATCCTCCTTATTCAAAGTAAATCCTCAAAAGGACCATTTTTTTGAAACAAGCCTTATGATTGAAATCATCTTGTGAAGCTTATGACTCCTAACATCATGTTAATTTTGCAAAATTGATAAGTTTCTGTCGAACTGATAGGGATCAAACACGTCGTGCTTCCTAACTGACTAGTGGAACAATAACATGGAATCTCCACTGGATCCTCATCAAGTCATTATTTGAGCAGAGTACGACAAAGAGAACAACCTGGTACATTGAATTGTAAATCACGTTGCATTCTGATCTGAACTCTCTTCTACACCTCTTCTATCATCTTCGTATCCCTCCATTCATAAAAAAGAAACAAAAATAGCTGAATATGTGCCAAACCCTAAGTTCGGGGTGGCACGTCATTTCCCTCTTTATCCGCTTCTTCCATACCCCTCGCAAATAAATAGGGGCGTACCACCAAAAATGCAATCTTGAGTCGAATAGAGGAGAGATTTGCAAACAAAAGATGCCAAAGTGCACACAAAAAGAAATGCAATCTCGAGTCGAATAGAGGAGATATTCGCACAAAAAAATGCAATAAATGAAATTGCAAAGCAAATAAAAATCTCGAGTCAAATAGAGGAGAGATTTACTTCTTCTTCCATACCACCATTCACTCCATTTTCTACCTAATGGCACAATGCATGCCCCCACTATCCTGAAAAACACCAGTGTCAGATCGGATGCACACTTGTTGTTCTGCGGGTATCTCTGGACTCCTACAAAACTCTTTGACATGCTTGTTTGTGGAAAAAGTTAGGAGGAAGTGATATTGGAAAACGAACTCAGGAACGAAGATATGGTAAGATGTGTTTAGTGGTCTCAGGAGGTTGAGATACAGAGTCATATTGAGCAGAAAGAAAACATTCGTGATGTGAAGATGAAGCAATCACATGAATTGAAAATATTCATTTGGCGACTGTTTCAGATTTTGTGTTACTCGAGGACGAGCAACGTTTAAGTTCGGGGTATTTTGATGAATGTATATTCACCATGAAATTCAATTATCACTTTGGGAAAATTTCAACTCTATATATACAATTTCACTCATTAAATATCAAAATGGAATCATAATGCACTAAACAACTTAATTGATTCGATTATCAAAGTTTTAACTAAATATTGTTCATTTGATGCAGGTTTTGACAAAGCTTAACAAGCAGGCAGGGTCTGCCTTCATCTCTAGCTCTGGTCAAGAAATCTAACCAAGAAATTTCGTCCATGCGGTCCCAAGACCGTTTGAGTCCATGCGGTCCCAAGACCATTTGGGTCCATGCGGTCCCAAGACCGTTTGGGTCCATGCGGTCCCAAGACCGTTTGAGTCCATGCGGTCCCAAGACCGTTTGGGTCCATGCGGTCCCAAGACCGTTTGAGTTCATACAGTTTCGAGACCATTTGAGCAGAAGAGACCGTTTGAAGGAATCACTCCACCGCAAGGGATCAAGCAGTGCATAAACTCAAAGATCACGAAGCAGAGTCCTGACCACGGCCGTGGTGGTCCAAAATGGTCGTGGTTTTCCGCTATCACCACGACCGTGTGATGTGGCCACGACCATGGCAGACCTGAGCCCTCACTCGCCACGATCGTGGTCAGCAAGCCACGGTCGTGGTCAACAAGCCACGACTGTGGTTAACGAACCACGACCGTGGCATCTTTTCTGCATCAACCCGCTCTCTTTTACCATGCCCGTGTGCGGCAGCACAGCCATGTGGCTACTACCTCACCACGACCGTGGTACTACACCACGGCCGTGGCACGATTTCATCAGGGCCTGTTTTCTCGCCCACCACGCCCGTGCGAGGCGGCATGGTCATGGAGCAGCAGCTCCACCATGACCATGGTGCCCAACTGTGGGCTCCGATCTCTAAACCACGAATTAATCCCGAGTTAAACATGTGCGGAAGCAATCGGTAAACAGCGGAAGACAAAAATCACGGGAAATTAAAACTTTTCGAGACAAGAGCCTGAAACCACAAACCTTTTCCATAGAAAAAGGATTTAACTGTTTACATCACTGACAATTACTTCTTGAGTAATTATATACAACATGATACCAAAATTCTCAAGAATTCATACTCCAAAACACTCCAGGACCTGAGAGTACAGAGGACACATAGGACTTGACTCTAACTACACCATGAAGCAGGCTAGATCTCCACCTGAGATATTTACTACTCCTGATGCTACTGTTGCTGGGATTGGTCACTTGTGTTCTTGTTCCTCCGTCTTCGACGACCACCTAAAAAGTAGAAGTCTACGGGGTGATACAATTATACATAATTGCCCCAGCGAGAGTTATAACTCTCCACTAGGCTTTATAAGCAAAGCAAGGAATAACTAAAGCAATAAGAGCCTTCAAGATATTCACTAGAAGTTCTGATGATGAGCAACAGTTCAATCAATATTAAAATATGAGAACATCTATGCTATTCAAGATAACATCAATCAAATATCTCGTAGATAACTCTAACAGATATACTATGTTGTTGATTATGTTTTTCAAACATTATTGTTATGCCCTGTGGAGATGAGGCTTACCACTCATACTCCAATTGATCGCTAAGAAGTCACATCAGTATCATACATAGGTCATTAAAAGAGCCGGATTCTTATGACCTCATCTTCCTCAGTCAGTTAGAGGATCGAATGTTAGATATCTGGAGGGATATCTTTTGTTATAGCTCTCCAGGGTAAACTGGACCTTCGCTATTTTAGAGTTACAGTGGCGTTCTGTACTCTCTTCGTCATCGGAAGATTTCTTGTTTATCTTTTATCAATGCGGTGTTTGTGTCTTTAAGGGAGTGTAGATATACATCTCACCTTTAGGACTTTATGTTGGGGTCTGATGGACTACTAGAATCTACATCATCCTCTCACCTTTTCTTTTATAGTGAAGGTATGACGGACTACAAGAATCTACATCAAAGACCTACACTAGGATGTAAGGTTCTACACATCCATGTACCCCACATACTCAAAAGTATGTGATCCAGGAGTTCCCTGAGGAAAACCTGTTTCACCATCATTTAGACTCTGACAATGATGGATCTATGATCAGGGCTCTACATTTCACTTGATTAGTTAGGTACATTCAGTATTCTTATCATCATACAACAACACAGCTATATATGAGAATACTAAAATGTAGCAGGCCTAACTCATTTCAATTACCAGTTCTCAATTATCTCATCACAAGTCACCTGTCAAGCATGACCTTGATGGTGTTTATGGCTCTTACAACCCATAAATCACAAAAGATGTCACTTAGCAGTGCATCAAGATGATTCACTATTCATAAAGCTTAAAACATGCTTTCAATGAATATAACATGGTATTTCATACCTGGGTATGACCATTATCTCATAATAACCTGCATGGTTAGTTCAACAGATAATCATAAACAATTCAATAATTAGGGATGCATTCCCAATTAGGGTTTCACTTGGAATCACCCTCAACTAGGGTTTCACATGGAATCACCCTCAACTAGGGTTTCACATGGAATCACCCTCAACTAGGGTTTAATTCAATAACCCTGTCAATTAGGGTTTACTGTTCATCTTTCATGTCATCACCCTAAAATTAGGGTTTACTATTCACTCCATGGTGAATTGTACTCATTACATCATTATGTAAGAGAAACATCATCATTAAGGCTCTTAATTAGAATTAAGATCCATTAGATATTATAAATAGGGTTTCCATGACCTCACATAGGTGGGTCATTCCCTAATCATGCACATTCATGTGTAAATGAAGTATCTCACTTGAGTTTCCTCCTTAAAAGGGTACTTTCCCTCTCTAGGATACTTTCTCTCTCTAGAAATACTTTCTCTCTTCTCTCACTAGTAGATGGTGACAACACCACTCTAGATCAGGTTGAGATAAGTCTCCATTGACTAACATAATCCAAAACATCAACATCATGTGATTAGGGTTTGATTAGAACAAGGTTTTACCCCTTTAGACCCCTCAAGGGTATTTTGGTAATTTTCCACATGATTACCATCATGGGTTAACTCACTAATCACATAGTCCCTTAATGACCTAGGTTACCATTAGGGTTTAGATTGAATCATCATTGAACTAATTACATCATCAAATGGTTAAGTACAAACCATCACCAATCTCCAAACGGTTTCAACCTTCAAACGGTTTCAACCACCCAAATGGTCTTGAGACCGTTTGGAGGTGAAGACCGTTTGGAAGGGTTGACTTCCAAACCATTTGGAGCTTCAATCGGTTTGAGACCGTTTGATCAAACTTACTTGAGATCGATTGGACCAAACGATCCTGAGGTCGTTTGAGCCCAAACGGTCTTGAGACCGTTTGGCCCCAAATGGTCTTGAGACCGTTTGGATCCAAACGGTCTTGAGACCGTTTGGTCCAAAAAGGGCTCAAACCGTTTGGACCTCCAAAGTGGTTCAAAGGTTACCAATGCTCATGGATATGTGTGTTGAAGTCCTCAAATGGTCAAAGCTATGCTAACCACTTATAATTTGAGTCAGTTAGGGTTAGCCTTAACCACTTAGACATCCAATTTACCCTCAATTGCAAGCCAATTAGGGTTCAATCCTCCTCAATTAGGGTTTTAATTCGATTGGTCATCAATGTTCAACAATGTGAATCAATTCGAGGTTGAACCTATCAATTGACCTCCAATTGGGCTCAAACTTGGACCAAACGGTCTTGAGGTCGTTTGGACATCATCCAAACGGTCTTGAGACCGTTTGCCCAAAGTTTGACCAAAATCCAAGTCATTTTGACTAAGGTTGAAGTCTAATTAGGTCAAAATCAGCAATTTTCATCAATTCATCAATTTCCTACAATTGGACCCTCAAACCATTAGATTAACTTAACCCTAGACCTTCAAACGGTCTTGGATTGTGCCCAAACGGTCTTAGGACCGTTTGGAGAAATCCCCAAACGGTCTTGAGACCGTTTGGGTCCCTCAACCCAAAACTCAACGAGATCTATATG
Organism: Alisma plantago-aquatica; assembly: GCA_963693085.1. Classification (NCBI taxonomy): domain Eukaryota; kingdom Viridiplantae; phylum Streptophyta; class Magnoliopsida; order Alismatales; family Alismataceae; genus Alisma; species Alisma plantago-aquatica. The sequence continues at coordinate 354,540,138 of OY856412.1, forward strand.
TCAAATCAGCACTTTTTCACCCGATTAGGGTTTCATGTTGAAGTGCCTTCAACTCTCAATTGGTTAAGAATTAGACTTTGATTCTTTGCAGAGATGAAATTCAACATGTTAGGAACAGACCCTCAAACGGTCGTCCCTTGGTCAACTCTTTCAAACGGTTTTGAGACCGTTTCAATCCAAACGGTCTTGCAAGACCGTTTGAGAGCAAACGGTTTGAAACCGTTTGAACCCAAACGGTTTGCAACCGTTTGGACCGAAAGGGTCCAAGGTCGTTTGAAAAAGTAACATAGGGAATCACGCCCCTCATCTTCAACCTCTTGCAAGGTCGGTTTCTCCACTGATTTTCTTGCAAACGTGCAAGGAAGAAAGGTGGTAGAAGGAGAATTTACCAAGTAAATTGCAAGAATTGAGCATACATATAAAGCATAAGTTTAGAGTTATAAAACCCGCCTAAAGGTTGATCTTAGAGCTCCAAGCCTTCAAGCTCCAAGCTTTAATGGCGTCCTTGAGCTTCCACAACTTGGTCAGAGGTGAATTCTCCAAGGAAACGTTGCTTTGGTCGGCTAGAACAAGAAGACTAAGTAAGCTAACCATAAAACCAACCTTAGAAAGTGAATTCCTCCATGAATTCGAGCTAGAAGGTGGGGTTTTCTTACCTTGAATAGGTTGGTCGCCCCCCCCCCTGAGCTCCAGAGCTACCCTTGGTCGTTTGAGCAAGAAAGGAAGAGAAGTGAAGGAAAGAAAGTCCGTTCACTTAATTGCAAGGGAAAAGGGCTTATATACTTTAGCCTCTTTTACACCCTAAGGACCTCACAAGATTGGAAATCACATCTAGGTCCCTCCTTGCTCAAAGGCACGACCAAACCTATCTATCCTTATGCAAATCTCATGAAATCTCAAGATCTAGGGGTAAAGGAATCCAACCTTCAACTAGGGTACATACATGAAAGGGTTTCATACCCATTTTAGGTTATTTCTATCACAAAGGTCATTTTTCTCATCTGATTATTAAATGATGTATCCCTTTCATCATTTCTACTCTAAATGATGACAAGAGTCATAAAAGATGTTATAGATATTAATAATTACAACTTGGACCCCTCAATTTGGGTAATTTGCACTTTACCCCAAATTAGGGTTTCTAAGCATGGGAATTGCTTACACAGCTGCACCTTGGTGCTCAAGCTTGGGAAATCCCTCAAACTGTACCATAACCATTCTCATGATGTCTCAACATCAAAGGAACATCTTATCTTGTGAATTTTGCAAGTTCAACCCTTAAACTGGGTAATTTGCACATAGGTCCCTGCATACAACACAATGCTACAATTTTATACAAAAAGGAGCAATATTGAAAGTAAATGTTCCTGAGGAACTTAATTACATGCCAAGGAGTGTTCACAAGTATATTAATTACATATTTAGGCAAAACTTCCAGGGTTAGGTCATAACCCAGGTCAGGGGTGTTACAAATTCTTTACCCCTTCAAAAGGATTTCGTCCCCGAAATCGATAAAGCATATTATAAGAAAAGAGCAGGATATTTTCTTCTCATTTCATCTTCTAGTTCCCAAGTGGCTTTTTCAACACCACGATGGTTCCAGAGGAATTTTACAAGGCTTATATCCTTCTTCTTTAACTTTTTAGTTCTGTTATCGAGGATTGACATTGGTCCCTCCTCATACGTTATATCTTCATTCAATTCTACTTCCATAGGTTGTAGAACTGACTCGGTATCTGGATGACATTTCCTCAGCATGGAAATGTGAAACACAGGGTGCAGCTTCTGCAACTCCTGAGGTAACTCTAGTCTATAGGCCACCTTTCCAACTTTTTCAACAATTGGATAAGGTCCCATAAATCTAGGAGCTAACTTTCCTTTCTTCCCAAAACGAAGGACTCCTTTCCAAGGTGAGACCTTGAGATACACTCTGTCTCCAACCTGGAATTCTAGGGGTCTACGACGTTTATCGGCATACGACTTCTGCCTATCTTGTGCAGTCTTAAGTTGTTGTTGTATAACTTTAATCTTTTCTGTAGTTTGCTGCACAAGATCAGGGCCTAACAACTGGTGCTCACCAGTTTCATACCAACACAAGGGTGATCTACAACATCTACCATATAAGGCTTCATATGGTGCCATATCAATGCTATGTTGATAGCTATTGTTATAGGCAAACTCTATCAAGCTTAGATGTAGATCCCAACTCCCGGTAAACTGGAGAACACATGCTCTCAACAGATCTTCTAAGGTCTGTATAGTTCTTTCTGACTGTCCATCAGTCTGGGGATGAAAGGTTGTACTAAACCTTAGCTTGGTGCCTAGGGCTCTGTGTAACTGTTCCCAAAAGCGACTTGTAAACTGGGGACCTCTGTCAGAAACTATAGTGACAGGAACTCCGTGCAAACGCACTATCTCTTGGACATATATCTGGGATAACCTTTCAGCAGTATAGGTTGTTTTGACAGGTAAGAAATGCGCTGTCTTTGTCAACCTATCAACAACTACCCAAATGGAATCATGTCCTTTGTTTGTCCTGGGTAGGCCAACAACAAAGTCCATGGTTACATGGTCCCACTTCCACTGTGGTATGGGTAAGGGTTGCATTGTTCCTGCAGGTCTCTGGTGTTCAGCCTTGACCTGCTGACACACAGGACACCTCAGAACAAACTCAGCTACATCCTTCTTCATCCCAGGCCACCAATACATATCCTTCAAGTTTCGATACATCTTGGTGCTCCCTGGATGCATAGCATACATCGAAGAATGAGCTTCTTCCAGGACTAACTTCCTCAGGTTGTTCACATCTGGCACTATCATCCTTCCATGATAGCATGCCATCTGGCTATCTGACTCATGAAAACCTTCTCGCTTCTCATCTCCAAACTCGGATCTAATCTGCTGTACAAAAACATCTACTTGTTGTGCCTCCTTTATCTGCTCTCTTAAGGTAGGTTTAATCTGCATCTCAGCTAACAGACCAGCTAACAATGATGCCTTCAACTGCACATTGTCTTGCCTTAAAGAGATAAGCATATCTCTTCTAGAGCATACTAAGGAACTTAGTTGTGCCCTATCCATGGTTGATGTTGCTGATTTCCTACTCAAGGCATCAGCAACCACCTTGGCTTTGCCCGGATGGTAATCAATTGTACAATCGTAGTCCTTGATTAACTCCATCCAGCGACGTTGCCTCATATTAAGCTCATGCTGAGTGAAGATGTACTTAAGGTTCTTATGGTCTGTGAAAATCTGAAAAGTTTCTCCGTAGAGATAATGTCTCCATATTTTCAAAGCATGGACCACAGCAGCTAACTCTTGATCGTGTGTCGGATAATTCTCCTCGTGTTTCTTAAGCTGTCGGGAAGCAAAAGAAATCACTTGTTTATCCTGCATCAACACACATCCAAGTCCATTCTTGGAGGCATCATAAAAGATTATATATTCCTTTCCTTGCTCAGGTAACACAAGCACAGGTGCACTTGTCAACCTCTCTTTCAATAGCTGAAAAGACTGTTGACACTTATCACTCCAAGAAAAAGGAACATCCTTTCGGGTTAACTTGGTCAAAGGTAAGGCTATAGAACTGAAATTTTTAATAAACCTTCGATAATAACTAGCTAACCCCAAGAAACTTCTAATCTCCGTCGGTGTCTTCGGTTGTTCCCACTGCAGAACAGACTCTATCTTTGTAGGGTCAACACGAATTCCCGAGGCAGATACCACATGTCCAAGGAAGGATACTTCAGATAACCAAAACTCACACTTGATAAACTTAGCGTATAGCTTATGTTCCCTTAGCAAGGTCAAAGTCTGGCGAAGGTGCTGCTCATGCTGCTGAGCATCCTTACTATAAATCAGTATGTCATCTATGAAGACGACAACACACCGATCAAGAAAAGGTCGAAAGACTCTATTCATGAGTTCCATAAATGCAGCCGGTGCATTGGTTAGTCCAAACGACATAACTGTGAACTCATAGTGACCATATCTTGTCCTAAAGGCAGACTTGGATATGTCACTGTCCTTAATGCGGATTTGATGATATCCAGACCTTAAGTCTATCTTGGAAAAGACTGTTGCCCCACGCAACTGGTCGAAAAGATCATCAATCCTCGGCAAAGGATACTTATTCTTTATTGTTACTTTATTGAGTTGTCTATAATCAATGCATAACCGCATCGATCCATCTTTCTTTTTAACAAACAAAACCGGAGCACCCCAAGGTGAGGTACTCGGTCGGATGAAACCCTTCTCAAGTAACTCTTGAAGCTGTTTCTTGAGTTCTGCCATCTCAGCAGGCGCCATCCTATACGGAGTCTGGGCTATGGGTTTCATATCTGGGACCAAATTGATCTCAAAATCAATTTCCCAGGGTGGTGGTATACCAGGAAGTTCTTTGGGAAACACATCCTCGAATTCCCTGACTATCGGAACTTCAGCAGGGTTGGAACTCCCCTTGGTAACATCTACCACATGGGCTAAGAATGCGTAGCATCCTTGCCTCATCAACTTATCAGCAACCATAGTTGATACAAGACAGGTGGGCAGAATCTTTCTTTCACCTTGAAAGATCCATGTGTTGCTTTCATCAGCAAACACAGCCAGCTTGGACTCACAATCCAAGACAACTCGATACCTTTCCAAGGTATCCATCCCTAGGATTATATCAAATCCTTGCATATCAAGCGGTATAAGATCCACTTGAATGCGATGCTTAGAAAAGGAAAGTACACAAGGAGAGCATACTTCTTGTAGAACAGCAGACCCACTCAATGGAGTCTCCAACAACAACTTATCTGCCCTATGACTAGTTATCATATTGCAGTTACGAATCACTCTTCGAGTGATGAAAGAGTGCGTAGCACCCGGGTCAATCAAAACAGATACTACACAAGATTTAGACATATCAGAATATAAAAGTTCCATCTGACCTGTCACTACTTGTGGATTGACCACTGCCTCTGGTGGGTTCATAGCATAGAACCTCGTCGTAGCCTGTTGTTGAGGTGGTGCTGATGATCCAGCTTGAGACGCTTGCCCGCGTCCTCGACCTGTTCCTTGAGATTGTCCTCCCTGTGATCCCTGTTGTCCTTGTCTCGGAGGCTGTGTCACACTGACAGGCCTAGATCGGCAGTCCTTCATCAAATGTCCCACCTTACCACAGTTGTAGCATCTTCCTTCTTGCGGTCTTTGTGGTCCGGTAGCAGACATTGATGCAGAACTCTATGTCCCCCGAGGCGGTTGTCCTCTTCCTCTACCTCTACTAGGAGACCACTGAGTCTGAGGACTAGATCTAGATGGTGGGGGGTTAGGTGCAGAGGATCTAGATTTCTTAAAGTCCATAGATGAAGAACCCTGGAACTGTGGATACCTCTTCTGTGTTTGCCTCTTCTCAACCACAGATCTCTCTATCCTTCGGACTGACTCAATGAAGGTAGAGAATCTCGCTCGGTTCTCTAAGGCAGACACTGGGGTAGACATGTCAGCATTCAACCCCTTCTCAAATCTCCTGATTCTCTCTTCATCCGTAGCAGCCATGTGCGGACAGAACCGCAACAACTCCATAAACTTAGCTTCATACTCGCTAATGTTCATCATACCCTGTCTCAGTCTCTCAAACTGAGAGATCTTCTCGTCTAGGAAGGTCTTTGGGAAATATCTTTGGACAAACTCCCGCCGAAAATCTTCCCACGAGATCTCTATTCCAGGTCTCTTCTGCTCTTCCATGGTCCACCAGTGACCAGCACTTCCTTTGAGAAGATAGACAGCATGTCTAACCTTCTCAGCTTCAGGGATGTTGAGGATCCTAAAAGCCTTCTCCAGCTCTGTCAACCACAGATCAGCATCTGCGGGGTCAGCAGTCCCATGGTACTCGGTAGCTCCGACACGACGTAGTCGCTCGAACATCTTCCCGATACCTTGCCCCTCAGGCTGGACAGGTGCCCTAGGTGCAGGCATAGGCAACCTGTCGGTTATATGTGTCATGGCAGTCATGAACTGCCCAAACATTGTCTGGACTGCTGGGTTACCCATGTCAGCTGGGTCAAGCTGGGGTGGCTCTCTAGGTTGTTCTGGTACAGGCTGTTCCACCTCTGGTACTCCTGCACCGCCTTGAGGTGCACTGGCACTACTTTCTTCCACATACTCATCATGTGGCTCTGACATTCTTAAGTATCTTCTTCTCCTAAGGAGCAGAAGATTCTATTAGATGATGAAGGAGTACTAAAAGTAGACTCGACATCCTAAGTCCTATGCCTCTGTAGACTCGACTGAACCTGGAGCTCTGATACCACTTAATTGTGGGCTCCGATCTCTAAACCACGAATTAATCCCGAGTTAAACATGTGCGGAAGCAATCGGTAAACAGCGGAAGACAAAAATCACGGGAAATTAAAACTTTTCGAGACAAGAGCCTGAAACCACAAACCTTTTCCATAGAAAAAGGATTTAACTGTTTACATCACTGACAATTACTTCTTGAGTAATTATATACAACATGATACCAAAATTCTCAAGAATTCATACTCCAAAACACTCCAGGACCTGAGAGTACAGAGGACACATAGGACTTGACTCTAACTACACCATGAAGCAGGCTAGATCTCCACCTGAGATATTTACTGCTCCTGATGCTGCTGTTGCTGGGATTGGTCACCTGTGTTCTTGTTCCTCCGTCTTCGACGACCACCTAAAAAGTAGAAGTCTACGGGGTGAGACAATTATACATAATTTCCCCAGCGAGAGTTATAACTCTCCACTAGGCTTTATAAGCAAAGCAAGGAATAACTAAAGCAATAAGAGCCTTCAAGATATTCACTAGCAGTTCTGATGATGAGCAAGAGTTCAATCAATATTAAAATATGAGAACATCTATGCTATTCAAGATAACATCAATCAAATATCTCGTAGATAACTCTAACAGATATACTACGCTGTTGATTATGTTTTTCAAACATTATTGTTATGCCCTGTGGAGATGAGGCTTACCACTCATACTCCAACTGATCGCTAAGAAGTCACATCAGTATCATACATAGGTCATTAAAAGAGCCGGATTCTTATGACCTCATCTTCCTCAGTCAGTTAGAGGATCGAATGTTAGATATCTGGCGGGATATCTTTTGTTATAGCTCTCCAGGGTAAACTGGACCTTCGCTATTTTAGAGTTACAGTGGCGTTCTGTACTCTCTTTGTCATCGAAAGATTTCTTGTTTATCTTTTATCGATGCGGTGTTTGTGTCTTTAAGGGAGTGTAGATATACATCTCACCTTTAGGACTTTATGGTGGGGTCTGATGGACTACTAGAATCTACATCATCCTCTCACCTTTTCTTTTATAGTGAAGGTATGACGGACTACAAGAATCTACATCAAATACCTACACTAGGATGTAAGGTTCTACACATCCATGTACCCCACATACTCAAAAGTATGTGATCCAGGAGTTCCCTGAGGAAAACCTGTTTCACCATCATTTAGACTCTGACAATGATAGATCTATGATCAGGGCTCTACATTTCACTTGATTAGTTAGGTACATTCAGTATTCTTATCATCATACAACAACACAGCTATATATGAGAATACTAAAATGTAGCAGGCCTAACTCATTTCAATTACCAGTTCTCAATTATCTCATCACAAGTCATCTGTCAAGCATGACCTTGATGGTGTTTATGGCTCTTACAACCCATAAATCACAAAAGATGTCACTTAGCAGTGCATCCAGATGATTCACTATTCATAAAGCTTAAGACATGCTTTCAATGAATATAACATGGTATTTCATACCTGGGTATGACCATTATCTCATAATAACCTGCATGGTTAGTTCAACAGATAATCATAAACAATTCAATAATTAGGGATGCATTCCCAATTAGGGTTTCACTTGGAATCACCCTCAACTAGGGTTTCACATGGAATCACCCTCAACTAGGGTTTCACATGGAATCACCCTCAACTAGGGTTTAATTCAATAACCCTGTCAATTAGGGTTTACTGTTCATCTTTCATGTCATCACCCTAAAATTAGGGTTTACTATTCACTCCATGGTGAATTGTACTCATTACATCATTATGTAAGAGAAACATCATCATTAAGGCTCTTAATTAGAATTAAGATCCATTAGATATTATAAATAGGGTTTCCATGACCTCACATAGGTGGGTCATTCCCTAATCATGCACATTCATGTGTAAATGAAGTATCTCACTTGAGTTTCCTCCTTAAAAGGGTACTTTCCCTCTCTAGGATACTTTCTCTCTCTAGAAATACTTTCTCTCTTCTCTCACTAGTAGATGGTGACAACACCACTCTAGATCAGGTTGAGATAAGTCTCCATTGACTAACATAATCCAAAACATCAACATCATGTGATTAGGGTTTGATTAGAACAAGGTTTTACCCCTTTAGACCCCTCAAGGGTATTTTGGTAATTTGCCACATGATTACCATCATGGGTTAACTCACTAATCACATAGTCCCTTAATGACCTAGGTTACCATTAGGGTTTAGATTGAATCATCATTGAACTAATTACATCATCAAATGGTTAAGTACAAACCATCACCAATCTCCAAACGGTTTCAACCTTCAAACGGTTTCAACCACCCAAACGGTCTTGAGACCGTTTGGAGGTGAAGACCGTTTGGAAGGGTTGACTTCCAAACCGTTTGGAGCTTCAATCGGTTTGAGACCGTTTGATCAAACTTACTTGAGATCGATTGGACCAAACGATCCTGAGGTCGTTTGAGCCCAAACGGTCTTGAGACCATTTGGCCCCAAATGGTCTTGAGACCGTTTGGTCTCAAACGGTCTTGAGACCATTTGGATCCAAACGGTCTTGAGACCGTTTGGTCCAAAAAGGGCTCAAACCGTTTGGACCTCCAAAGTGGTTCAAAGGTTACCAATGTTCATGGATATGTGTGTTGAAGTCCTCAAATGGTCAAAGCTATGCTAACCACTTATAATTTGAGTCAGTTAGGGTTAGCCTTAACCACTTAGACATCCAATTTACCCTCAATTGCAAGCCAATTAGGGTTCAATCCTCCTCAATTAGGGTTTTAATTCGATTGGTCATCAATGTTCAACAATGTGAATCAATTCGAGGTTGAACCTATCAATTGACCTCCAATTGGGCTCAAACTTGGACCAAACGGTCTTGAGGTCGTTTGGACATCATCCAAACGGTCTTGAGACCGTTTTCCCAAAGTTTGACCAAAATCCAAGTCGTTTTGACTAAGGTTGAAGTCCAATTAGGTCAAAATCAGCAATTTTCATCAATTCATCAATTTCCTACAATTGGACCCTCAAACCATTAGATTAACTTAACCCTAGACCTTCAAACGGTCTTGGGTTGTGCCCAAACGGTCTTAGGACCGTTTGGAGAAATCCCCAAATGGTCTTGAGACCGTTTGGGTCCCTCAACCCAAAACTCAACGAGATCTATATGTCAAATCAGCACTTTTTCACCCGATTAGGGTTTCATGTTGAAGTGCCTTCAACTCTCAATTGGTTAAGAATTAGACTTTGATTCTTTGCAGAGATGAAATTCAACATGTTAGGAACAGACCCTCAAACGGTCGTCCCTTGGTCAACTCTTTCAAACGGTCTTGAGACCGTTTCAATCCAAACGGTCTTGCAAGACCGTTTGAGAGCAAACGGTTTGAAACCGTTTGAACCCAAACGGTTTGCAACCGTTTGGACCGAAAGGGTCCAAGGTCGTTTGAAAAAGTAACATAGGGAATCACGCCCCTCATCTTCAACCTCTTGCAAGGTCAGTTTCTCCACTGATTTTCTTGCAAACGTGCAAGGAAGAAAGGTGGTAGAAGGAGAATTTACCAAGTAAATTGCAAGAATTGAGCATACATATAAAGCATAAGTTTAGAGTTATAAAACCCGCCTAAAGGTTGATCTTAGAGCTCCAAGCCTTCAAGCTCCAAGCTTTAATGGCGTCCTTGAGCTTCCACAACTTGGTCAGAGGTGAATTCTCCAAGGAAACATTGCTTTGGTCGGCTAGAACAAGAAGACTAAGTAAGCTAACCATAAAACCAACCTTAGAAAGTGAATTCCTCCATGAATTCGAGCTAGAAGGTGGGGTTTTCTTACCTTGAACAGGTTGGTCGCCCCCCCCCTGAGCTCCAGAGCTACCCTTGGTCGTTTGAGCAAGAAAGGAAGAGAAGTGAAGGAAAGAAAGTCCGTTCACTTAATTGCAAGGGAAAAGGGCTTATATACTTTAGCCTCTTTTACACCCTAAGGACCTCACAAGATTGGAAATCACATCTAGGTCCCTCCTTGCTCAAAGGCACGACCAAACCTATCTATCCTTATGAAAATCTCATGAAATCTCAAGATCTAGGGGTAAAGGAATCCAACCTTCAACTAGGGTACATACATGAAAGGGTTTCATACCCATTTTAGGTGATTTCTATCACAAAGGTCATTTTTCTCATCTGATTATTAAATGATGTATCCCTTTCATCATTTCTACTCTAAATGATGACAAGAGTCATAAAAGATGTTCTAGATATTAATAATTACAACTTGGACCCCTCAATTTGGGTAATTTGCACTTTACCCCAAATTAGGGTTTCTAAGCATGGGAATTGCTTCCACAGCTGCACCTTGGTGCTCAAGCTTGGGAAATCCCTCAAACTTTACCATAACCATTCTCATGATGTCTCAACATCAAAGGAACATCTTATCTTGTGAATTTTGTAAGTTCAACCCTTAAACTGGGTAATTTGCACATAGGTCCCTGCATACAACACAATGCTACAATTTTATACAAAAAGGAGCAATATTGAAAGTAAATGTTCCTGAGGAACTTAATTACATGCCAGGGAGTGTTCACAAGTATATTAATTACATATTTAGGCAAAACTTCCAGGGTTAGGTCATAACCCAGGTCAGGGGTGTTACACCAACCACGACCGTGGCGTGTCGTCTTCAACCTCCGACCAACACCTATTTGCAGCTCCTGTACGAGATCGATTGGAGGTGTTTCGCTTACCAAATAAGGTCGCCATGAGGCCGCCGCACCTACAGAAGAAGTTTGGAGATTGTTTGATAGATCAGAGAGCCGCTAAATCGATTTACCAAGCAAACCCTCTACAACTCGTTTGTGGAGCATAGAGCAAAGTAGAACTGATTAGCTCGATGTCGATCCAAGATCGTTTGGGAGCGTTGACCGAAGCAACGACCATTTGCTTACAAATGATTTCCAAACCATTTGATATCAAACAGTTTACAGACCATTTAGGCATCTGCTCCCAAGACCGTTTGCCAAAGTCAAAGATGAAGACCGTTCGGTGATTAAACGGTTTGCAAACCGTTCGCTGCTGCCAATCAGTGAAGACCATTTGATCTGTGCACATGAAACCATTTGCTCTCAAACGGTCTCCAGACCGTTTGCTTTCAAACGGTCTCCAGACCGTTTGCTTTCAAACGGTCTCCAGACCGTTTTCTTTCAAACGGTCTCCAGACCGTTTGGAGAAGATATTTCCAGGACTGTTTGGTCTATTTCTACAGACCGTTTGGGATTGTTTTAAATGAAATTGTTTGATCTCTTATTACCCAAGACCATTTGGGGTCAGTCCTGTGCCTATAAATAGGACCCCAAGGGTCCTCATTTGGGCATCAGATCCGGACGCCGCCAGGCTGCCCGAACACAATTCCGATCCAAATCCAGTCCAGTTTACGCCAGTTCCATTTCACCTACTGCCTGTGCTGCAACCAAGGAGGCTGAGGAGAGAAGGAAGACGGAGCGAGGGAGACTGTCCGGTCTGTCTTGGCAACTCCCGTTCGCATCCAGATCTGCTATGACATGACGTAGGAGGTTGTATCTTCTTCACCGAGCTGCGACTACCTTCTGCACTGAGTTCATGGCGGATTTCTCTCTCTTTCTCATTCTTCTTGTTTCTTGCATCATGAGCGAGTAGTACCTTTTTGCTGGGGTGTGGGGACTAGCCCCGCTGCCCATGCAAACCATGTTCTTTTGTTAAACTTGCCATGGAAATGTATATAACTCTTCATCTTGTGGTTAACCGTTATGCTTTTAGTTTGATTAATTGATTGCTTTCATCTCTGTTCTATCTATATTGCGAGAACATCTATATGTAGGATAGAATGTCGTTTAACAAGTTGACTCCTTGATGAGAACTTCTGAAAGGATTCCCTGAGGTCGTAAGTGTATGATCCGTGAGGGGACGAGCCATCTAGCCTTCGCTGACGCTTCTGTGTGCCTAACGCCTTAATAGGGGGTTCACAACCTTAGTTGGATTTTGTATCTTCTTGTTAATCGTCGATGTTTGCTCGTATATTAATTTCCTGCTCGCTTATCGATTAATGTGGTTGACTCCCAAACTAGAAATAGAATGGGATTTCTTCAGAGCCATAAGTAAGTGATCTGGATGGTGATGAGACATCTAATGCCTAAGGTGATGCTTACGCGAACCTAACGCCCTCACGGGGGGTTGTGCAACAGCTCTATTTGGATTAATATATCTTGCCTGATTTGTTTGCAATTGAATGTGTTTGCGCGTTTAGCGGTGGTGAAACCCGGTACCATCCCAGCGATTCCATATCATTGATCTAAACCCAACTATATTCAGCCTTTACTTTCTTGCCATTAGTTTAAGTAACCTCAAATCAACCAATCATTCTAAATATTAGTTTTACTTGAGCTAGATTTGACTGACAAGGATTCTTAAAAAGGTTGTCCTTTGGGCTCGATCCTTAACTATACTGTGATAAGACTCGTCCGCTTGCGGGTGGTATTATTGCACTTTGGTTTTGGTAAAAGCTCGGGGATTTCAACCCCGAGTGAGTTTATTAGTGCGTTCAAAAATACCACATCAAATGTATGTACTCTTATCATACCTATGACCTCATCATTCAGTTCCTCAACCTGAAGACATATGTCATCGAGTAACATTGTTCTTTAGACATATACTATGTTTGTGTCATCATCTCATGATGAGACAAACATAATAGATGAAATTACCTTTATTAGTATCAAATTAGGTATCTAATGCCCCATTGCAGACATCATATGATTGGATCTATGGACATACATACCAACACTAAGATCCACATCATATGTAGCAACTTGTTGTTAATGAAGATTTGTACTGGAACCAGTGTAGGTCAATTGACTCAACTCTTGATCAGATCGGTTGGCCTCCTGGTCATTCAGTTGGTCTCTTAAATCCGCTGACTGATCTCTAGTTCTAGTAATGTTTGGACTCTTCTAGTTGATCAGTTGGGCTACCATCCGATCAGATGGCTCCTCCTGTTGTCTAGCCTCCTCGGTCCTCCAATCGATTGGTTGGGCCACCAGTCGATCAGTCAACTCCTCCTATCATCTGGCCTCCTCAGTCCTCCAGTCGACCCATTTGACTTAAGAGTCAGTCGGTTCGTCTGGTGCAAAATGCCTTCTTTTCCATAATAGGAAATGAAACTATCCTATTCCTGTTTAACTTATTATATTATAATCAGGAAACTTCAAGTTACATTCGAGGGGAGCATAGGCAGGCATACATTAATTCTATTAGATAAGGAAAAGGAGAGAGAGGCTTGGTATATAAACTAGATTATAAAAGGAAGGAATAAAACCATTCAACCATGTACACAGTTCTAGGGGTTATAGGCCATAACCATGCTTACATCCACAATCAAAAATATTTTTAGGGCGATGCGTATATATATATATATATATATATATATATATATATATATATATATATATATAATTGGATATTTTGATTGATTATTTTAAATATTCACATTGTATGCGATAAAATAAATGATAAAATAAAAAATTGATCACACTGATTAAATCCCAAAGCACAGTAAATTAATGTGGCTCTGATACCATATAGGAAATATGGATACAAAGATGGAAATAGAAACAAATTTTCTTGCCATGTTCCCCATGGCCAAGGGATTGCATCAATAACTATGTATTGGAAAGGAATGTTATAAGGCATATACTTGGTTCTGGAGCAAGTCCAACGACTATCCTTACAGTGGCATGCTTCTTTTGCAAGCAGCACCTAGACGGTTATCGGTGGTGGCATCCTGGTGTAGTACCATAGATGGTGGTTGACGACATCCTCCTAGCATATGGCAACAGACTCCACACCTCTATATAGTTTGCACAAACCATTGGGAGCTCCTCATTGTGATCCCAAATCCAACATGAAGGAGTTGTGTTTTTGAATGTAAACATGCATCATTCACTTTCTCTCCCTTATTGTCTCTCCCTTTTATGGGTAAAACTTGCTCAGATTCTCACGTTACCACAAATTTGAGAGGACAACAATTGTCAGACTTTGTTGTTGTATCTTTGAAAGTCTAGACTGCCCCCCTTTATATAGGATGACCAACGTCAGGGTTTCCATATCATCTAAGAGTCTAAGAGATGGAATTTCTTGATTTTTCTAAAAGTTTTCAATGAAGAAATGATTGATTCATCACTAAACCGATGGGTTCACATGTAATCCGGTCAGTTCAACACTTGAATCGATCAGTTCACTATGTTTTCTATTTGCAAATATATTGGTTTTTAATATCTTATTAATACACAACATGAAGTCGGCATAAATCCTTGATCCAATCATATTAATCAACCAACTGGTTGGTTCACAACCTGAATTAGTCAATTCATACATCTGAACGAGTCGGTATATTAGCTGAATCAGTCGTTTTAGATTTTTGATAGCTAATCTTGTTTAAACTGAATACCTAGCACTCTAGTAATCAAGTTAAACCTTATTCATGAGTAAACTCCTATTCTATGTGTATTCTATGTGTGTTACTCTATAGGTACCAAATTATGTTGGCAATGAATGTCCATAACCAGTTTATGACATCACAAACAATGAGAAGTATCTAGCAACACATCATTTCTACCCAATTAATTGGAAAGTTGGATAACAACATCAACCTACAATCCATGATTAGTGTTATAGTGATTGTATAATTCCTTTGTTATCTAATATCCAGATTGAAATTGAGACATGGAATCCTCATCCTCTTAACATTCAATCCATCTTCCTATAACTAGAGCAGACTATCTGAGATGCATTTGAGCTCACATATCATATATTAAATCACATGAGCATGGTCACACATTTCTCAGTATCGCTTATCAAGTGGCCAGGATATCAACTCTAGTAGGAGGGACACATACCATCTACATCACTGACAATCAATACCCATGTGTCAAAACGTATCTGGGCATCACCTTTATGGCAACCCTTATTCAAGATCACGTTGGTGGATGTCAAAATACATTGAACGACATGTGATGAGTATAGTGACTTCAGGTATAAGAACCAAAATAACCATTATCATTGTGAGAGTTGATTCTAACTATCATTCAATGGTCTCCATGTATCACTCTCATGGTGGGTCAGTCTGATACATTGTTTTCTAATATGTATCTATGTGTTTGACTTGATATCCCATATCATAAATCATGAGACTCTATTATCAGTCAAAAAACATTCTATTCTTATATATTCGTTTTGTTTATTTTGCTTCCACAGTAAGATCTGACTAGGGATATAACAAGAATGCATGTACTCTTATCATACATATTATTTCATTATTCGGGTACTCAATTTGAAGACATGTCATCGAGCTGCATAATTTTTTAGACATCTACCATGTTTGTGTCATCATCTCATGATCGAGACAAAAATAATACACAAAATTACCTTTATAATTGTCAAATGATTGGCTCTATGGGCATACATACCAACACATCAGTAGTACATCAATCAAATATGTCAATCTTCTCAAGAAGCATCCAAATCTCATCTATATCTGGGAAAGCAAATAATGATTCTCTAGGTCACCAATCTATCATGAAAAACACCTCCTCATCAGATTTGAGGTAGAATAAGGCATTGTAGGTGAAGATCAATGCTAAAGCTATGGCAGAGGACTTGGTGTGGGAATGCTTTATGACTTCCTTTATGGGCCACTACAAATGATGTCAAATAAGAGGAGGATGGAAATAGTAAGAAAATACATTGTGTAAGCTTGAATAATGGCTTGTAGTTTCTATAGGTTGCTTGGTGATGTTGTGGCTATGCATGAAATAGAAAAAAGGGCTAAGCCTCACAAAAACTTATTAGTAAAGATCTAATGGATGTTGCCAATCTTTAAAACACACACCACATGCTTTAGTGATATCATGTTGAGGTCACGGTGGTCATTAGCAGGCTTTGGTGATAGACATCCCTCATAAATATAGAATTATGGTGGTGGAGTTGATGGGATTCTAGACTCTATAGGGATAAGTAGGAAAATGGAAGCAGTGGTTGAGAATGTTTAAATCGGCTTATGGGGGTCAAGAACTATCTGTTGCATCCTAGATGGGTGATTGGATGCTCTAGAGGGGGGGTGAATAGAGCTGAAAGCACTTAAACAAAACTCATTAAACCTTCAAAATATATGACAAGATAAGGTTGGTAAATAGGCAATTTGAGTGCAACTAAATCATGCATAGCAAGGATAAGAGAGATTGAACATGCACCAATTAGACAAGCTATTTAGAGTGGTTCCACACTTCAAACTAGAAGTGTGTCAGTCCACTTTCCTAGAGAGGTCAACCTCTAGGACTTCCAACAATTGCACTCTTATATTCACTTATAAGACTTACAATACATGACCGACAAAGGACTTACCTATCCAATACAAAGAGTCTTCAACCTTACCAAGGACTTACCCACTTTGCAAGAGTCTTCCGCTTTTCTCCAAGGACTTACCCACTCTTGCACAAGTCTTCAGCCTTGCAGGAATTACCCACTCTTCATGGATCTTCCGCCTTTGACTTCACCTTCACTCGGAGAAGCTTCCACCAAGGACTTACCCACTTGAGCAAGGAGTCTTCTGCCTTCACCAAGGGCTTACCCACTCTAGCTCCAAGTCTTTAGCCTTAATCTTCACCAAGGGACGCCTTCCCTTGTTTTTCTTCACCTCTCTTTGACAAGAGAGAGAACCTTCATCTTCATGATTGTAAATGAGAGAAGTGGAGGTGGTGGAAGTGAGAGCCTCACAAGATATACATGTAGAACTAGCTCTCTTACAGATTTCCTACTCACTCTAATGGATGTAGCAAGTGATTAAGCTTAGAGAGAGAGAGAGAGGAGGCTGTAGGAAGCACTCAACTATAGAATAGGAACCTCACAAAGAGTTTGCAATGAATGCTCAACCTTGGAATGAAGCCCAAGGGGTCCTATTTATAGCTGGGGATGCCTCTTAGCCTTTGGGAACACTTGTGAATGAAAACTAGCCATTTTGTGGCTTGCAACGGATCTATTTTCACTTGTTGCAACTCCACAATGGCTAGAAACACTTTTCTGCACTTTTCCATACAGTGCAATCGGTCGAGTTCTAATGGGTGTAACTCGACCGATCAAGTAGGAGGCAAACTGATGTTTAAAGGATCAGTCGAGTTTGTCCTGAGGAAACTCGACCGACCATTTCAACTGGAAATGGCCTACTACCCAATCGGTCGAGTTCTGTGAGTGCACAACTCGACCGATGCAATCTTCAGAAAATCGACCAAGGTGGATCATCGAGTTTCAGGGTGGGAAACTCGACCGACCAAGTGCCTGTAATTGATTTTCAAAGATGCATCTAAAGTGCTCTAATATTCGATCTAAGTGCTCCTGATATTTTTCTAAGCTTAATTACAAGTCATACAATCATTACAAGTGATTTACAACATGATTCTAATGGATATACATCATATTACAAAAACGTCCACTTGTATTGACTTTGACTTGTCTTTTCTCCAATTTGATATGCGCAAGTTAGGGCATTTGGAGTGTGTCTATACCTAATCTGAAATCACTCAAGTAGAGACATTAGACACCAATATGTGGAATGGTTAGTCATCATCAAAACACGGGTTTAGTCAATTTAGACGTGAGTCAACATTGACCTAATTGACCTTGAGTCAACAATCTCCCCCTTTTTGAAGATGACAAACCATTCCATAAATGTATTGAAAGCTTTTAAGTAAAATCATACCTTTGGAGAAACCTAGGTGTTTCAATAGAATTGAGTTCATATGCTCCCCCTCAATTGATGTGCATGGAGTTCTCATACTCCCCCTCAATTGATGTTATTTCTCCTGCATGGTTAGCTTTCATAACATTTATAGAATACTATGTCTTCTACTCATATATGTTCTACACATATATGTCTTCTCCCCTTTACCTTCTCCCCTTTATATGGACATGCTTCTCTACTTCATGTAAGACATGCCTTCTTCCTCTTTTAAAAGAAGACATACCTTTCTCCCCCTTTGTCATTTCAAAAAGTGGGGTTATGAAGAAAATAAGAAACATCACTTGTTAAAGAGAAAGGAGATAACACAAATATATATAATGAGAGTAGAAGAGCACAGATAGGGGCTTGTCCAAGCATAGAAAGAAAAACAAATTAAAGCATATACTTGAACAACCCAAAATGCAAGATAAAGTGCTGCAGAAAAACAATAAGTTGCAATATTGACCCTCGAGATGACGGAATTTGATCAAAAATCATCAGAGCTCATGGCGAAGCGATGAGTCTTGCTTAGAAGGTCGTTTCTGCATGAAAAACACTAATCTTGCACCAAAAACCGAAACTGGAGCAAAAAGCTGCATAAAATCCAAAACTACTCCAATTTCTACATATAATGTAGATCTATGTACCCTGCATCACAATGTTATGCAAGCAACTCAAGATAGTAGATATGCAATTTAAGAAATAATCTTGAGCATGTGTGAGACAAGAAACAAGCATAGCATATAGATGAGCAAAGATGCTAATTTAAAATAAGGTTAGAACTACATGTATATGAACTACTAGTAGATGATATCACAAGTTAGGACTACTAGTAGGATCTAGATCATAGTAAGAGATACCAAAAGATACACAAGATAAAGAAAGCTATGAGTATATGAAGAGATATATCCAAACAAAGAGATATGCAATTTTAGAAGCATGAAAGGATATAACTCACAAGACATGCATCCTTACCAAAATATGATTACCCCTAAGAACCTCAAGGTTGTATCAAAACAAGATATACACCTAGATAGATGTAGCAAGTTAGAGCACAATGGAAGCAATTTAAGATACAACCAAGAGATTTAAAGAGTTCATCATCAAAACCTGCAAAACAACTCAAAGCAAGTAATTGCAAGATATAGATATACCAATTTAGAGCAATTAGAGAGATAGAGTTGTAAGCAAGATAGGCAATTTATAACTAGGCAATATGCATATATAAAGATACCAAAAGAGAGTGCCAAAGAATAAGGCTATTGGTTGAGAAAATCTAGTTGAGAGGGAAATTCTCATTCAATAAGCCAACTGTGTATTCTGTGCACAGTGTTATCGGTCGAGTTCTGTGCATGGACAACTCGACCGATGACAGCTGTTGGCAACACCTATTGGTGCCCATCGGTCGAGTTTCACTAGGGCAAACTCGACCGACAGAGCAGCTGTCAAAAAGCACATATATTTCATAAAAACATATTTAAAGGCATGCTAAAAATACAAACCATATCTAAACATGTCTACGCAAGTTAGTAATGCACTATAGAAGCATTAGAAACAGTTTTTGAGCAAGAGTGTGAAGGGAAACACAAAATACCACTTTTGACTCAAAAACCATATGTATAGTGCACACTAACTTGACAAAAACAAGTTAGGATAGGTTATAAAAACATTTACCTTTGTGCTTATTATTTCCTTTTCCACTTGTTGTCACCCTCTACACATCTCACCTTTCTTCTTTCATGTGGATTGAGAAGTCAATTTGCAAATTAGTGGCTCAAGTCAATCCATTTGCAAGTACCTACAAGAAGAAAGATGAAATGGTCCCCAATCATGTTTTTGGGTCTGGAGGGATTAGTTTAGCAACCCAAATCTGATTGCTTTTGGGTGCTTTCCTTAAAGGACAGCAATTAGAATAATGACCAATTTCATTGCAATAGTTGCATGTGCCCATAGTCTTGGAACTAGAGGATTCTCCATGGAATATTGGAGGTCATTTATCTTTGTTGTTCCCTTGACTACTATCATATCCAAAACCATGTCTACCAATTTGTTTAGTAGTATAGTGTAGGATATCATTAAGATTCTTTTTACCCACTAAGAATCTTTGCAAAGAAGATCTCAAACTATCATTATCATGCTTAAGAGAAGCAATAGTAGAAGACAATTGATTAATATTATCTCTAGCATGTAAAAGATCATTTTCTAAGCAAAGAGATTTAGTTGAAAGAGAATCTCTATCAATATGAAGAGCAGCAACATCATTCTCTCTATTTGTAGAACTAGAACAAGATTCATGCCCATTGATTTTAGTAAGCAAGGAGGCATTTTCTATTTCTAATTCATGCAAAACAAAATCTTTGTCCTTATTTTCAGATTTAAGCATCAATGTCATGCATGAGAGAATCAATAATTAAAGTATGCTCTTCATTAGAACTAGGCATGAGAGGTTGAGCTTCTATAAATTTTATCTTATCAAGCAAACTAGCATTTTCAAGTTTAAGAGAGTCTACTTGGCTAAGAAAATCATTTTTATCATTAAGCAAACAAGAATTAGCATATTCAAGATCATCTAGTTCTATATGCAAATTATCAACAATTCTAGCAAGCTTTTTGTTTTTCTTTTTAGAAGACTTATAAGAGGCACAAATATCATGAATAATAGCAATTAAAGATTCTTTATATAAAGAGTCTAGATTTACCTCACTTGAGTCTTCACTTGTTGACGCTATAAGGGCAAAATGGCATTCTCCTTCATCACTAGAGCTTGAGCTTGATCCTTCACATGAATCTTCACTTGAGCTTGAGTTGGAGGAGCCACTTGAGCTTGAGTGCCATTTCTCCTTCTTGTGAAGATGGGTCTTTTTGCCTTGTGGGCAATCTTCCTTGTAGTGACCCTTCTTTCCACATGTGAAGCACCGGATGGAGGAGGACTTGCCTTTATAGAGTCTACCCTTGGAGTACATGGCATCTTCTTCAACTTAAGAGGATGGAGAAGCTTGACCAACAATAGCCTTGATTTGAGCTTTGATTTCAGCCTTCTTCATTCTCTTGAGTTCTTTCTCCTCTTGTCTTTCTACTTCCTCCCTCTTGTCAAGTGTGGCTTCATGTGCTTGTAGATTTCCAATGAGCTCTTCAATAGGAATATCCCTAAGAGACCTTGCTTCTTCAATAGAAGTCACCTTGGATTCCCACCTCTTGGGGAGAGTTCTAAGGATCTTTGAGTTGATCTCTCCACTAGACATAGGATGTCCTAGAACAGCAAGACCATTCAAGATGGTGTTGAGCCTTGAGTACATGTTGGCTATGCTCTCCTCCTTTCCCATCTTGAAGTTCTCAAGAAACCCTTTGAGCATGAAGACTTTGTTTTCCTTCACTTGATCTGTCCCTTCATAAGTGATTCAAAGCTTTCTCCATACCTCATAGGCCATCTCACAAGAAGAAATTCGGTTGAACTCAGTGGGGGTCATGGATAAATATAAAATGTGCATGGCTCTAGCATTCAAGGTTGCTTTCATCAAGATGGCTTCATCCCATTCTTCAATATTTGTCTTTGGTAGAATGTATGGGTTGTTCACCATTTGCCACATCTCAAGACTTGATCCTTGGATGTAGAATTGAAGTCTTCTTCTCCAATAGAGGAAGTTGCTCCCATCAAAGATTGGAAGGCTGGTCGAGAGTCTCCCTCCTAGGTAGTCACCCATCTTCTCCTACTTGTTGAAGTATGCTTGGAGAAGACCCGCTCTGATACCACTTGTTGGATCCTAGATGGGTGATTGGATGCTCTAGAGGGGGGTGAATAGAGCTGAAAGCACTTAAACAAAACTCATTAAACCTTCAAAATATATGACAAGATAAGGTTGGTAAATAGGCAATTTGAGTGCAACTAAATCATGCATAGCAAGGATAAGAGAGATTGAACATGCACCAATTAGACAAGCTATTTAGAGTGGTTCCACACTTCAAACTAGAAGTGTGTCAGTCCACTTTCCTAGAGAGGTCAACCTCTAGGACTTCCAACAATTGCACTCTTATATTCACTTATAAGACTTACAATACATGACCAACAAAGAACTTACCTATCCAATACAAAGAGTCTTCAACCTTACTAAGGACTTACCCACTTTGCAAGAGTCTTCGGCCTTTCTCCAAGGACTTACCCACTCTTGCACAAGTCTTCAGCCTTACAGGAATTACCCACTCTTCTTGGATCTTCCGCCTTTGACTTCACCTTCACTCGAAGAAGCTTCCACCAAGGACTTACCCACTTGAGCAAGGAGTCTTCTGCCTTCACCAAGGGCTTACCCACTCTAGCTCCAAGTCTTTAGCCTTAATCTTCACCAAGGGACGCCTTCCCTTGTTCTTCTTCACCTCTCTTGGATAAGAGAGAGAACCTTCATCTTCATGATTGCAAATGAGAGAAGTGGAGGTGGTGGAAGTGAGAGCCTCACAAGATATACATGTAGGACTATCTCTCTTATAGATTTCCTACTCACTCTAATGGATGTAGCAAGTGATTAAGCTTAGAGAGAGAGGAGGTTGTAGGAAGCACTCAACTATAGAATAGAAACCTCACAAAGAGTTTGCAATGAATGCTCAACCTTGGAATGAAGCCCAAGGGGTCCTATTTATAGCTGGGGATGCCTCTTAGCCTTTGAGAACACTTGTGAACGAAAACTAGCCATTTTGTGGCTTGCAACGGATCTATTTTCACTTGTTGCAACTCCACAAAGGCTACAAACACTTTTCTACACTTTTCCATACAGTGCAATCGGTCGAGTTCTAATGGGTGTAACTCGACCGATCAAGTAGGAGGCAAACCGTTGTTTAAAGGATCGGTCGAGTTTGTCTTAAGGAAACTCGACCGACCATTTCAACTGGAAATGGCCTACTACCCAATCGGTCGAGTTCTGTGAGTGCACAACTCGACCGATGCAATCTTCAGAAAATCGACCAAGGTGGATCGGTCGAGTTTCAGGGTGGGAAACTCGACCGACCAAGTGCCTGTAATTGATTTTCAAAGATGCATCTAAAGTGCTCTAATATTCGATCTAAGTGCTCCTGATATTTTTCTAAGATTAATTACAAGTCATACAATCATTACAAGTGATTTACAACATGATTCTAATGGATATACATCATATTACAAAAATGTCCACTTGTATTGACTTTGACTTGTCTTTTCTCCAATTTGATATGCGCAAGTTAGGGAATTTGGAGTGTGTCTATACCTAATCTGAAATCACTCAAGTAGAGACATTAGACACCAATATGTGGAATGGTTAGTCATCATCAAAACACGGGTTTAGTCAATTTAGACGTGAGTCAACATTGACCTAATTGACCTTGAGTCAACAATCTCCCCCTTTTTGAAGATGACAAATCATTCCATAAATGTATTGAAAGATTTTAAGTAAAAGCATACCTTTGGAGAAACCTAGGGGTTTCAATAGAATTGAGTTCATCTCCTCCCCCTCAATTGATGCGCATGGAGTTCTCATACTCCCCCTCAATTGATGTTATTTCTCCTGCATGGTTAGCTTTCATAACATTTATAGAATACTATGTCTTCTACTCATATATGTTCTACACATATATGTCTTCTCCCCTTTACCTTCTCCCCTTTATATGGACATGCTTCTCTACTTCATGTAAGACATGCCTTCTTCCTCTTTTAAAAGAAGACATACCTTTCTCCCCATTTGTCATTTCAAAAAGTGGGGTTATGAAGAAAATAAGAAACATCACTTGTTAAAGAGAAAGGAGATAACACAAATATATATAAGGAGAGTAGAAGAGAACAGATAGGGGCTTGTCCAAGCATAGAAAGAAAAACAAATTAAAGCATATACTTGAACAACCCAAAATGCAAGATAAAGTGATGTAGAAAAACAATAAGTTGCAATATTGACCCTCAAGATGACGGAATTTGATCAAAAACCATTAGAGCTCATGGCAAAGCGATGAGTCTTGCTTAGAATGTCGTTTCTGCATGAAAAACACTAATCTTGCACCAAAAACCGAAACTGGAGCAAAAAGCTGCATAAAATCCAAAACTACTCCAATTTCTACATATAATGTAGATCTATGTACCCTGCATCACAATGTTATGCAAGCAGCTCAAGATAGTAGATATGCAATTTAAGAAATAATCTTGAGCATGTATGAGACAAGAAACAAGCATAGCATATAGATGAGCTAAGATTCCAATTAAAAATAAGGTTAGAACTACATGTATATGAACTACTAGTAGATGATATCACAAGTTAGGACTACTAGTAGGATCTAGATCATAGCAAGAGATACCAAAAGATACACAAGATAAAGCAAGCTATGAGTAGATGAAGAGATATATCCAAACAAAGAGATATGCAATTTTAGAAGCATGAAAGGATATAACTCACAAGACATGCATCCTTACCAAAAGATGATTACCCCTAAGAACCTCAAGGTTGTATCAAAACAAGATATACACCTAGATAGATGTAGCAAGTTAGAGCACAACGGAAGCAATTTAAGATACAACCAAGACATTCAAAGAGTTCATCATCAAAACCTGCAAAACAACTCAAAGCAAGTAATTGCAAGATATAGATATACCAATTTAGAGCAATTAGAGAGATAAAGTTGTAAGCAAGATAGGCAATTTAGAACATGGAAATATGCATATATAAAGATACCAAAAGAGAGTGCCAAATAATAAGGCTAT
Organism: Alisma plantago-aquatica; assembly: GCA_963693085.1. NCBI lineage: Eukaryota > Viridiplantae > Streptophyta > Magnoliopsida > Alismatales > Alismataceae > Alisma > Alisma plantago-aquatica. The sequence continues at coordinate 354,564,920 of OY856412.1, forward strand.
TGGTTGAGAAAATCTAGTTGAGAGGGAAATTCTCATTCAATAAGCCTACTGTGTATTTCAGTGCACAGTGTTATCGGTCGAGTTCTGTGCATGGACAACTCGACCGATGACAGTTGTTGGCAACACCTATTGGTGCCCATCGGTGGAGTTTTACTAGGGCAAACTCGACCGACAGAGCAGCTGTCAAACAGCACATATATTTCATAAAAACATATTTAAAGGCATGCTAAAAATACAAACCATATCCAAACATGTCTAAGCAAGTTAGTAATGCACTATAGAAGCATTAGAAACAGTTTTTGAGCAAGAGTGTGAAGGGAAACACAAAATACCACTTTTGACTCAAAAACCATATGTATAGTGCACACTAACTTGACAAAAACAAGTTAGGATAGGTTATAAAAACATTTACCTTTGTGCTTACCATTTCCTTTTCCACTTGTTGTCACCCTCTACACATCTCACCTTTCTTCTTTCATGTGGATTGAGAAGTCAATTTGCAAATTAGTGGCTCAAGTCAATCCATTTGCAAGTACCTACAAGAAGAAAGATGAAATAGTCCCCAATCATGTTTTTGGGTCCGGAGGGATTAGTTTAGCAACCCAAATCTGATTGCTTTTGGGTGCTTTCCTAAAAGGACAACAAGTAGAATATTGACCAATTTCATTGCAATAGTTGCATGTGCCCATAGTTTTGGAACTAGAGGATTCTCCATGGAATATTGGAGGTCATTTATCTTTGTTGTTCCCTTGACTACTATCATATCCTAAACCATGTCTACCAATTTGTTTAGTAGTATAGTGTAGGATATCATTAAGATTCTTTTTACCCACTAAGAATCTTTGCAAAGAAGATCTCAAACTGTCATTATCATGCTTAAGAGAAGCAATAGTAGAAGACAATTGATTAATATTATCTCTAGCATGTAAAAGATCATTTTCTAAGCAAAGAGATTTAGTTGAAAGAGAATCTCTATCAATATGAAGAGCAGCAACATCATTCTCTCTATTTGTAGAACTAGAAAAAGATTCATTCCCATTGATTTTAGCAAGCAAGGAGGCATTTTCTATTTCTAATTCATGCAAAACAAAATCTTTGTCCTTGTTTTCAAATTTAAGAACATCAATGTCATGCACGAGAGAATCAACAATTAAAGTATTCTCTTCATTAGAACTAGGCATGAGAGGTTGAGCTTCTAGAAATTTTATCTTATCAAGAAAACTAGCATTTTCAAGTTTAAGAGAGTCTACTTGGCTAAGAAAATCATTTTTATCATTAAGCAAGCAAGACTTAGCATATTCAAGATCATCTAGTTCTATATGCATATTATCAACAATTCTAGCAAGCTTTTTGTTTTTCTTTTTAGAAGACTTATAAGAGGCACAAATATCCTGAATAATAGCAATTAAAGATTCTTTATCTAAAGAGTCTAGATTTACCTCACTTGAGTCTTCACTTGTTGATGTTATAAGAGCAAAATGGCATTCTCCTTCATCACTAGAGCTTGAGCTTGATCCTTCACATGAATCTTCACTTGAGCTTGAGTTGGAGGAGCCACTTGAGCTTGAGTGCCATTTCTCCTTCTTGTGAAGATGGGTCTTTTTGCCTTGTGGGCAATCTTCCTTGTAGTGACCCTTCTTTCCACATGTGAAGCACCGGATGGAGGAGGACTTGCCTTTGTAGAGTCTACCCTTAGAGTACATGGCATCTTCTTCAACTTGAGAGGATGGAGAAGCTTGACCAACAATAGCCTTGATTTGAGCTTTTATTTCAGCCTTCTTCATTCTCTTGAGTTCTTTCTCCTCTTGTCTTTCTACTTCCTCCCTCTTGTCAAGTGTGGCTTCATGTGCTTGTAGATTTCCAATGAGCTCTTCAATAGGAATATCCCTAAGAGACCTTGCTTCTTCAATAGAAGTCACCTTGGATTCCCACCTCTTGGGGAGAGTTATAAGGATCTTTGAGTTGATCTCTCCACTAGACATAGGATGTCCTAGACCAGCAAGACCATTCAAGATGGTGTTGAGCCTTGAGTACATGTTGTCTATGCTCTCCTCCTTTCCCATCTTGAAGTTCTCAAGAAACCCTTTGATCATGTAGACTTTGCTTTCCTTCACTTGATCTGTCCCTTCATAAGTGATGCAAAGCTTTCTCCATACCTCATAGGCCGTCTCACAAGAAGAAATTCGGTTGAACTCGATGGGGGTCATGGAGGCATATAAAATGTGCATGGCTCTAGCATTCAAGGTTGCTTTCATCAAGGTGGCTTCATCCCATTCTTCAATATTTGTCTTTGGTAGAATGTATGGGTTGTTCACCATTTGCCACATCTCAAGACTTGATCCTTGGATGTAGAGTTGAAGTCTTCTTCTCCAATAGAGGAAGTTGCTCCCATCAAAGATTGGAAGGCTGGTCGAGAGTCTCCCTCCTAGGTAGTCACACATCTTCTCCTACTTGTTGAAGTATGCTTGGAGAAGACCCGCTCTGATACCACTTGTTGGATCCTAGATGGGTGATTGGATGCTCTAGAGGGGGGTGAATAGAGCTGAAAGCACTTAAACAAAACTCATTAAACCTTCAAAATATATGACAAGATAAGGTTGCTAAATAGGCAATTTGAGTGCAACTAAATCATGCATAGCAAGGATAAGAGAGATTGAACATGCACCAATTAGACAAGCTATTTAGAGTGGTTCCACACTTCAAACTAGAAGTGTGTCAGTCCACTTGCCTAGAGAGGTCAACCTCTAGGACTTCCAACAATTGCACTCTTATATTCACTTATAAGACTTACAATACATGACCAACAAAGGACTTACCTATCCAATACAAAGAGTCTTCAACCTTACCAAGGACTTACCCACTTTGCAAGAGTCTTTGGCCTTTCTCCAAGGACTTACCCACTCTTGCACAAGTCTTCAGCTTTGCAGGAATTACCCACTCTTCTTGGATCTTCCGCCTTTGACTTCACCTTCACTCGGAGAAGCTTCCACCAAGGACTTACCCACTTGAGCAAGGAGTCTTCTGCCTTCACCAAGGGCTTACCCACTCTAGCTCCAAGTCTTTATCCTTGATCTTCACCAAGGGACACCTTCCCTTGTTCTTCTTCACCTCTCTTGGACAAGAGAGAGAACCTTCATCTTCATGATTGCAAATGAGAGAAGTGGAGGTGGTGGAAGTGAGAGCCTCACAAGATATACATGTAGGACTAGCTCTCTTACAGATTTCCTACTCACTCTAATGGATGTAGCAAGTGATTAATCTTAGAGAGAGAGAGGAGGTTGTAGGAAGCACTCAACTATAGAATAGGAACCTCACAAAGAGTTTGCAATGAATGCTCAACCTTGGAATGAAGCCCAAGGGGTCCTATTTATAGCTGGGGATGCCTCTTAGCCTTTGGGAACACTTGTGAATGAAAACTAGCTGTTTTGTGGCTTGCAACGGATCTATTTTCACTTGTTGCAACTCCACAACGGCTAGAAACACTTTTCTGCATTTTTCCGTACAGTGCAATCGGTCGAGTTCTAATGGGTGTAACTCGACCGATCAAGTAGGAGGCAAACCGATGTTTAAAGGATCGGTCGAGTTTGTCCTGAAGAAACTCGACTGACCATTTCAACTGGAAATGGCCTACTACCCAATTGGTCGAGTTTTGTGAGTGCACAACTCGACCGATGCAATTTTCAGAATATCGACCAAGGTGGATCGATCGAGTTTCAGGGTGGGAAACTCGACCAACCAAGTGCCTGTAATTGATTTTCAAAGATGCATCTAAAGTGTTCTAATATTCGATCTAAGTGCTCCTGATATTTTTCTAAGCTTAATTACAAGTCATACAATCATTACAAGTGATTTACAACATGATTCTAATGGATATACATCATATTACAAAAATGTCCACTTGTATTGACTTTGACTTGTCTTTTCTCCAATTTGATATGCGCAAGTTAGGGCATTTGGAGTGTGTCTATACCTAATCTGAAATCACTCAAGTAGAGACATTAGACACCATTATGTGGAATGGTTAGTTATCATCAAAACACGGGTTTAGTCAATTTAGACGTGAGTCAACATTGACCTAATTGACCTTGAGTCAACAATCTCCCCCTTTTTGAAGATGACAAACAATTCCATAAATGTATTGAAAGCTTTTAAGTAAAATAATACCTTTGGAGAAACCTAGGGGTTTCAATAGAATTGAGTTCATATGCTCCCCCTCAATTGATGTGCATGGAGTTCTCAAACTCCCCCTCAATTGATGCTATTTCTCCTGCATGGTTAGCTTTCATAACATTTATAGAATACTGTGTCTTCTACTCATATATGTTCTACACATATATGTCTTCTCCCCTTTACCTTCTCCCCTTTATATGGACATGCTTCTCTACTTCATGTAAGACATGCCTTCTTCCTCTTTTAAAAGAAGACATACCTTTCTCCCCCTTTGTCATTTCAAAAAGTGGGGTTATGAAGAAAATAAGAAACATCACTTGTTAAAGAGAAAGGAGATAACACAAATATATATAAGGAGAGTAGAAGAGCACATATAGGGGCTTTTCCAAGCATAGAAAGAAAAACAAATTAAAGCATATACTTGAACAACCCAAAATGCAAGATAAAGTGATGCAGAAAAACAATAAGTTGCAATATTGACCCTCAAGATGACGGAATTTGGTCAAAAACCATCAGAGCTCATGGCAAAGCATTGATTCTTGCTTAGAAGGTCGTTTCTGCATGAAAAACACTAATCTTGCACCAAAAACCGAAACTGGAGCAAAAATCTGCATAAAATCCAAAACTACTCCAATTTCTACATATAATGTAGATCTATGCACCCTGCATCACAATGTTATGCAAGCAGCTCAAGATAGTAGATATGCAATTTAAGAAATAATCTTGAGCATTTGTGAGACAAGAAACAAGCATAGAATATAGATGAGCAAAGATGCCAATTAAAAATAAGGTTAGAACTACATGTATATGAACTACTAGTAGATGATATCACAAGTTAGGACTACTAGTAGGATCTAGATCATAGCAAGAGATACCAAAAGATACACAAGATAAAGCAAGCTATGAGTAGATGAAGAGATATATCCAAACAAAGAGATATGCAATTTTAGAAGCATGAAAGGATATAACTCACAAGACATGCATCCTTACCAAAAGATGATTACCCCTAAGAACTTCAATGTTGTATCAAAACAAGAAATACACCTAGATAGATGTAGCAAGTTAGAGCACAACGGAAGCAATTTAAGATACAACCAAGAGATTCAAAGAGTTCATCATCAAAACCTGCAAAACAACTCAAAGCAAGTAATTGCAAGATATAGATATACCAATTTAGAGCAATTAGAGAGATAGAGTTGTAAGCAAGATAGGCAATTTAGAACATGGCAATATGCATATATAAAGATACCAAAAGAGAGTGCCAAAGAATAAGTCTATTGGTTGAGAAAATCTAGTTGAGAGGGAAATTCTCATTCAATAAGCCAACTGTGTATTCTGTGCACAGTGTTATCGGTCGAGTTCTGTGCATGGACAACTCGACCGATGACAGCTGTTGGCAACACCTATTGGTGCCCATCGGTCGAGTTTCACTAGGGCAAACTCGACCGACAGAGCAGCTGTCAAAAAGCACATATATTTCATAAAAACATATTTAAAGTCATGCTAAAAATACAAACCATATCCAAACATGTCTAAGCAAGTTAGTAATGCACTATAGAAGCATTAGAAACAGTTTTTGAGCAAGAGTGTGAAGGGAAACACAAAATACCACTTTTGACTCAAAAACCATATGTATAGTGCACACTAACTTGACAAAAACAAGTTAGGATAGGTTATAAAAACATTTACCTTTGTGCTTACCATTTCCTTTTCCACTTGTTGTCACCCTCTACACATCTCACCTTTCTTCTTTGATGTGGATTGAGAAGTCAATTTGCAAATTAGTGGCTCAAGTCAATCCATTTGCAAGTACCTACAAGAATAAAGATGAAATGGTCCCCAATCATGTTTTTGGGTCTGTAGGGATTAGTTTAGCAACCCAAATCTGATTGCTTTTGGGTGCTTTCCTAAAAGGACAACAAATAGAATAATGACCAATTTCATTGCAATAGTTGCATGTGCCCATAGTCTTGGAACTAGAGGATTCTCCATGGAATATTGGAGGTCATTTATCTTTGTTGTTCCCTTGACTACTATCATATCCTAAACCATGTCTACCAATTTGTTTAGTAGTATAGTGTAAGATATCATTAAGATTCTTTTTACCCACTAAGAATCTTTGCAAAGAAGATCTCAAACTGTCATTATCATGCTTAAGAGAAGCAATAGTAGAAGACAATTGATTAATATTATCTCTAGCATGTAAAAGATCATTTTCTAAGCAAAGAGATTTAGTTGAAAGAGAATCTCTATCAATATGAAGAGCAGCAACATCATTCTCTCTATTTGTAGAACTAGAACAAGATTCATGCCCATTGATTTTAGCAAGCAAGGAGGCATTTTCTATTTCTAATTCATGCAAAACAAAATCTTTATCCTTGTTTTCAGATTTAAGAACATCAATGTCATGCATGAGAGAATCAACTATTAAAGTATGCTCTTCATTAGAACTAGGCATGAGAGGTTGAGCTTCTAGAAATTTTATCTTATCAAGCAAACTAGAATTTTCATGTTTAAGAGAGTCTACTTGGCTAATAAAACTATTTTTATCATTAAGCAAGCAAGAATTAGCATATTCAAGATCATCTAGTTCTATATGCAAATTATCAACAATTCTAGCAAGCTTTTTGTTTTTCTTTTTAGAAGACTTATAAGAGGCACAAATATCATGAATAATAGCAATTAAAGATTCTTTATCTAAAGAGTCTAGATTTACCTCACTTGAGTCTTCACTTGTTGACGCTATAAGGGCAAAATGGCATTCTCCTTCATCACTAGAGCTTGAGCTTGATCCTTCACATGAATCTTCACTTGAGCTTGAGTTGGAGGAGCCACTTGAGCTTGAGTGCCATTTCTCCTTCTTGTGAAGATGGGTCTTTTTGCCTTGTGGGCAATCTTCCTTGTAGTGACCCTTCTTTCCACATGTGAAGCACCAGATGGAGGAGGACTTGCCTTTGTAGAGTCTACCCTTGGAGTACATGGCATCTTCTTCAACTTGAGAGGATGGAGAAGCTTGACCAACAATAGCCTTGATTTGAGCTTTGATTTCAGCCTTCTTCATTCTCTTGAGTTCTTTCTCCTCTTGTCTTTCTACTTCCTCCCTCTTGTCAAGTGTGGCTTCATGTGCTTGTAGATTTCCAATGAGCTCTTCAATAGGAATATCCCTAAGAGACATTGCTTCTTCAATAGAAGTCACCTTGGATTCCCACCTCTTAGGGAGAGTTCTAAGGATCTTTGAGTTGATCTCTCCACTAGACATAGGATGCCCTAGAACAGCAAGACCATTCAAGATGGTGTTGAGCCTTGAGTACATGTTGGCTATGCTTTCCTCCTTTCCCATCTTGAAGTTCTCAAGTAACCCTTTGAGCATGTAGACTTTGCTTTCCTTCACTTGATCTGTCCCTTCATAAGTGACGCAAAACTTTCTCCTTACCTCATAGGCCGTCTCACAAGAAGAAATTCAGTTGAACTCGGTGGGGGTCATGGAGGCATATAAAATGTGCATGGCTCTAGCATTCAAGGTTGCTTTCATCAAGGTGGCTTCATCCCATTCTTCAATATTTGTCTTTGGTAGAATGTATGGGTTGTTCACCATTTGCCACATCTCAAGACTTGATCCTTGGATGTAGAATTGAAGTCTTCTTCTCCAATAGAGGAAGTTGCTCACATCAAAGATTGGAAGGCTGGTCGAGAGTCTCCCTCCTAGGTAGTCACCCATCTTCTCCTACTTGTTGAAGTATGCTTGGAGAATACCCACTCTGATACCACTTATTGGATCCTAGATGGGTGATTGGATGCTCTAGAGGGGGGTGAATAGAGCTGAAAGCACTTAAACAAAACTCATTAAAACTTCAAAATATATGACAAGATAAGGTTGCTAAATAGGAAATTTGAGTGCAACTAAATCATGCATAGCAAGGATAAGAGAGATTGAACATGCACCAATTAGACAAGCTATTTAGAGTGGTTCCACACTTTAAACTAGAAGTGTGTCAGTCCACTTGCCTAGAGAGGTCAACCTCTAGGACTTCCAACAATTACACTCTTATATTCACTTATAAGACTTACAATACATGACCAACAAAGGACTTACCTATCCAATACAAAGAGTCTTCAACCTTACCAAGGACTTACCCACTTTGCAAGAGTCTTCGGCCTTTCTCCAAAGACTTACCCACTCTTGCACAAGTCTTCAGCCTTGTAGGAATTACCCACTCTTCTTGGATCTTCCGCCTTTCACTTCACCTTCACTCGGAGAAGCTTCCACCAAGGACTTACCCACTTGAGCAAGGAGTCTTCTGCCTTCACCAAGGGCTTACCCACTCTAGCTCCAAGTCTTTAGCCTTGATCTTCACCAAGGGACGCCTTCCCTTGTTCTTCTTCACCTCTCTTGGACAAGAGAGAGAACCTTCATCTTCATGATTGCAAATGAGAGAAGTGGAGGTGGTGGAAGTGAGAGCCTCACAAGATATACATGTAGGACTAGCTCTCTTACAGATTTCCTACTCACTCTAATGGATGTAGCAAGTGATTAAGCTTAGAGAGAGAGAGGAGGCTGTAGGAAGCACTCAACTATAGAATAGGAACCTCACAAAGAGTTTGCAATGAATGCTCAACCTTGGAATGAAGCCTAAGGGGTCCTATTTATAGTTGGGGATGCCTCTTAGCCTTTGGGAACACTTGTGAATGAAAACTAGCCGTTTTGTGGCTTGCAACGGATCTATTTTCACTTGTTGCAACTCCACAACGGCTAGAAACACTTTTCTACACTTTTCCGTACAGTGCATTCGGTCGAGTTCTAATGGGTGTAACTCGACCAATCAAGTAGGAGGCAAACCGATGTTTAAAGGATCGGTCGAGTTTGTCCTGAGGAAACTCGACCGACCATTTCAACTAGAAATGGCCTACTACCCAATCGGTCGAGTTTTGTGAGTGCACAACTCGACCGATATAATCTTCAGAAAATCGACCAAGGTGGATCGGTCGAGTTTCAGGGTGGGAAACTCGACCGACCAAGTGCCTGTAATTGATTTTCAAAGATGCATCTAAAGTGTTCTAATATTCGATCTAAGTACTCCTGATATTTTTCTAAGCTTAATTACAAGTCATACAATCATTACAAGTGATTTACAACATGATTCTAATGGATATACATCATATTACAAAAATGTCCACTTGTATTGACTTTGACTTGTCTTTTCTCCAATTTGATATGCGCAAGATAGGGCATTTGGAGTGTGTCTATACCTAATCTGAAATCACTCAAGTAGAGACATTAGACACCAATATGTGGAATGGTTAGTCATCATCAAAACACGGGTTTAGTCAATTTAGACGTGAGTCAACATTGACCTAATTGACCTCGAGTCAACAATCTCCCCCTTTTTGAAGATGACAAACCATTCCATAAATGTATTGAAAGCTTTTAAGTAAAATCATACCTTTGGAGAAACCTAGGGGTTTCAATAGAATTGAGTTCATATGCTCCCCCTCAATTGATGCGCATGGAGTTCTCATACTCCCCCTCAATTGATGCTATTTCTCCTGTATGGTTAGCTTTCATAACATTTATAGAATACTATGTCTTCTACTCATATATGTTCTACACATATATGTCTTCTCCCCTTTACCTTCTCCCCTTTATATGGACATGCTTCTCTACTTCATGTAAGACATGCCTTCTTCCTCTTTTAAAAGAAGACATACCTTTCTCCCCCTTTGTCATTTCAAAAAGTGGGGTTATGAAGAAAATAAGAAACATCACTTGTTAAAGAGAAAGGAGATAACACAAATATATATAAGGAGAGTAGAAGAGCACAGATAGGGGCTTGTCCAAGCATAGAAAGAAAAACAAATTAAAGCATATACTTGAACAACCCAAAATGCAAGATAAAGTGTTGCAGAAAAACAATAAGTTGCAATATTGACCCTCAAGATGACGGAATTTGATCAAAAACCATCAGAGCTCATGGAGAAGCGATGAGTCTTGCTTAGAAGGTCGTTTTTGCATGAAAAACACTAATCTTGCACCAAAAACCGAAACTGGAGCAAAAAGCTGCATAAAATCCAAAACTACTCCAATTTCTACATATAATGCAGATCTATGTACCCTGCATCACAATGTTATGCAAGCAGCTCAAGATAGTAGATATGCAATTTAAGAAATAATCTTGAGCATGTGTGAGACAAGAAACAAGCATAGCATATAGATGAGAAAAGATGCCAATTAAAAATAAGGTTATAACTACATGTATATGAACTACTAGTAGATGATATCACAAGCTAGGACTACTAGTAGGATCTAGATCATAGCAAGAGATACCAAAAGATACATAAGATAAAGCAAGCTATGAGTAGATGAAGAGATATATCCAAACAAAGAGATATGCAATTTTAGAAGCATGAAAGGATAGAACTCACAAGACATGCATCCTTACCAAAAGATTATTACCCCTAAGAACCTCAAGGTTGTATCAAAACAAGATATACACCTAGATAGATGTAGCAAGTTAGAGCACAACGGAAGCAATTTAAGATACAACTAAGAGATTCAAAGAGTTCATCATCAAAACCTGCAAAACAACTCAAAGCAAATAATTGCAAGATATAGATATACCAATTTAGAGCAATTAGAGAGATAGAGTTGTAAGAAAGATAGGCAATTTAGAACATGGAAATATGCATATATAAAGATACCAAAATAGAGTGCCAAAGAATAAGGCTATTGGTTGAGAAAATCTAGTTGAGAGGGAAATTCTCATTCAATAAGCCAACTGTGTATTCTGTGCACAGTGTTATCGGTCGAATTCTGTGCATGGACAACTGACCGATGACAGCTGTTGGCAACACCTCAAAATGACATCTTACATAGTGATCGGTGTGTTGTATCATCATAAGGAAATAATTGAATGAAAACAACCTAAACCTGAAATTAATTAAATATAAAATCTAAAATTTAGGAATGAATCTAACAAAGGCACTCCATTCACAGTACAGAGGCATAATTATAATGATCTTGAAGTTCTAAAGGAGGGGTGATGGGCCTCCCTTGGGTTTGGTTCTTCCTGGCTTGGTATTATGTAGATGAAGATGCATGATATGCAGTCTTTTTCTCTAATTTTTTTGAATGATTGGCTATACCATCCACTTTGTCTGAAAGTTGATGTAGTGTGCCCTCCATTTCTTTTCCTTGAAAATGAAACTCTTAATTATGCTTGAGTTGGTTAGAGAGAAATATCTCCTTGAGTGACTCTAATTTAGATTTATATTGATGCTATTGTGGTGACTGTTGATTTGAGTCTCGACTTCCACCATTGTTGAACCTAGGAGGTCCCCTCTTTCCTAGTTGGTATTGAATTATTGCATTCTTGGATGCCACTGCAGGTTTTATTACATTACTATTACTATGATAGGAGAAGTTTGTATTATCTTTTCAACCAAGATTGTAGGTTTTGGTTAATGATTCATAGAACTTCTTATTTTGTAGCTCCCAAAATGGTTGCATTTTTTCAATATTGCATCTTAATATGACATGAAGAAGACAAGTGTGTAGATCTTCTACATTATTCACAAATTATTGTCACAATGTCAACCTTTCGAGTTGACAACATATACATATTTTGGGTCTGATCTTCCATCTGTGATATCAAGCCATCAAATACACCAATAATGTGCTCCACCTACCTTGTAGTAGCTATTTTTCAAATCAAATGATGCTCTCTCTCTAAGTCCTATTGGAAATGACTCATGGATGTTGTAACATACTGAATTTTGAATGTAATCTCCGTGTAACCATTTTCCCTATGTTTTCTTCTTATTTTTATCCTTTATGTCCTTGTTGATGAATTAGTGGAAATTATAGTGGTTTGGTAAACATTTGTTCAATAATTATACCAATGGAAGTTTTTATGCACAAATAACTCAATGAAAGCTTATTTAAGGATCTAAAATGCAAAATCGCCACTTAAGTGGAATAATGATAAATAAATACATGCTAGAAGTGTAAGGCCCCAAACCTTGCTTAATGTGTTGAACAAGCCTAATTACCATAATTAAGTGCTCTAAACCTTAATCTAACTTTGTGAGGTGTTTTGAAATCATGAGATAAGCTAAGTTTCAAGTTTGGTCCAATTTGGATGTTGTTTGTGCAAGTTATGCAATTTTTATGCACGTTTGGACTTCTTTTGCAATTTAGTCAATTGGGAGGTTCTATTTGAAAATTGTCACATGCCTCATGATCCTTAGATGTTTCCTTATCATTCTCAAGCTTTTTGGGTACTGGGGCACCTAGTTGTACCTTGGTTTGGAGGTGTTTCTCGTAAAGGGCATTTTAGGGATTTTCCCCTTTACGAATGAGTGTATCTTTAGGAGTTATCAACCAATGGGGTGGTTTATTTGTTTGGAGGTCAGTGATGGGCTTGGAGAACTGACAATTGATGGCTACGAAGTCTCTAGGAGATGTAGAATAGTTGTTTGCATGGCCATAGGAGCTCTAGGGTATGGACACATGGATAGCTCCATGGACACCTCATGCTTGACTCCTTCCTTATCCATAAAGGCTTGCATGTCCATGGTCACCCTTAGAAATCGACACATGGAAAGTAACTTGACAAAGACCGTGGTCACCCTTAGACATGGACACATGGAAAGTAGCTTGGACACCTCATGCCTTGCTTCTTCCTTAACCATAAAGCTTTATATACTCTTCCTTACCTGCCAACCAAAATATTTGATCCATATCATCTCCCTCCTACTTAGAACTTCATCCTCTCTGTTTGTCCATGGGGGAGATGTCCCTAGGTCTCCATATTGGTGAAGAAGGTCTTGTAGGGTTTCATCTAAGCTCATCTAGGGTTTCTAAAGTCACCTTTTGGCATTTCCGACCAAGGCAAGTAGGTTTCTTCCCCTTTTATGTTTTCCCTATTATTATTCCTCCTTCCACCTTCATCCAAGTTGAAACCCTGGTCTTCCATGGTAGAAATCCATATAAAGTTCAAAAACTCTTCTTTACATGCTCCTCTTGCTTAGGGTTTGTATCCTTGGAGAAGAAGGTGATTCTTGCTCGAGTTTGGAGCTTGTGCTTGGAGCTACCAACCCATCTTGCTTGAGGCAATTTATATAACTTGATATATATTTGATTCTTATTATAAGCTTATTAGTTCATATTCTTATGCTTAAATGATGATCTCCACCTTTACATGATGTTCTTATTTATGGTTTCATTTCTTTGTTGTTCTATACTTTGTTACTAGATCTATATGAACATGAAATGATGGGTACATCCCTCCTAGGGTAAAGAATGACCTAGGATAGGTGGGGGGGGCAAGTCATAGGTCAGACCCTCTCCCTACCTCTCTTCCTCGCTTGCAACTAAATTTTGACATGCCATTTTCTGGTTGGTTAGAATTGGAAATTTTATATCTTTTAAACCACTTGTCCAAAATTAATAAAAAAATATGTTTTGGAATCAAAAAATTAAACTCTATATAATAAAGATGCTTTTGAGGTCTGATTTCAAGGTTTTATGAAAGGTGGTTTTTGGAATATGATTTTAATACATAAAATCCATTAAAATTACAACTTAATCACCATAACTCCAAAATTGACATAAAGATATGTATTTCTTGATCAAGAGAACCTAATTAGTCCAATTGTGATATTTTCATAGTCCAAATCCGAGTTTTGTGAAAAAGGTCCAATCTTAGAGTTTCTATGCAATAATGTGCAATATGTACACTAATGAATGTTAATTAATTGAAATAGGCCAAAGTTGAACTTGGAACATCTAGAAGTGATGGAACTTGGTATTTGAACACAGTAAAGAGGTATGTGCATTCTTACACCTTAATTTGGGATATTCCCAATCCAAAAACCTATATTCCCTAATGAGGCACTATATGAACCCTATTTTCTCTATTCATGACTCTTTTGCTAAATTGCCTCAAAAACTAGTATTGATATTCTACTTCTTAGGTCTTGTACCCCACTGCCATGTTTCAGATATATGATTCTTCTACTTACCATAGTTTCACTTAGCATTTTTATTTTATTAGACTATTTAGCTAATGTAATGGTACTTATGTACAACCACCCATAGATAGGGCATGTGTCATTTTTCCCGGGGGAATGTGTTATTCTCCCCCATATATAATTTGTGTAGGTGATTGGAAATGTGTTATTTCTCCCCTCACCTATAAGTGAACGTCCTATAGGTTCCTCAACCCTACATAGTTAATGTAGTCAATATTAATCATGCATGCAATTCCTTTACTATTTTAATGTTATGACAAGCATCTATTTTGATTATGTCTCATACTCTTGATTTGTTCATCTATTGATGAACTTATAGCATTTACTTCCATGTTATTTTATTTATTTTGCTCTTGTTCATATTGTTACACATACCTTGTTTTCTTTCCCTCTTGCTGGGTGATTTCCCAACCACCCAAATTTTGGACAAGGTGTTGAACAAGATCAAGGAAAATAGGACGATGAGTAGTTTTAAGACTATCGAATGATGTATAGGTTGCTAAAGCTAGATCCTTTGTTTTCTCATCTTTTTCTTCTAAAAAACTTGTGTAGTGAACAATGACGAAAGCCATGTAATAGATTTAGTTTCTTTTCCATTCCTCTACTATTTACATTTTATATGTATCCAGTGCATGCTTATTTACTTGGAATATTATACATGCATCCCTCAATACCTATTATCTTTGTGAAAAGATGGAGGTTTTGTATTTCCCTCATATTTTAGTAAGGAGGTGATCTCACCTCTTTACAGCATGGTATCAGAGCCTTTAGGCAGCTACTAGGGCATGAAGTTGAAAGCAAGGGTGTCTAGAAAAGATCAGGGTATGGGGGCTGGCAATATTTTCCTCCGCACCACTAGCTTAGTTTATGAGGACTCCAAGATCCATATGATACTTATTAGCATGAGCTGATACATATTGTCTGAACTAGCATGATTTTAGGTAATAGTAGCCTTAGACATTATGTAAAGAGGCAAAATCACCCCTTTACTAAAAATTTGAAGAATTGACATCCATTCCAAACACTCTTAGAGGTATGATGGAATGGGCATAAATTTTCCAAATGTATTAAACATTGGTATACAAAAGACCATTAGAAAGCAGCGAAATAAAAAATAACTGACTATATTCAATTTCATAAAAGGTTTACAAAAATACATCAAATTCTCCCATTAGGGTTTACATCAAGACACATAATCAGGATCTAGATAGAGGGAAGTCTAGACTACTACAATCTTGTCTCCAAGCAACGTCTCCATCAACTGAGTCCAAGCCAAAAGCTAAGATCTTCCTTATCTTATCCATCACCTTGCTCAACACCTGGGTGGTTGGGAAGGCACCCAACAAAAAGGGAAAGGGAAAAAAGTATGTGTCACAAAACTAGTCTAGGATATCAAGATAAGTAAAGCAAATACAAACAGGCTAGGGTTTATCATATGATGAAGATAACAAGAGTATGAGGCTATATATCAAAGAAGCTTGCCATTAACAAATATAATAAAAAGGATTTGCATGTAAGATAGTTATGTCTACCTAACTAAGTAGGGATGAGGCACCTACCTGATAACACCAATTTTTGTGATGTTTTTTACCCTTATTTTATTATCAAAACTGCCCTTTTAACTGTTTTCCTCTCCTTTTATATGTACTTTTGCAATAATTGGCCAAACGACACTCTTAATTCAATATTTCCATCTTTTGCAGAGTTTTCCTCCATTTTGGACTCATTTATCATCAATAAGGCCATTCTGGCCCACAAGCATGCTCCACCTGCATCAGCCTTCCAGCCGGCCGATATGCTCACTGCCCGACAGGGTAGCACGACACATCGTAGTGCGACGTGAGGATGCCGCGTGAGAAGGAACCGTCGGACGACACACCTCTTTACCCGACAGGGAGTCGAGCTCGCCACGACAACTCAAACGTGTCGCGCGATATCGGCCACCCACCTGCAGGCACCACTCGCCACGATGCCCAACAGCTGACGTCCTTGTGCTGGGCGATATTGATATCGGTCGTCCACCCATTCCGCGATGATAAGGAAGACACATGGCGCCCTAAGCACCATAACTTCCCCAACCGCTGCCTATAAATAGCAGCTACAGGAAGCCAAAAAGACAAGTCAGAACCCTACGCAAGTCACCTCAGGAAAGTTGTGAAGAGCTAGTGTATCGTGCCTCAATGATCGTGTCGGGCAATTCTAGGTGAGCATTTCCCCATCCCGAGAGGGATGGAATGGTTCACTTAGGGTTGCCCCGGGCAACACTGCAGGCCGATATCGGCCTACAAGGATCCCCGACATAAGTGACTGATACTAGGAGCATCGCTCTAGCCCGGCACGATACCGAACCCCGATATGCATCGCGCGTCACGGCGTGTCGCCCGAGAGGGTGCTGCCTGACATGATCGTATCGGGCAAGGGTCCTCGTACGATGCAATCTGCCCGTCATAGCGTGTCGCCTGAGAGGGTGTGCCGCCCGACACGGTTGTATCGGGCTAGGTTCCTGCCCGGTATCGAGCTGGAGGGTCAGCTGTAGTCTGTCGTCCTTCTATATCAAGAAGGCAATATCTATCTTTACTTTTTCAGTCAATTATTCCTTTTACTTATGCAATGTAACCAGAACCTTATTTGTTAATGGAAATAGAAGAGTTTAATTATCTGATGCTTTATGTTTGGTACCCTTATTGGATGATTACTATATTTAATATCTGAACTCTAGCTTGCATGCTTGGATCGCGTTTCGATTAGCTACCGAATCGTGTTTTCCCATTACAACAGCCTCGAGAGAGGTGTTGTGGCTCTAGTGTTTGGTCCGATTCTGGAGTACGAGAGTGCCCGAAATTGGAGTTGTTGTAGTAACCTTTCCAATCTAACCTAAGTCCAGCAACCTCGAGAGTGGTGTTGATGCTTGGTTAGAGGTACCCGCTCTGAGAGGAGGGGTACAGGATGTTCCTGTTGCTGCTTGTTTTACCGAAGTTTTCCTCCTTTGTACCTTGCTTTAGATTTAGTATTATCTCTCCGTTTCTGTTGCATGAAAATCCCTAAAAACTGATAAATGCTTAAAACCTAAGTTTTCCTTGTAACTCCAGTTGGAGATAGGGTTTTCTTTTGTTTTATCGATCTTGTTCTGCTATTCCCTTTTGGGAATTTTATCATCTCTTATCCTTGCCAGAGTGTAGCGTATCGATTCTGCGTTCTCAACACTACCACCCTTGTCCCTGTGTTTGACCCCGTATATCTACTTCGACCCCGTAAACAAAGTTGCGGGGGCCTAGAAGGTTTCGGGTTATAAATGTAAAATCTCGACTACCTCAAATCCGTCTCCAATTTTAGGATGCGCGATTTAGGCCGGTCACTACCAGACCTCTAACCTTAGGTGAGGGGAGAATAAGACATTCCCAGTCACCTAAAATATTATGGGGAGAATAAGACATTCCACAGGGCGATTATTTACATGGCCTCTGTGGGTGGTTGTACATAAGTATCGCTACTTTAAATTAAATAGAACATAAATCCACATGCTAGAAAAAGTAGTCATGGCAATAATAATTATATGAATCAATAAGCATGGCAGTGGGGTACCAAGACCCAATAATAATGTTCCAAAACTGATTTATGAGGCAAGTATAGCAAAACATTCAAGAGTATATGAAATAGGGTTTAATAAAGCCTCATTATAGAAAAATAGGTTAAGGCACAATTATTCCCAACTTAAGGTGTAAATACACATACCTCTCTTATTGATATTAATTACTAACTTTCACCACTTTAATTGAGTCCAAGTTCCACTTTGCCTATTTTTAATGTATTAACATGTATTAGAGTACATAGTGCACATTAATGTATAGAAACCCTAATTTTTGACCGTTTTAGAAAATCTCGGATTTAGACTCTTAAAACATCATCAATAAACTTATTAAGTTCTCCTGATCAAGAAAACATATTTTTATGTTAATTTTGGAGTTATGATGATTAAGTAATTTTTATGGATTTTATGCATTAAATTCATTTTACAAAAATCACCCTTCGTAAAACCACGAAATCAGACCTTGAAAATATTTTTATTAGATAGATATTAATTTTCCAATTCCAAAACATATTTATTTGTCAAATTTGGATAAGCGGGTTAGAAGATATGAATTTTTCAATACTAACCAATAGGAAATTGCCACATCGTCAAATCGATCGAGATATTTGAAGAGAGAGGGAGAGGGAGAAAATACAATTTTACCCAAGATCAGGTTTGAAGTTGCATAGGTAACCAAACTAGAGCTTCTAGAGAAGATAAAACAGCAAGAAACCAAAAACTTAGAAGAACATGGTAAAAAGAGATGGAAATCATCGATTTTCAACATAGAAGCATGGGTTTTAAGCATGTACTAAGCAATATATGAGAAGGGGGTTAACCAAAACTTGCCTCTAGGAATGTAATAAGGTACAAACAGAAATGATCCCCAGATTATAAGGTATGGTTGCTCCAAGCTAAGCTCCTTTCTTGAGCAAAGATCACCTTCTCCACTTTAGAGGTGCAAAGCCTAGCAAAATACCATGGAGATGAGATGTTTTAGGGATTTAGGTGGAGTTTTACCATGTATGGTCATGGTTCCGACCTATAAGAAGGTGTAAGGAAGACTAATAGTATGAAAATAGGGAAGGAAGGAAAGAAACTTACTAGTTTTGGTCGAAATTACCAAGGAGGAGCTTTAGAAATCCTAATAGAGCAATTTGGAAGCCCTATGAACCTTTTTCACCAAGGTAGGCTCCCTCTATTACCTTGGGACAGCAACTTCGTGGCCAAATATAGAAGTAACAATTATATAAGCTAGATTAAAGAAAAGGAGAGCAAGAGTTTTCGAATTGTGAGTTGGGAAGGGGTATACATGGCTATATAAAGAAAGAGGTGAAGCATGAGGTGTCTTAAGGGACTTTCCATGTGTCTTTAGCCTAGGGCTTGATGGCCATGCAAGAGGATAGCTCATGGACTCTTCTTGGATATCAAAATTCGGTCCTAAGAGCCCACATATCCTTCTAGGCCATCCCCACCATTTTTCAAGAAAGAAATAACCTCATTGGTTGATAGCTTTTAAAGATAAGCACCTTTATAAAGAGGGTAATCCCTATAATGCCCTTGGAAAGAAATACCATCAAACCAAGGTGAAACTAGGTTCTCCAATGGTTTGAAATCTCATTAATGGTAAGGGAATATCTAAGGATTAAAATTCAGTTGATAATTTTCAAATAAAACCTCTCAGTTGGGTAAATTGCATAAAAGTCCAGAATGTACCTAAAATTACATAACTTGCACAAACAACATCCAAATCGAACCCAATTTGAAACATAGGATCATTTTATATTTTAAAATAATATAAAAAAGTTAGATTAAGGTTTATAGCACTTAATTATGGTAGTTAATCTTGTTTAATACATTAATTAAGGTTTAGGGCCTTGCACTTCTAGCACAAATTAATATACCATTGTTCTACTAAAGTGGTGATTTTACATTTTAGATCCTTAAATAAGATTTCACAGAGGTATTTGTGTATAAACCCTTCCATTGGTATAATTAGTAAATAAATGTTCACTAAACCACTATAAATTCCACTAATTAAATAGAAAGGCCAATAAGGATGGAAATGAAAGGAAAAGATGGTAAAGTGGGTCAAAAGACAAAATTTCAGAATTTGGTATGTTACAACACTCCACCCCTTAAAGAGGATTGCGTCCTCGAAATCACAAGCAAGAAGGGAAGGGTGAGTGTGTAACATCTCATCACAAAACTTCAGGTTATTTCTCCAACCTTAACTTCCACCAAACAACTCATCAACATATACTCCACAAGCATCTCGACATAGGTTAGGTTCTCAAGGATCACCTAGGTTCCATTATTTAGATATTCTTTTTAGGAGATTTAACATTATTTACATTTTTGGCTCATTAACATTATATTCATTATGATATCACATTATCACCATTATTTTAATTATGGCATGTCATAATCCTTTATTACCAAGGAAGTTATATTTCATTATCATCCATGAAACATCATATATATATATATATATCATTTATCTTACTAAGAATTTTAGCAAAATTATGGGTTACTCAATTCCCTCAATATATTTGATCAGTATCCTTAATATTTTGATCTTCAACTTCATTATCCTTATACTATCACCACATTAAGTTCTAACAAATTATTTTGCATGAAATATTCAATTTGTCTTTAAGTCTTCATTCAACCCAAATTACATCACATCAATTACATATATTTATATTAAACATTATCTCATTACCACATTATCTTTATTTCTCACATTAATGTCATCATTAATCATTTTTGCATATTTTTTTATATTATTGATTTGGACATTTATGTGAATCGAATCACTTCATATTCATATTGAAGCCATTCCATGTATTTTAATGATCAAGGTGAGATGTATTACGAATTGATTCACATTAAGTGACTAATCGTGTGTGTATTAGATGACAAGGTAACATACCATGCATTTCATATTGACGACTTGATTAATATGTGATTAGATGATTATATATGTCATTTATGTGTATCAAAGTATGTTAACTAATTATGGCACCTAATGTCATTAATGTATCATGAAAGGCATTAAGGATGTATATGTTAAGGTTAGATGATTACAACTTAGGGTTTAGGTTAATATGATCACTATATTTTACTTAGCATGTATTAAGTCCAAGATTAGGTTACAATCATCTTACTTGTCATTTCATTAGAGTTTATTGGTTTATGACATGGGCAACACCATGCATATCCATTAGGATTAATATGTGAGTTACTCATATTATGTGCATTAGGTATTCATTAGGGTTTGAACATATAAATTATTCCTCAGATGATCATTATATGTTCATTAATATATAAACAAGAACGTAAGGCTATAACTATAACTTGTTTGGACCCCACTAAGGTTTCAAGAACAACAACCTCCTAAGTATGGGGTTAGGGTTTCTAAAGATAGTGTAGATAGATTTCAAGATGTCATAGGGCACCATCCCCCTAAAGAGGATTTCGTCCTCAAAATCTAACCACTCAACATAATCAAACTAACTATGTTCCACCCCTTAAAGAGTTTGACCTATCAAGCCAAACTACACTAGGGTTAAAGGATGAGTCTAACTAAACCATGTACAAGATCCATCACACTTCCACTGTGCACTCTGATAGCTCACTTAACCCCAAACTTCAAAGTCTAGGTTCTCGGGATAAACTATCCAAACATGTGACCCCAAGGGACATAAGGAGACTATCTTGGTATCCATCCTCAAACAAGTCGTCATACACCTAAAACTTACGATTCACAAAGATATACAACATAGATGTCTAAGGTCACTATTGCCTAAAAGCAAACTATTTCAGACAATCCATTTCAGCTTAGGCCAGGCCGGTATCATATGGATCTAGGAGTCCTCATAAACCAAGAAAGTGGAACGGAGGAAAATATTGTCAGCCCCCAGAACCTGATCCTTTCTAGACACCTTTGCTTCAACTTCATGCCCTAATAGTTGCCTAAAGGCAAACCTAAACAACATTAAGTTATGCATATTTTAGTTATGAGTATTTTAGGGTTTTATTCATCATGATACTAATGTAGAACTATAGGGTCCTAAATCAACCTTTCATCATTTATAGATAAACTCTAGGGCAACCATGTCACCTAAAGGAACTATGTAAGGTAGGGATTCTAATTAGGGAGACAAAACTGAAATAGTCAGATTTCGACTACCATGGGCTCTGATACCATGCTGTAAAGAGGTGAAATCACCCCTTTACTAAAAATTTGAAGAATTGACATCCATTCGAAACACTCTCAGAGGTATGATGGAATGGGCATAAATTTTCCAAATTTATTAAACATTGGTATACAAAAGACCATTAGAAAGTAGCGGAATAAAAAATAACTGACTATATTCAATTTCATAAAAGGTTTACAAAAATACATCAAATATTCCCATTAGGGTTTACATCAAGACACACAATCAGGATCTAGATAGAGGGAAGTCTAGACTACTACAATCTTGTCTCCAAGCAACATATCCATCAACTAAGTCCAAGCCAAAAGCTAAGATCTTCCTTGTCTTATCCATCACCTTGCTCAACACCTGGGTGGTTGGGAAGGCACCCAGCAAAAAGGGAAAGGGAAGAAAAGTGTGATGGAGTGGACTTTTGGAGTCCTTAATCGTCCAATGACTTTAGTGAAAGCATAAGTATGAGTTAGATTGAGGGTTCCAAGCCCTTGACAAAATAGGTTGTTGATTGATGTTAATATCATCCTTAACTTTATGCCTTTTTGAGGAATTTAATTGAATGGTCCAGTAGTTGAGTTTTGTCACCAAATTTGAATAGAAGGTAGCTCGAGAGGTAAGGAAGCTATGGTTAAAATTTGGTGGTAATCGGAAGTCCCTAGATGAAGTTATTGAGGTTTGAAATTGGGAAATAATGTTTTATTATTTGATGATTTGAGGACCCTAAGTTGCTAATCAATATAGGATGTCACACACCCTTGGTGTTGGTTGGGCATCCGTGGCTAGTCTTCTGCCCTAGATCACAAATCTAATGGCCGCACGCTACAACCTTTAGAAGCCACGGATTCAGTATGGTGCGAAGAGAATTTGGTCGTTGGATGATGATCGGATGACACACATCTGTTCTCCTACCTTCGGTATAACCACAGAACGTGGGAAGGACGAGGCCACGTCTGCCTCCACTACTTCATGGATAGTGTGAGTGACTGAGATCATCAACTGGGCAGTTGGCTTCGTATTGGGACCAGCTCCCAATTGACCCCTCATTATGGATGAACAACCATCTGAGCAGGGAGTTTCAACTCCCGCTCCTCTCCACTTCTCCACCAATTCTTACAGTAGAGAGCGAGAAGTAGAAGAGAGAGGTAGAGGGGAGAATAGACGAAGAGGAATAAGGGAGGAGAAACGAGAAGGCCTAGGGAAGCATCCGTGCTTGAGTGCTAGGCCTCAAGTGTTCATTTCCATGACCGACCAACCCAGGTCAGTCGCCGATGAACTGGGAGATCAAAGACCTATTGGGAGAGCTGCTCTCTGCTAGAGAAGGCAAGGGTCGAGTTCACGGAGACCCTGTAAAGCTTTTCGAAGCTTCAGTCTGGAGCGAGGAATACCATAGCAGTAGAATCGCCCAGAGGAATACCATATCAGAAAATTACAAATAATATGTCGAAATTCTCAGAAAATTGCATAGAACAAGATGGAACTATAATATTAGGATTTTGATGCATTAATCTTAGTGATATCTTGCAAGATGTATAATGGTCTTTTCATGTATAATAAATAATAAACGATGACCTAAAATTATGAGAAAATACCAGTAAATCATAATTCATGTTTATAATGCATATGATGTCAGATATGGTCATGTTGATGCCCAGAATCATGTAATTTTCTCCATATGGATAATTAGGGCTAATAACCCTAATAAAATGCAATAAATACATACATGCTCAATAAATGATGAAATTTACAGAATACCCTCATATCAGTAACTGGAAGCTAATCTGGAACTTTGATATCAGTTAGATGCATAGAATTCATGTTACATGAGGATGACCCTTAATACATATGATGTAACCCTAATATGGTTAATGAATGTGACATAATGTTAAATATGTCCACATAATAATGTGACACATGAGTATATCCAGTTGATGAACTAGAATCTGGAAAATGAAATCAGTATGATAATTCTTAGACAAGAATTCAAGTAATAATGAGAATATCCTAATGAGTTAAGTAAACCCTAAAATGAACACGATTGGGGTTAAGATGAGATGTGAGATGATGGGAACCTGATGATAGTATATGATCTTGTCTTGATCAGGTTCAACAAGGTTACAGTTTATATGAGGATATGATGATTAAGAATATCTCTTTGGAAGGTACGCCATTACCTCTTACTTGGCTTATTATACAATATGCTTGTGTTATATGGTAGTAAAGACTTGGCATATGGTATTGATTGAAATGATTGTTCTTGTATGATATGTTGCATGATTTTCCATACTTATTGCTATGAACACATGAAACATAATATATCTATTCCATTATATCAAAGCACTTCAACTCTTTGGTAGTAAAGTGCTGGAAATAAGTACTTCAACTCTTTGGTAGTAAAGTACTTGGAAGTGATCCAACTCTTTGGTAGTAGATCACATTGTGAAATGATCCAACTCTTTGGTAGTAGATCATAAAGGCCTTAATGCATTCAACTCTCAGGTAGTAAATGCATGGATGATATAATGGAAAATGCGCTTAAAATATGTGTTCTCTTTTGTTGATGAATATCTTTGTGGAAGTATACGCTTTTATTATATTTCTTTATAACTGCCAAGTATTAATTTTATCTTATTGCCAAGATATGATGAGAGGTAAATAAAAGACACATAGGCGTACTCAGTACAATTTTCATGAAATATTATGCTGACGTGTACCGCATGTAATCTTTTGTTTAGGTTGTGGTTATGCTCTTGAAGATCCAGGATAGTGAGAGTTGTGTGGCGAGCTGATGTACAGGTGGACCTGTTGTCTTAAGATCTTGTTGTTTAGATGTAGTACATGTATATGTTAAAGTTTGCTCTTCAATATGTAATATCAAATGTTGTAACAATTCATGTTGTAATTATATGTTGAATGGTGAACATGTGTGTATGGTTTTATTATTGTTCATGTACATGTGCTACTGATTGTTTCCTTTTGACTTCCTCTGGTTTTCTTCTTCTTAGCCTTATGTGGGATGTTTAAATTGGGATTCTGGCTGAGGTGAGGGTTTCAATTTGGACGTCACACATCATATTAAGTTTTAGAAAATCTGGGGACGTCACAGGTGGTATCAGAGCATGAACAATAGCAAAGTCTGGCATTTGCTCATTATGCAACTGAAAACTAAAGAACTTTGAACTTAAATATCTTTAGGGTTAGAGTAGTCATCTTTTAGAGACTAGATCTGACCTAGCCTCTAGGTTAGCACCTAGATGTTTGAGAACTAGGTCTAGACTAGTGCTTGTTGAGTAGCAGGTCCTTAGATGTCGTTCTTTCCTTGTAATGCAGCGGTATGGGACGTTGCACTATTTGGAAATGACGTACATCAAGGGAAGAGAAACTCTAGACATATTGTGCACGTTGTCTAGAGTAGCTACACTAGTCTACCCCTTGTTCTCACCCTTTTCACTAGTCTTCATGACACTGTACTCTCTACTATGTGTGGGACACTTGTTTTCAGGATTTGGTTTTTGATTCCAAACAGATCGAACATTGGTAGTTTTCTCTGACGCATGTTTTATCGGAGAAAAACTATATAATATGTTATTATGTATATGTATTAGAAAAATGTGTCCCCACACATGTACGAGTAGGAGGTGATCATGCAACCTAAGTGAAAAGTGAATGACATCAAGTCTAGAAGAGAGAGTAGTTCTAGATTAGATGGCTAGAGCCCTTTTGAGATATAGGTGATAGATGGAATAAGATTAGATGATTATCTAAGTTGTATATAGATGGTATAAGATGGTTTACGATAATATATGTTTGACTTTGAGGACTTATGTCCAGTTTTGAGGATTTGAGATAAGTTTTGATGATGCAGGTATGAGTTCCTTTATGAGATAAGATATGTTAAGACGAGACAAAGTTGTGAGTCAGCATGAGCCTCAAGCTCTTTTACAAAGGAGGACCTCTAGTGTTGGGACCAGTTTTGGGGTTAACTCCAGAGAGAGTGAGACCCACAGGGAGAAGGTTAGAGAACCTAAACTCCAAGATATGAGAATTATGAGATATGTGATATGTCCTAAACTAGACTACTCCTGAGTGATTGAGATGAGTTGCTTTATGAATGATTCCTATAGTTTTGTTGAACCCTAGATGCCCTTGGGAGGACCAAACCCTAGAGACAGAGAGAGGCTTGTTATATGTGCATATGAACATGAATATGAGTGCCTTCCATCTGGGTGAGGGAGAGAGCCCAAGACCCTGGAGGAGGTAGCTATGTTAGCTTCTGAGAAGCCTCATGCTCGGGTTGGTGGTTTCCCATATAGGAATCTAGTGGTTGCATGTATAAGAGAGTTTTGGGTAAGCATGTATCATGGGTAGAAGACCTATGAATAGTATGTTGTAGCATGTTTTGGTTTGTGCTTAAGTGGCTAGAACTTGTAAAGCTAGTAGCTAGTGCCAATGAGGTAATCTGAGAACCCTGGACTAAAGGAGGGAAGATAAAGTTTTTGTTATGAGATACTCATAGAAATGACTGAGCTCAAAGAGATTGAGCATGACAATACCCTCATGATATGGGGCAGGAGAACCTCAGTTGGATTAGATAAAGTTTTGATACATGTTTGTCAAGCCACTTGCATAACTTTGTTTAGCACAACCATGATACAATATATGTAAGATGTGATCTAATCTCGAGATGTGATATATAGACATAATATGATGAAAACCTAGAAATGGTTTATTAGATGCTAATGCATAAATGGTTAACCATATACACAAATAATGATGATTAATGAGAACTTTTGTTTAATCTTGTGATGAAATCACTAATAAATCTGGCAAATTATCATGAGCAATAAAACAAGATCATATGAATGAAACATGTATCTGAGGTGTTAATCTCAGTGCTTAATAAAGATGAAAAATATAGTTTGACAACTAGCACAACATAATGATTATGACACCATGATGTATGGGTTAACGTTAGTAACTCCTTTTTTAAAATGGTAATATGATGTTGGAAACCATAATGCATGGGTAAAGATAAGAATACAACCCTAACGTATGAAATATGTCATGATATAATCCGAGTTTCTAAAACCTTGTTTCAATCCCGATGGAGTGTTTGTGCACCAAGATGGTTGTAAACCCCTCCCTAATAGTGCTTTGGATACATGGTTATAGGTAACCTTTGTGAATATGTTACACATAGAATAGTGCCCACATGTGGATGAAGACATGGTGGTTTTCCCTGGAAATATGAGTATGGTTTACTTTCGAGGACAAAAGTTCTTTTACGATGTATATGATGTGACAAAGTGAGTTTTCTGGCTTAATTTCGAGGACGAAATTTATTTTAAGGTGTGTAGGATGTGATGGAGTGGACTTTTGGAGTCCTTAATCGTCCAATGACTTTAGTGAAAGCATAAGTATGAGTTAGATTGAGGGTTCCAAGCCCTTGACAAAATAGGTTGTTGATTGATGTTAATATCATCCTTAACTTTATGCCTTTTTGAGGAATTTAATTGAATGGTCCAGTAGTTGAGTTTTGTCACCAAATTTGAATAGAAGGTAGCTCGAGAGGTAAGGAAGCTATGGATAAAATTTGGTGGTAATCGGATGTCCCTAGATGAAGTTATTGAGGTTTAAAATTGGGAAATAATGTTATATTATTTGATGATTTGAGGACCCTAAGTTGCTAATCAATATAGGATGTCACACACCCTTGGTGTTGGTCGGGCATGCGTGGCTAGTCTTCTGCCCTAGATCACAAATCTAATGGCTGCACGCTACAACCTTTAGAAGCCACGGATTCAGTATGGTGCGAAGAGAATTTGGTCGTTGGATGATGATCGGATGACACACATCTGTTCTCCTACCTTCGGTATAACCACAGAACGTGGGAAGGACGAGGCCACGTCTGCCTCCACTACTTCATGGATCGTGTGAGTGACCGAGATCATCAACTGGGCAGTTGGCTTCGTATTGGGACCAGCTCCCAATTGACCCCTCATTCTGGACGAACAACCATCTGAGCAGGGAGTTTCAACTCCCGCTCCTCTCCACTTCTCCATTGATTCTTACAGTAGAGAGCGAGAAGTAGAAGAGAGAGGTAGAGGGGAGAATAGAGGAAGAGGAATAAGGGAGGAGAAACGAGAAGGCCTGGGGAAGCATCCGTGCTTGAGTGCTAGGCCTCAAGTGTTCATTTCCATGACCGACCAACCCAGGTCAGTCGCTGATGAACTGGGAGATCAAAGACCTATTGGGAGAGCTGCTCGCCGCTAAAGAAGGCAAGGGTCGAGTTCACGGAGACCCTGTAAAGCTTTTCGAAGCTTCAGTCTGGAGCGAGGAATACCATAGTAGTAGAATCGCCCAGATTTCAGGACCTCCTCTACCACGGGCTATGCCGGAGATGAAGATGGGGTTTGAAGACAAATCTCAGGTGCATTCAGCGGTGGTTGGATGATGTATATGAGTCAAGGAAGCTCTGTGAAGCTGTTGGAAGGTTTGTATGATTAACATGTATGAGTCGAGGCAGCATGCCTCTTTTGGATCTGTCGCGGAGGCCATCAGTAGCGGGGAGCTTGCGGTCTTGGAGACTCGGAGCTGGAGGCGGCAAACCAAGGACCCGAGCGAGGCCATAGGGTGGTGCCAGAGCTTAGGAGGAATTAATCATGTCATGAGGAACCCTGGAGGCAGGACACCTCTTTTGCCCTCCGCAGCAGGGTCGACGCCGGCGATCTCACTGGAGAAGGGACTCCACGGCCAAACCAGGGAGGAGAATATCCGAGGAGGTTCGGGAGAGACCATCAAAGGTGGTGGTAGCCATAAGTTCTGACGAGGTGGACTTGGAAGAGCATGCTTGCTCACCTGAGCCGTGCTCCGCGGCGACGCCCTGCGCAAACAGAGGCACGCGATTTCTAGATCTGTCGAGCGGAGAAAGAGAGAAGAAGGGAGGACCGGGTCTGCAACCTTGAACCAGGTCCAATCCCTAAGAACCAACTAAACCGCCCGAGAACCAGGCAGCCAGAGCTGGAGCTGCGCAACCCAAAGGTGGACACGTGGCAGCGGTCTATTGGCCAGAACAAGGTAAATATCACAGATCTTAGATAAATCACAGTAATTAGCATGTTTATCATAAAATTACAAATAATATGTTGAAATTCTCAGAAAATTGCATAGAATAAGATGGAACTATAATATTAGGATTTTGATGCATTAATCTTAGTGATATCTTGCAAGATGTATAATGGTCTTTTCATGTATAATAAATAATAAACGATGACCTAAAATTATGAGAAAATACCAGTAAATCATAATTCATGTTTATAATGCATATGATGTCAGATATGGTCATGTTGATGCCCAGAATCCTATACTTTTCTCCATATGGATAAATTAGGGCTAATAAGCCTAATAAAATGCAATAAATACATACATGCTCAATAAATGATGAAATTTACAGAATACCCTCATATCAGTAACTGGAAGCTAATCTAGAACTTTGATATCAGTTAGATGCATAGAATTCATGTTACATGAGGATGACCCTTAATACATATGATGTAACCCTAATATGGTTAATGAATGTGACATAATGTTAAATATGTCCACATAATAATGTGACACATGAGTATATCCAGTTGATGAACTAGAATCTGGAAAATGAAATCAGTATGATAATTCTTAGACAAGAATGCAAGTAATAATGAGAATATCCTAATGAGTTAAGTAAACCCTAAAATGAACACGATTAGGGTTAAGATGAGATGTGAGATGATGGGAACCTGATGATAGTATATGATCTTGTCTTGATTAGGTTCAACAAGGTTACAGTTGATATGAGGATATGATGATTAAGAATATCTCTTTGGAAGGTACGCCATTACCTCTTACTTGGCTTATTATACAATATGCTTGTGTTATATGGTAGTAAAGACTTGGCATATGGTATTGATTGAAATGATTGTTCTTGTATGATATGTTGCATGATTTTCCATACTTATTGCTATGAACACATGAAACATAATATATCTATTCCATTATATCAAAGCACTTCAACTCTTTGGTAGTAAAGTGCTGGAAATAAGTACTTCAACTCTTTGGTAGTAAAGTACTTGGAAGTGATCCAACTCTTTGGTAGTAGATCACATTGTGAAATGATCCAACTCTTTGGTAGTAGATCATAAAGGCCTTAATGCATTCAACTCTCAGGTAGTAAATGCATGGATGATATAATGGAAAATGCGCTTAAAATATGTGTTCTCTTTTGTTGATGAATATCTTTGTGGAAGTATACGCTTTTCTTATATTTCTTTATAACTGCCAAGTATTAATTTTATCTTATTGCCAAGATATGATGAGAGGTAAATAAAAGACACATAGGCGTGCTCAGTACAATATTCATGAAATATTATGCTGACGTGTACCGCATGTAATCTTTTGTTTAGGTTGTGGTTATGCTCTTGAAGATCCAGGATAGTGAGAGTTGTGTGGCGAGCTGATGTACAGGTGGACCTGTTGTCTTAAGATCTTGTTGTTTAGATGTAGTACATGTATATGTTAAAGTTTGCTCTTCAATATGTAATATCAAATGTTGTAACAATTCATGTTGTAATTATATGTTGAATGGTGAACATGTGTGTATGGTTTTATTATTGTTCATGTACATGTGCTACTGATTGTTTCCTTTTGACTTCCTCTGGTTTTCTTCTTCTTAGCCTTATGTGGGATGTTTAAATTGGGATTCTCGCTGAGGTGAGGGTTTCAATTTGGACGTCACACATTAGATTAAGTTTAAGAAAATCCGGGGACGTCACAAAAAGTATGTGTCACAAAACTAGTCTAGGATATCAAGATAAGTAAAGCAAATACAAACATGCTAGGGTTTATCATATGATGAAGATAACAAGAGTATGAGGCTATATATCAAAGAAGCTTGCCATTAAAAAATATAATAAAAAGGATTTGCATGTAAGATAGTTATGTCTACCTAACTAAGTAGGGTTGAGGCACCTATCAGACCTCTAACCCTAGGTGAGGGGAGAATAAGACATTCCCAGTCACCTACAATATTATGGGGAGAATAAGACATTCCCCAGGGCAATTATTTACATGCCCTCTGTGGGTGGTTGTACATAAGTACCGCTACTTTAAATTAAATAGAACATAAATCCACATGCTATAAAAAGTAGTCATGGCAAGAATAATTATGTGAATCAATAATCATGGAAGTGGGGTACCAAGACCCAAGAATAATGTTCCAAAACTAATTTATGAGGCAAGTATAGCAAAAGATTCAAGAGTATATGAAATAGGGTTTAATAAAGCCTCATTATAGAAAAATAGGTTAAGGCACAATTATTCCCAACTTAAGGTGTAAATGCACATACCTCTCTTACTGATATTAATTACTAACTTTCACCACTTTAATTGAGTCCAAGTTCCAGTTTGCCTATTTTCAATGTATTAACATGTATTAGAGTACATAGTGCACATTAATGTATAGAAACCCTAATTTTTGACCTTTTTAGAAAATCTCGGATTTAGACTCTTAAAACATCATCAATAAACTTAATAAGTTCTCTTGATCAAGAAAACATATTTTTATGTTAATTTTGGAGTTATGATGATTAAGATGTAATTTTTATGGATTTTATGCATTAAATTCATTTTACAAAAATCACCCTTCGTAAAACCACAAAATCAGACCTTGAAAATATTTTGATTAGATAGAGATTAATTTTCTAATTCCAAAACATATTTATTTGTCAAATTTGGATAAGCGGTTTAGAAGATGTGAATTTTTCAATACTAACCAATAGGAAATTGTCACATCATCAAACCGATCGAGATATTTGAAGATAGAGGGAGAGGGAGAAAATACCATTTGACCCAAGATTAGGTTTGAAGTTGCATAGGTAACCAAACTAGAGCTTCTAGAGAAGATAAAATAGCAAGAAACCAAAACCTTAGAAGAACATGGTAAAAAGAGATGGAAATCATTGATTTTCAACATAGAAGCATGGGTTTTAAGCATGTACTAAGCAATATATGAGAAGGGTGTTAACCAAAACTTGCCTCTAGGAATGTAAGAAGGTCCAAATAGAAATGATCCCCAGATTATAAGGTATGGTTGCTCCAAGCTAAGCTCCTTTCTTGAGCAAAGATCACCTTCTCCACTTTAGAGGTGCAAACCCTAGCAAAAGAGCATGGAGATGAGATGTTTTAGGGTTTTAGGTGGAGTTTTACCATGTATGGTCATGGTTCCGACCTATAATAAGGTGTAAGGAAGACTAACAGTATGAAAATAGGGAAGGAAGGTAAGAAACTTACTAGTTTTGGTCAAAATTACCAAGGAGGAGCTTTAGAAACCCTAATAGAGCAATTTGGAAGCCCTATGAGCCTTTTTCATCAAGGTAGGCTCCCTCTATTACCTTGGGACAAGAACTTCATGGATAAATACAGAAGGAACTATTATCTAAGCTAGAGGAAAGAAAATGAGAGCAAGAGTTTTCGAATTTTGAGTTGGGAAGGGGTATACATGGCTATATAAAGAAAGAGGTGAAGCATGAGGTGTCTTAAGCGCCTTTCCATGTGTCTTTAGCCTAGGGCTTGATGGCCATGCAAGAGGACAACTCATGGACTCTTCTTGGATATCAAAATTCGGTCCTAAGAGCCCACAGATCCTTCTAGGCCATCCCCACCATTTTTTAAGAAAGAAATAACCTCATTGGTTGATAGCTTTTAAAGATAAGCACCTTTATAAAGAGGGTAATCCCTATAATGCCCTAGGAAAGAAATACCATCAAACCAAGGTGAAACTAGGTTCTCCAATGGTTTGAAATCTCGTTAATGGTAAGGGAATATCTAAGGATTAAAATTCAGTTGATAATTTGTAAAGAAAACCTCCCAATTGGGTAAATTGCATAAAAGTCCAGAATGTACCTAAAATTGCATAATTTGCACAAACAACATCCAAATCGAACCAAATTTGAAACTTAGGATCATTTTATGTTTTCAAATCATATCAAAAAGTTATATTAAGGTTTATAGCACTTAACTATGGTAATTAAGCTCTTTTAATACATTAATTAAGGTTTAGGGCCTTGCACTTCTAGCACAAATTAATATACCATTGTTCTACTAAAGTGGTGATTTTACATTTTGGATCTTTAAATAAGATTTCACAGAGGTATTTGTGCATAAACCCTTCCATTGGTATAATTAGTAAATAAATATTCACTAAACCACTATAAATTCCACTAATTAAATAGAAAGGCCAATAAGGATGGAAATGAAAGGAAAAGATGGTAAAGTGGGTCAAAAGACAAAATTTCATTATTTGGTATGTTACACATTCTTTTCTCATCTATGTTGCTACACTCCTAGAAACCTAATATGATAATCTTGCCTTTTAGTAGAGTTGACTTGTTTGACAACATGAACAATAATAAGAACTCCAAGGGTTCTTCCCAGAATGACTCCAGCAGTTTGGACACCTGGTGACACCAGGAGGAGATAGTGTGGTGAACCCTAACACCCCTAGCCTTACCCTGGAACGTGAGTTGGCCATGTTACACTAGCTACTCTCTTCTACCCTGGTGGGGCAACTCAATGCTACGGTTGCCAATGCTAATAAACCAAATGAGCTCAGTCTAACGGACTTCATCAAGATGCAGCCGCCTTACTTCAAAAGAGAGAGTGAACTGAACATGGTTGACAAGG
Organism: Alisma plantago-aquatica; assembly: GCA_963693085.1. Taxonomy (NCBI): domain Eukaryota; kingdom Viridiplantae; phylum Streptophyta; class Magnoliopsida; order Alismatales; family Alismataceae; genus Alisma; species Alisma plantago-aquatica. Next base: position 354,598,616 of record OY856412.1, read on the forward strand.
ATGATTATTGGTTTTGGGCCATGGATTGAACTTTCGAGGGCATGGCATGTCTTCTTCACCAGAAAGTATGCTTTGCAACCTATGTGCTGGATGGACGGACCCGAGTATGGTCAAACGGCATATCCCACACCAGAGACACAACCACCATGACTTGGGACTAGTTTCTCAAGCTCTTCAGGGAGAAGTACATCTACTTGGCTTTCTTGAGGAAGAAGGAGGCTGAGTTCTACAGCCTTAAGCAGGGGGCATGAGCATTGTCGACTACTTCAACGGTTTCTACTATTGGAACACTATCCCACAGACCTTTGTGTCAAGGGAAGATCGAACCTACTCCTGGAGGGTCTGAGCTATCAGGTTGGCTGAAACCTTGTTCCATAACTTCCACTCACCTTCCAACAAATGGTGAACAAGGCCTTGGCTATGAATCTTACCCTGGATTCCAATCTTTGGGGCACAACAACAACAACAAGAGGAAGAATATGGCAACAACCATGGTCGTGAGAGGTGCAACTGGTGCTCCCACTACCATCCTCCTGGGAGGTGCCCTGCCAACAATGCCCCTGCTTAAAGAGATGATCAACATGCACCTACCAGCCATGAGTGCAGCCAGGTTGGACATATTCAACCTTTCTGTCCCCAATTTTAGCAAGGATAAGCTACAACCCAGAAACTGACACAACAGTCGTAGTAGCCATGACAAAATCCATCTCTACGAAACAACAATCAGAATCAGTAGTGACCGCCTATCGAGAGGCAGAATGGAAGGGTGTTTGCTCTGAATACTGAATAAGCTGGAGAGGACAATGAAGTCATTGAAGGCACCTTACATATCAATATGCATGAAATCAAGGAACTTTTTGATTCTGGCTCTTCAAACATCTTCACGTCTTTTCATCTTGCTTCCATTTTGGAGTTAGAATATGAATACATGGACCATGTGTTAAATGCAAAAACACCTAGTGGTAGAATCTGTTCTTCTTATCTCAAACTCCCTACTTTGGACCTTTGTATATCGGGAATGATGTTTCCTTCAAACTTTATCCTGCTCGACATGTCTGGCTTTGATGTTGTCTTGGGCATGGATTGGTTGAAGAAGAATGATGCAACCTTATTCAGTCAGGAAAAGAAATTTAGCTTGTTGCATGCTAATGGAGAGAGGCTATATATCAAGAGTAGGAAGTGAGAGGATTGACAATTCATCATCTCTGCCATCAAAGCCAAAAAAGCATGTCTCTCAAGGGGGTAGAGCATACTTAGCATCTATCATTCTTAATGCCACACCTCCTGCTCTAGATCATATAGATGTGGTGAAGGACTTTCTTGGTGTGTTTATGAAGAGTTGACTGGACTGCCACCATCTCGCGAGGTGGAATCTTCCATAGAGCTTATTCTCGAGACTTTGTCGATCTCGATGCCACCTTACCACTTGTCCCATGTTGAACTTGTCAAGCTTAAGAAGCAACTTTAGGTGATTCTTGACATGGGTTTTATCCACCCAAGCATCTCATCTTGGGGAGCCCTATTTTGTTCGTAAAGAAGAAGGACGATTCGTTGCAGATGTGCATGGAATACCGCATGCTCAACCAAGTGACAATGAAGAACTGTTATCCCTCGCCTCGTATTGATGACCTATTTGATCAGCTGAAGTCAACCACAGTGTTTTTGAAGGTGGATCTATGAAGTGGCTACTACCAGATGTGTGTGAATGATGAGAATGTGTTGAAAATAGCGTTCGAAACTCTCTGTGGGCATTATGAGTTCCTGGACATGCCTCTCAGTTTGACTAATACCCCCATTACTTTCATGGACCTGATGAACTGAGTATTCCACCTTTACCTTGATCAGGTTGTGATGTATTGGGGAGGTGCTTGCGATGGCTATCTGCCATTAGCTAAGTTTGCTTACAACAACAAATACCAACCTAATATTGGTATGTCACCTTTTGAAGCTCTCTATGGTAGACCTTGTCGTTCACCTTTGAATTGGGATGATGTTGGAAAACATTTTATGGTGAAGACAGATGCTATGCAGATGATGATAGATAAAGTTCATCTAATTAAGAAGCATATGAAAGCTACTCAAGATTGACAAAAGATGTATGCTGACAAAAAGAGATATGATGTTAGATTCTTAGTGGGTGACTATGTGTTCTTGAAGATCAAGCCTATGTGTTCTATTGATAGATCTAAAGTTAAAGGCAAACTGAGTCCCCTCTATATTGGACTATTCAAGATCTTGGATAAGGTTGGAGATTGTGCATAATGTTTAGCTCTTCCTCCTGTCTATGATAAGATTCATAATGTGTTCCATGTCTCTGTGTTGAACAAGTACATGAAGGACCCTTCTCATGTGCTTACTATTGAGCTTTTGGAAGATCCCAAACTCCCTAGTAAAGTAGTTTAAGAATAAGGAGATTGAGTTGGTGAAAGTTTTGTGGAAATATCATGTTTTGGAAGAAACCACTTGGGAGTTGAGAGATTATATGTTGCGTACTCACCTTTTTAATTTTGTTTGATATTTTGGGGATGAAATCCCTTTTAAGGGGTGTAGTGATGTAACATACTAAATTCTAAATGTAATCTCCATGTAACCCTTTTCCCTAAGTTTTCTTCTCATTTCCGTCTGTTATGTTCTTGTTGATGAATTAGTGGAAATTAGTGGTTTAGTGAACATTTATTCAATAATTATACCAATGGAAGGTTTAATGCACAAATACCTCAGTGAAAGCTTATTTAAGGATCTAAAATGTAAAATCACAACTTAAGTCACTACTACAGAAATGGCTTATAACGTCACATTTACAAGCATCGATTGTATACAAGAAATGGATGCCTAAACCCTACAGCGTCAGTTGAATACAAAAACTGACATCTATCTGTGAAGAGCGGCCAGACACGGGTATCGCTTTTAATTTAGCGTCAGTTCCTTAATAAGAAACTGATGCCTAAAATCGACTGCCAAATCTAAATTACCAGTGGGGAAAAATTACCTCCAAAAATTAACATATGGTGTCGATTATTAACTAATTAACCAATGACTAAAGGTTTTTTGCGAGACTAAAATTGAGCACATTGTTATCGTCGGTTTTCTTGAAATAACCAACACTGATTGTGTTTTCACACGCTGTCCCCATAAACTTTTCACCCCCTTTGACGTCGGTTTTTTACGTCAGCTGACACTAATTATTTTGAGTGTCAGTTGTTTTGAATAACCGACACATATTGTTAACTTAATAGCACTCGCGCGAGCCAGACTCTTCCCATTTCTCTGTTTCAATCCCGATTATTGGTTAGGTCTCTGGCGATTTCTCTCCACTGTCATTTTCTATGCCGCCATTGCGCCTACCCTACCACCGCTGTGCCTGTCGTTGCTTTTGGAGCTCATCGGCTGCCACTGCGCCTGCCGTTGCTTCAAGAGCTCGTCGGCCGCCGCTGCCCTACCGCCGCTCTCACCGCTGTCGCTTTTGGACCTGCTTCTCCACCGCCGCTACTAAAAGGTATGCTTCCTCCACTGCTGCCGCCTACTTCTCCACTACCGTTGTTGTCTAGTTAGGCCTCTGGGCATCCTGGGCAGACGCTTGGGCGGTGCCAAGGCATTCTTAGGCTGCTACTAGGCATTTTTTTTAATTAAGTTATTTACTGATTTGTGTTTATTTATGTACTAATTTTGTTATTATTTAATCATATACTAATTTAACTTTATCTATCAATTGATTTGAATTTATTTATCAATTGATCTATATTTATTCATCTATTATTTATATTTATTTATGTACTAATTCAGGAATTAATTAATCATCTACTGATTTATATTAGTATATCAACAAATTTGTATTTATTCATCTACTTATTTGTATTTTTTGTCTACTATTTTTTATTTAGTTATCTAATCATTTGAATTTATTTGTGTACTGCTTTTGAAATTATATAATCATCTAGTGATGTAACTTTATCACAGGCTCATTCTGAACCATTAGATCTAGATCTTAGGGTATGTCTACCGTCCTAACTATGAAATTGGTAACTTGTTTCCTTGTTGAGTATATTGAGAATCCTAATCACCCTTCTTGCTTAATGATGAACTCTAATGCACTCGCGTGACATGCTTGGAATGTAAATGAACTTTTCCCTAGATTGCCAATCATGCTTCTAAAGACATCAATAATCACCCTAACTTGAAGAACTAGGATATGAATCATGAAACTAGGATTGTAGGTATAAGAATGACAACAATGTATTTGTTGGCCTAGAAACCCGTCCAAGATTTACTCATTAGGGGTAAATCTTAGATAGTCACCGGTTTGGGACTGTTCTTAAACACCTAATCTCACTTAGGATGTAAGTGTATAATGTGTATTTGGTTTTCAAGAAAATTTCGGTAGCACTTCCCCGTTTATTCTCTAAGTACATATGTACTTGGAGAACAGTGGGGAAATGCTGCCGGAATTTTCTTGAAAACCCAATACACATTATACACTTACTAGTGAGATTAGCTATTCAATAATGGGATAGGTGGTACACATTTATTATAAATAGACCTTAAACCCTAAAGTTTTAACCATAAACCCTAATCTTTTAACCCTAGACCCTAATCTTATTCTAATATGTACATGTTTTCTCTTTGATCATAGATGTGAACACCTAATCTTATTCTAATATGTACTTTACAATGTGAACATTATAATGTGAATGTGAACTTTATAATGTGAATTACTTTACAATGTGAATGTGAACTTTATAATGTGAACTTTACAATGTGAATTACTTTATAATGTGAAGTTTACAATGTGAATGTGAACTTTTAGATAGCTGAGCATTCTCCTGATGACTGTGTTGATGATTACCGTGAGGGTGAGGACGTCAATGCGCCGCCTCACAATGTAAGTTTTAAAAATATATCCCTAAGGTTTCTATCTATATGTTCATTTATAGTTATATCCTGTAAGTGTGTTTTTTTTGTCAAATTTTAGGTTGGTGATGTACCCCCTGAAGAAATTGGGGCACTTGATGAGCAGCAAAAAAATTGAGAAAGTGAGGGGCATCACAATGATGAACAAGTTACTACATCAAAGGGGAAATGGACCCAAACTGGTTGTGGATTTCAATCATGCAGGAAATCCAGTTGGAGTGAATCACAACTCATTTATTTCATATCTTGGGGTTCTTACTCACAACCATTGTAGTCCTATTTTTTAATCCTGGCATAAAGTTCCTAAGGGTAAGAAAGACTTAGTATGGAAGGAACTATGCGTGAGTTATTATTATTTGCAATTCTATTTTCGTAGATTACTAATTTTTAGGATACTAGTTAATAGCAATTCTATTTTGCAGAGTATATTTGATCTGGATGAAAAGTTTCATCTATAAGGAACTATAAGACAAATCTCACCTGAGATTACATACGCAATGTTGAGAAGAGGTTCTTGATTGATTTCCAATTCTAGACATTGATCACTTTTTTACGAACTCTACACTACTAATTTTTGTTTGTATTCTCTTTAAAAAATAAATTTAGGAAGAAGACAGCCACTGAGCAATGGAACTATCTGGACACCAAAGACTGGGAGGAGTTTGTTACCCAAAGAAAAATGGATGAATTCAAGGTATTAAGCGCCACTCCCAATTTAATTAATATACGTTCTTATGTATTCACATATTCAAGATTAACCTTTAGTGTTACTAACAAAATCAATGTGCTTACTAACAAGGCTATCAGCGATGCTCAAAGAGCAAGGCGTGCACTGAATGTGCATGACCACACAATGGGTCCAAGAGGCTATGCAGGCGTTCGCTAACGACTACATGCTAAGTCTACTGCTCAGTCTGCTGCTACTCAGGAGTCCTCTACTATTGGTCCCGCACCTCTGCCTTGCCATGCTATGTGGATAGATGGGAGGCAAAACAAGAAGGGAGATATAACGAAGCCCGCAACTACTGAGGCAGCTGCAAAAATGGTAAAATTTAACTCTTATAGCAATCGATCGATATTGATTATTGTTATGTTTACTTACCAATTTCTGTTGATGGCGATTAGCGGGAGCTGCACAAGCATAGGAAGGAAGGCAAGTTCATCCCTAAGGGCATAAGGGATGAATTGACATTTGCTCTGGGTAACCCAGAGCATCCTGGACGTGTTAGGGGTGCAGGCACTGGTGTGGTCATCAAAGTGTTATTAGGCCATCACATCGCTAACCAGTCCCAAGAGAGGGACTTTCACAAGCTGAGGTAACTTATTCTTTTTTTAGAATATTATTGCCAAAGAGAATTCAATAATCATAAGCTAGCATTTCTTTTGTCCATGTATAGGTAGATCAGTTAATTGATAGGAGAGTCGAGGAAGCACTTGATAGGAGAGTCGAGGAAACACTTGATAAGAGACTCAATGAAGCAATTAGCAAGTGGCAGGTGTCTCAGACTGCCACTCAGACAGTACCTGTGGCGAGCTGCTCTTCTCCTACTACAGAGGTTGGGAGTAATCCTATAGACCCACCACCTAGCACGTCCGTTGTAAGTATTTTTATGACATATATAGTAGCTAGTCTTTTCAAGATGATATGTTTATGTATATATGTATATAACATTCTTTACGTAAATTTGTAGGGTTGAAGCCATGTCGTCTAAAAATTCAAGAATATATCATTGCAGAGGCACATGCTTACCCAGCCCTTCCAGGGGAGATGTTTCATGGGACTCCAGTACCAGCTGGTGCGGTTCGTGTGAGCCCGATACATATACTCCCCGATTGGAAGGATCTTCCACTGCCATATGCCCACCCAGATTTTGAAACGCTTGGTGAGGCAGAAGGCAGAGTGATAATGTGGCCAAAAGTGAATGTCGTCTATACTAATATTGTATGGTAAATTTACAGTACGTTAATTTGTTAGTGTGTATATATGAGTCAATTGATCTGAAATTATATATATAGGTCAAAAGGAAGACACCTGCTACATATCAGCCTCCACCTCCACCTCCTAAAGTACCGAGTTGGCTTCCAAGGGACCTACACGCCTCGTTAGGTCCTAATTGTAGGGGTATGGCAGTATGGATAGGCGAACATGATTCAAATTACCCTATCAATGTTACTGTTCTAGAGGATGCTACAGGTCAATCATATGATAACAATCTATTTATACAAGTTTTACATACATATTAATGCATACGTATTACAAGTTTTGCATACGCATTAATGCATATGTATTAATGCAGTTCAATCATACAATAACATGCTATTTATACAAGATATTTTGGAGTTGTTTCATTATGATTGGCTGAACACATCTTTGATAGAGCTGTGGATATGGTGAGATCTTATTTATACATGTGTATACCTTGTTTTATATACGGTAATCTGGTTTCTTATATATTAATGCATACGTAATACATGTTTTGCAGCCACTTACACATGATATGTATAGATTTTGCATTTTCCCATGTGGGATTTTTGGTTCCATCTTTGATTAGTCTTGTAGATACAGACCCTTCTTCAGTTACTTCATACTGCTGTGTTGCTTTTGAATATTTTGGTAAAAATAAGAAGACGGTGATAATAGCTCCATTCAATGTCGAGTAAGTTTACTTTGCTTATAATTTGGACTTTAAAAATTACATTTTTATTATGGATTTTGAGTTATTAATTTTTAACTTTCTTACCTGTAGTGGGAAGCATTGGGAGTTACTAGTTATTGTCCCTAAGACATTCACTGTCTATTATCTAGATCCTGCGGGGAACGAATTGAATACATTATATGGACACACAATGAAAAGGCCATTATTCCCGTGAGGAATATTTCATATTTTTATATTCATTAACATATGTTATTACATTACTATTTAATTATGCAATTTAATGTATTACATTAACATGTAGGGCTTTACAAGAGTTCAAAAAAGCTGGAGGAAAGGTCCCCAGGAAAAAGAATCAGCCACTAATTTGGGAGAATGTGAAAGTAATTTCTCGACTCCAATGTATATATTATTTATGTGAACTGTGCTTGTTTGTATTTTTGAATATTTTGTATGTTTCAATTTATAGTGTGCTACACAAGACAATGGTTGGGCATGTGCCTACTATGTGATGTGATTTATGGACCTAATCATCAAACATGCTGCAATGGAAATTGATATTATACATAAGGTATTATATATAGTCTCATTAGATAATATGAAATATATCAATCTTATTCTATAATATTAATTATATATATACGTCATTCTCTTTGTAGGTGTTTAAAACTGACTTCAGTGCAGGTGGAAAGTTATTAGATGTACATACTCCATATACGAGGGTGGAATTAGATGTTGTAAGAGAAGAATGGGCAAAAGCCCTACAAGTAGTGGGAATTTTTAAATATAATTGGGTATCTGATGACAATGATGATGATGATGAATAAAGAATGATATTTCTAAACTTTGTTCTCATAATTATTTTTGTGTGAATGTCAATGACTTTTTTTGAATTGTCATATGTGTGAATGTGAATGACTTTTTCTGATCAATACATGAATGTTTGAATGTGAAAAGAGATGAAATGAATAATGTGAATGTAAATGACTTTGCAGGTTTCTACATGTATATGATCAATACATGTGTCTGAATGTGAATGACTTTACTGGTTTGTGGCATGTTGTTGGCTAATATCAATGGATGCTATAAACCTATAGTTTAGAATTGAACTGCAGGTTCTGTATCCTGTTGACCAGCCATACAGTAGGCCTGCAAACTGATAAGAAAAAAAAATCAGAACATAGGCGTCGGTTATTTGTATAAAACTGACAACAAAGACATAAAATGTCAGTTGTTAGCCACAAACTGACGTCTTTTCCCTTGCTGGCGTCGATTATCTGTAAGAACCGACGCCTATTGTGGACAGGTACCACGGCTGTGCTGGCAGGGATATGGCGTCGATTATTAGTATAAAACAGACGTCTTTATCCCATTACGGCATCGGTTATTAGCAAAAAAACCGACACTTATAGTTCCCTTGTTGGCATGTTTTCGGTAGCGGGAAGGGTTATGGCATCGGTGATTGTTTAATAACTGACATCTTTGATCATGATATAGTGTCAGTTTTCGTTAAGAATCGACGCTGATAGTTCACTTGCTGGCGCATTTTTGGTGGCGGGAAGGGTTATGGCGTCGGTTAGAAACGGATGCTAAAGGTGTCAACTTTTAGTGGCAGCCACTTGGGTGTCACTTAGAAACCGATGCTAAAGGCTAACTGACTCCAAAGGCCTTTTCTGTTAGGGGTGAGCATCGGTCCAAAACCGGACCGGACCGGACCGAGGACCGAAAATCAATAATTTTTGGACCGTTGACTGGACCGTTTGGTGGTCGGACCGGACCGGGACTGGACCGTTTTGACCGCGGACCGGACCGGACCGGACCGTTTGGACCGCAATCAGCCTTTTTTAGATGTTTTACAACTTATTTAATTATACAAAGTTGATAATCTTAGTCACTTCTAACAATTATATAACTTTAGTATCAAACATTTATACTAGTAGTACTTATATATGTACTTTATTTGTAGTTATTATAGAATACACCTTCAAATATATATGGATTTTATATAAAAGTTAGTCTGCGGTCCGGACCGGACCGGACCGGTTTTGGACCAAACCGGACCAGACCGGACCGAAGACCGAATTTATCAAATTTATTAGACCGCGGACCGGACCGAAGTTGAAATGGACCGGACCGAACCGGACCGAATTGAGCGGTCCGGTCCGGTTTTGCGGTCTGGACCGAGATTTGCTCACCCCTATTTTCTGTAGTAGTGAGTGGAACAATAGTAAATAAATTTGTGCTAGAAGTGTAAGTCCCCAAACCTTGATTAATGTGTTTAACACACTTAATTACCATAATTAAGTACTATAAATCTTAATCTAACCTTGTGAGATGTTTTTAAATCATGAGATAAGCATAAGTTTCAAGTTTGGTCCAATTTTGATGTTGTTTGTGCAAGTTATGCAATTTTTATGCACATCTTGATCTTTTTGCAATTTACCCAATTGGGAGGTCATCTTTGTAAATTGTCACATGCTTTATGATCATTATATGTTTCATTATCATTCTAGAGTTGTTGGTCCATGGGGAACCTAGTTGTACCTTGGTTTGGAGGTGTTTCTCTTCAAGAGCATTTTAGGAATTTCCCCCTTTATGGATGAGCTTATCTTTAAGAGTTATCAACCAATGATGTAACATCCCTGACCTAGATTTAGGGATAACCATATTTTTTGGCTTACATAAGTTGCTTAGAACTTTAATTTAATTATCTTAAGTATTTCATTATTGTGTGACAAACTTTTGTTGTGAATTTGGTCCTGTTTGAATAATGTTTGAGCAATGTTCTCTTGTTTGGGACCAAAATGCAATTTACCCAAGAAGAGGGGTTATATTGCAATATGTCACATGTTGAAAGTGCCTCATGTGTTTTAGCATCATGAGATATAGAATTATGCAAGGTGGTGGCTTGTGGAAAGCCTAAATTCCAAGTTTGAACTTGTTTGAATAATGTTAGTGCCTTGTGTACCAAATTTGGTACACATTGTAAATTATCCAAAAGGTAGGGTTGATGTGAAAATAACCACTTATAGAGTGTCCCTTATCCTCCCTAGTATCATCTAAAGTAGATATAAATAAGGATACACCATGTTTGAAACATCTTGGATTGGTAGCATTCTTGGTGATGAAAAGACCAAGTAAGATATATAGTTGAAATCTTTACAAGAGCTACATTGAGTTGTAAACTTGAAATGGGAGTGCCTATCGGCCAAGGAGCCATAGAGGGATTCTCCTATCATTTTGTTAATTCTTGTAAAAGTCCATGATGGGATAAGAACCTCAATAAAGCAAAAAATATCGGTTTTCTACTTTCCTTTGGAAAGGTGGTTTTGAATTGTGAATATAATAATAAATGTGAGTGGAAGTAGCTTGCCCTAGAAGATAACCAAAGGGGGCGACCCTTATCCCTTGCATTATCTACAAGTTTTTATTTTGCATGGCAAATATAAATATGGGATTCATGCAAGTACATGTGTCAATCTATGCATGGCCATGTGGCACCTAGTAGTAGTAAGAAGATGACACCTCTTACACTTTTTTTCATAAACCACAACTATATATACCATTCCCTTCACCTATTAGTAAAAATTTCGAATCCTACTATCATCTTTCCCTTATATATTGTGTATACCAGCTTATTATCGTGCATAAGTGAAGGATTGTCAAGCATAGAGCCTTGGTATCGGCCATAGAGAAGATATGTCGACCTAGCAAGGTGATATCGGCTACAAGTGAGGGATATTGGCCAACAAGTAGTGAGATATTGTGCATAGTGTTGAGGAGCTCAAGTCATGGATCTTTTATAAGCTCATATTCAACCTTGGTAACATGAATCTTTGGATCTTGGAGCTTTGAAGTTGCTCTTGAGGCGGGTTATATAACTTGAACCCAACTATGTTATTATTCACCTTCAATATTGTTGAACTTGTTGATTTACTTTCAATTTCAAATTTCTTTGATCAATTGATGTTCCTTTGAGCTCCAATAAGTAATTAGGAATGTTTTCCATGAACTAGTATAAGCAAGACAAAGGTCTTGAGGTTTATAATGATGACATCATCATGGTACAACCCGATATGGGGTTGAAGTACCTTAAATCTGATATGAAACCCACGATGATGGGTAACCCGATATAGAGATGGGTGGTACCTCATGAATGATATGAGGCATACCTTATGAACGATATGGGAGGTACCTACTTACACCTTATACATGATATAAGGTTAAGATCATACCTCATGCACGATATAGTGTTAGTTGAATACTCTTAACCGATATAGATTTGAAACCCTAGGTGATCATAGAATGGAACCCAATACACCCTATCATTTTGTGTAAAGGATTATTGTGATAAAATCCAACCTGATATCTATCTTGTTGTCCAAAAATATGATAGAACTGATCCTTTAAAAGTATGAAAGAATATGAGCATAATGGTTTACCCAATATGCAAACCCGATATGACAATCCAACATAGAAACCCGATATGGTATTTGTATATACTACATGAACGATACCATGATGAGGCATACATCCTATGCCCGATATGGTGTACACCTTGTGCACGATATGGAACCAAATATACCCTTATACCCGATATGAGGTCAAGCATCTATCTCATACACGATATGAGGTTAACTTGAGATGATAAGAACTAAGTCATAGCTAACCCGAGATGGATACGCGTTATGGTGTTAGGGGATACACCCTAAACACTATATGATGATGTGGTTACACCACATGCCCAATATGGATACACGATATGATTTGAAGGTTGTATCTCAAGCACAATATGATAGCATATATACATCATGATGCCCGATATGGTAAGCATGCTTCAATCCAATGTATTTTACTAAGTGATATATGTTGTGTGTTATGTTAAATACAACATTAAAAAGGTAATGAGTTTAATGCAATTTCATAATTATGAGATAACGTACCTTAAAAGGAGAATGGAGCCAACTTAGTAAAAGTATGGTGGAATCAACATCCTAGTGAGGATGAGAGAGAAACTAATACTTGAATGTTAAACATGTAACGAGTATATGTGATACGCCTAGTATGAATAGAGTATGAATTAGGGTTTAATATTTTATGATGTGACCTTGAAACCCTAATTGGTTAATAAAGGTAAATCTTAACCCTAATAATGGGTGAGGAGATGTGATTTGAAACCCTAATTGGTAAGAAAGGGAAACCTTATCCCTAATGATGGGAAGGTTGTATTTCCCTTGTATTGCATGGTAATGATATGTATTTGATATTGTTGTTATCATGAAATACTAACCATGCTGGTATCATGAGATAATGAGCATAGCTGAGTAAGAGCTACGATGTTTCATATAATATAGATTATATGGATCTTGTAAGTCATGTGAAATACTTGTACAAACGAGTATGATATTTATATAAGTCTTATGACCTAGAGATAGATGTTGTCTAGTGAGAGGTGACAAGATGTTTATAAAAGTTTCATGATCTAAAGACTGATGTATGAGATGGTAATGTTCAAAATAAACTAGAAAATGAGAACCCCGTAACATAATAATAATAATAAGTGGCTATAAAGTTAATAATGAAATCTGGGTCATACATGCATTATGGTTATAGCCAAGTGAGGGCTATAGTGTTCTGATTATACTGAAATGAGATATGAGGAATATTGTATCACATAAAGGATGTGAATGGGTATGATGGCTTGGCTAAGGTATAATGCCTAGTATAGGTGATGTGATATTCAATGATGAGTTCAAGGGATTAATATCCCATAATGAAAGTGAAAGGGAAACATAAAGGTATCCTAACTACTATGGAATCCTTAGCAATGTGACCATTATGATCTCACAGGATTTATACAATCCAATACCTGGATGTAAACACATAGGATTGGTATAATCCAATACATGGTTGTACTCTCATTATGATCTCACAGGATTGGTACAATTCAATACATGGTTGTAATCACACAGGATCGGTATAATCCAATACCTGGATGTAATCACACATGATTGGTATAATCCAATACCTGGCTGTAATCACACAGGATTGGTATAATCTAATAATTGGTTATAATTTCACAGGATTGGTACAATCCAATACCTAGCTATAATTTCACAAGATTGGTACAATCCAATACTTGTTTGTAACTTCACAGGATTGGTACAATCCAATACTTGGCCATAATTTTACAGGATTGGTATAGTCCAATACCTGGCTATACTCTTACAAGATTGGTATAAAGCTGGAACATAATGATGTATATTCATCGGATTGGTAGAAATCAATATTTGGCTAGCAGATTGGCTGAGGCCAACAACTAGAAATATGAATGATTCACTGATATCATATCATGGTAATATTGTCACAGAATAAGTTTGAAATGTTGGTATAGTATGATTGGTAAGCAATATACTTGTTCGTCATATTCCTTATAAAGTGAATAGATGATTTACTGCCCTATTATATATAGTTGCAATGCTTTAAAAGAAGAGAATGTTCTAATCTATTTATCAACAACAATTAATCTTGCTTATTAATACAAAAGAACCTCTGCTCAGTTTTATACTATTTACTTGGGATAATAACTTTGTTGGCAGAGAGTTATATCTCTCACTGGGACAATTGTCTCACCTCGTGGGATCCACAATTTTTAGGTGGACGTGCACGAGGAAGTAGAGACTATTTTGTAGAGGCACGACAACAATAGTAGGGACATCAATAACAGCTCAGGTTGAATGTACTGTATGTCGTGCCTTGTAGATAGAAGTTCTATGTGTTGTCTCTGTACTCTCAGGTCCTCGGATTTAGTATGTGATGGTTTTATGAACAATCTGAGATTTTATCTTGTATGCCTCGAGGTTTTACGTTGCTTCAGTATATGTTTTGACAAAGCAACTATTATATGTTATCCTCGAGATGAGATGGTACAATGTATGTATAATGTGAACCTTGGTGTATATAAAGTTTTTGGTTCTTTCATTAAGAGTTTTCTAGGAAATGGATCCCTTTGCAAAATGGTTTAAATTTTTTGTGATTTTGTTATTCCGCATCATTAGTGATGATTTGGTTGTCGGTTTGGTGGCGGTCGTTACAAGTTTTGGTATCAGAGCTTAAGGTTCGTTGAGTCTACATAGACATAGGACTAAGGTGTTGAGTATGTTCTAAGTGTACTCCAGTATATCTTATAGTGACTTCTACTTATGTAGAAGGAGGGATATAGCTTAAAGATGTCTGGAGAACATTAGGACCACACTGTTGAGAGCAATGTTGCTGCACCAGTAGGAGGTGCAAGGGATAGGGCTGTAAACGGTGCAGGTACGGTGCGGGTATGGCCATACCCAGAACCATACCCTTTTATTTTTATGGGTACGGGTACGGGTCTGGACCCGCATTACTCAATAGTTAGACCCGCACCATACTCGGAACCGCTTAGAATGCGGGTATGCAGTGTGATTCCGTGGGTATACGGTTCTGTTGTGCAATCTGTTTTATAAAAGCCAAAACTGATTTTTGGACACACTTTTAGGTCAAAATTAATTAAAAATTATCCCACAAAATGTACAAGTTCAATGCAGTTCATAATTCTTCACGTAATCCCTGCTAGTGTAATAAAAATCTGCTATTTTGAGAAGCAATAAACTGACTAGAACTATCCCAAAAAGTATAAATTTACTGCTGTCTAGAATTTTCAAAGTGTGCCTCAAAAAATGTATAAGTTCACTGCATTTTTGGCTGCTAGAGTAAAAAAAAACTGTTTTTGGTCAAGTAATAAATTTATTAAAATTGTCCCAAAAGTGCATAGATGTATTACTGTCCAGAATTTTCAACGTGGTGGCTACTAGAGCAACACCAAAATGCTGATTTGGAGGCTTTTTGTGCTTACAAATCATTCAAGTACCTATTTTAAACTCAAAACTCTACTAGAAAAATCATACTCATACACATGTGTGGTTTAAGCACTAGAACATCCCAATGGAACAAAAGACACTAAGAGAAAGAGATCCACCAACAATAGAATACAACTTTGCTAAATGATCAACTTGAGTCTTAAAGTCAAGTCAACACAACAAAAAATATTAGTTCTTCATGACCTATTGGCTTTTGCCAAGTTGCCAACATTCACAACACTCAAGTGGGGTTACACATTAGTTTTCTACAATCAAATGACAATGTCAAATGTGAGAAAATTAAACAACATGATATGAAGTAGAAAATGAGTGGTCGTCCATCAAACTCGCCGCTCCATCAACCGTGAATCAAAGCAGCAAACATGGGTGACATCATAAGAAAGAGCATAAGCATCCTGCAAATAAAATGTAACCATTTATCAATATGTTATTATGGTCACAAAATATGAAATGATATGCTCCAAACTTCAACCAATGAATGATTAATAAGCCATTTCTGATTATAATCACAGAGATCCTTATAGACAATCTGATTGTTAGCTGAGTGCCTAACAAACCACCTCACTGTGGCTACATATTCAAGCCGTAGTCAGACATACGAGACATTTCACTGATCAGTCAATTGATGGTCATTTATCAGTGTGTGTCGACCCTGTTGGCTTTGTTCTGGTAATCTAAAGAAGACACACGCATAGCAATTTGTAAAGAGTGTTATATATAATGCATACATTTCCTAGGATGAGAAATGAAGAGAAAAAAAGAATAACTATACAAAGTATCATGTCAAGTGTAAAAAAAGAAGGACTAGCTACAAATCCATCCAACAAAGAATCATAAGGTATTCATCAAACCATCAGAAAAGCAATCATCGTGTATGAGCTTGATTCAGTAAAAAAACCAAGGAACCTCAGTAGGTATCCCATGTATAAACGGCTCCCAGGAGGTAGTAATAGCCTCAACCAAACTTCAAAGTGCATTTACAGAAAACCAGAATAGGCTAAGAAGATACTAATTAGCAACAAGATATCAAAGAAGGCCAAAGCATCATACTCAAAGAAGGAGATTCCAGACCAAAGAAGACAAAAGACACAAAGTTCCAACTTTAAAAATAGCCATAGAAGATCATCCTCACACATAACTCTGAAACAACTGCCACCATAGAAACCTCAGTAGATCTCTCATAGATAAAACATGAACCATCCTGTAGTACCCATGAGCAAACAGTTCTCTTTTACTTAGAGAACTTGTTCTGTCAGATCTGTATTTGCCGGTCTTTATGGTTGTGCATCGTTTAAGAAGAAATATCTATATAGTAGAAACTAGTGCTCACGCTATATTGATTATTTGATCTTTGGGACAAATCACATGATATGGCTTGGACCTTTTAATAAGACTTTTAGGCTTATTCTTGCCCACATTCCAAGTTATAAATGGTTCTGGAGAAAAGACGAGAACAAACAATACAACAACACATTTTAGAACAAGTAATATCCAAACAGAATAGAGAAGAGATTCACAAACACGATCACCGTCAATCTAAAGAAGATTATAGTAAGCTCTAAGTTTTATGCAAAGATGAAGCATGAATGGGTAGTTCCCATGACCGGAAAGCCTATTGGATTGATGATGAATGCAAATAAATTAACAAGGAACCCAACAATCAAGTTAACTTCTTTAACAGGTCACCGCCAGCCGCGACAGGCGTTGACGATTAGGTGGACCTCCCAAACCCCCCTTTGTGGTTCTAGCTAAGAAGAAGAACCAATGAGGAAGAAGAGCCCGTGGAATGCATTAGAAAGATGTCAACCGTGATTGAGATTAAGAGTCGATCGATGCAAGTACTTACAAGTACATGTTTATCCTAAAGAGCATTGTGATTTTCGAAGAGCGAGCCTCGACTGCCTTATGCTTGAGCTGCCACCCTGATGCTAGAGGGAAGATATGGTTGGGTTGCCACCGTGATTTTTGAGAAGAGAGAGAGAGAGCGGTGCGCCTCCTGTGTTTCGCTTCCACAGTGATCGTAGGGCAAAGAAAGCATTGTGATAGGAGAGACAGGCGAGAAGAAAGCACTTCGGAACCTTCGGGAGAATAGAGAGGCCCTGTCTTCGTCAGCGGCGGTGACTCAGCGTAGGTGGCGGCGGGCGGGAGCTCGCGGACCAGCGTCGCGGGAGCCGGGAGGCGGCGGCAGCAGCGCGTGAGGCGGACGAGGTCGCCGAAGAGGTGGTGGTTGTGGGGAAGGTTAGGTCGTAGGAGATGAGGTCGCCGAGGCCGAGGAGGTCGGAGCCGACGGAGCGTGATGACGAGAAATGGCCGCCGGCTTGGAGATGAGAAATGACCGCCGGCTTGGAGAAGAGGTGGTGTTGGACCAGAAATGGTCACCGGTTGGACGAGAAATGGTCGGCAATGACGGTCGCCGGTCGAAAGCCTGATGAGAACCCTAGTTCTCTGCCGCAGCGCCGCTGGACCTGGAATAGTGGAACCCTAGGTTCTCTGCTTTCTGGTGGAGAGTGGATTCGCGATGGACCGAGTGAGAGACTCAGAGGAGAGAATGCGAGTAGTAAGCCTAGTTGTGTGAAGAAGAACGGCTGGACTGTTAGATCATATTTGGTAGTTTTTCAGATTATGACAAATATCATATATATATATATATATATATATATATATATATAATTATATTTATTTATATAGCAATACGGGTACACGGGTATAGCGGGTACGGGTATAGTTATACCCATTAGTGGACTTGTAATAATACGGGTATACGGGTATGCGGGTAAGAGGGTATGCGGGTCTAGAAATCTAGACCCTTGACGGGTTTTTTAAGGGTCTGAATTTGCGGGTCCGCGGGTCTATCCGTACCCATTTACAGCCCTAGCAAGGGATCAGGCCAGAGGGGAATCAGTGCCTGAGAATCCCCATTTTGATGAAGCTATGATAGAAAACCCAGCCTTTCATGCTCTTTTTGGGCAAGTCCTGACCACAGTAATGCATATAGCAGCCATCACCAGCACCAAGGGCACCAATTCCCAATGAGGGACATGGGTCTGGTAAGACTTTTGAATGACTGCACCATGTAGGAGCTATAGAATATGCTGGAACAACTGACCCATCAGATGCTGATCTATGGCTCATTGAGTTAGAAAAGGCTTTTAAGATCCTTTGTATCCTAAATGCTAACAAAGTCAAACATGTTGTATACCTTTTGAAGGGTAGTGATGGCCATTGGTGGGCCATAGAAGAGGTAAAAAGGAATGATGAAGAGGTTGGTTGGGAGGAGTTTCATCAAGAATTTGTTAATAAGTATTTTCCACAAACATACTTAGACAAAAAGATCTCGCAGTTTGAAAAGGTTCAACAAGGAACCATGTCAATTAATGAGTATGAAGCTAAGTTCATGGAACTTTTGTAGTTTTGTCCTCAAATGGCTCCTACTGAACAGGAGAAGATCCGACATTTTGAGAAAGGATTGAATGCTGAGATGTCTATCTCGGCATCTGCATTAGAAAGTAGAGAGAAATTTGCCACATTCGTGGAATCCGTCCAGAGGATAGAATGGTCTGTGACAAAGAAACATGAGGCAAACCTCAAAAGGAAGTCTACACACTCACATGAACAGTTGATTGGTGGTACTAAACAGCTAAAATCTTCAGTATCATCGGTTCAACCACAATATAGTACACCAATGCAGCGGTCACCAAGTGGGGTCCGAGCTTGCCATAAATGTGGACATACAGGACATCTGAGGTGGCAGTGTCCAAGAAGAAATAATAAGGTGACCCAACAACCAAGACGCTAGATAACCCGTAAGAGGTAACATGTCAGATAGAACTTTTCATTCTGAATTATCTTTCCTTTTCTACTCTCTGCCTACTAATTATAAGAAAGGTAGTTGTTTTTGAGCTTCCTTTAATTAGTCCCATGAGGACATAAGGAAGAGATAAGAAGGGTGAGAACCTATATTCAGTCCAATATTCTCTTATATGTTTTGAAATTTCTCTCTTCATGTAGAAAGTGAAGAGATGTAAAAGAAACACCTAGAGAAAATTAGAGATAGTAAGTAATGAATCTAAAGAGATGATAAGAGTAAGAAATATAATATCAAAAAAAATGCATACTACCTAATTTCAGTTCTTAAATACCCTGGCCAAGTATTCATCTATTGAAGGCAAGGTAAGTATGACACTCTTAGATTGTTATCTTTCTGATTACTCTGATCAAGTACTCATTTTGAGACAATCTAAAGAGTATAATAAATAGGAGATGTGGCACGGATATTTCTACCACATCCTAATTTTATAGGAAGGAATATGATTTAATCACAAATCAACTCATAAACAAAAGATGTTTTGTATAATGTATACCTTGGTCTAAAGACCTAGAGGTAATGGTTACCTGATAAGTGGTAACATTGTTTAGTGATGAACCAGGGGTTTGAATACCCAGATCTAGTAATCATAATGATGATAATGCTAAGGGATGAGAATCCCTAGTAATGTGATAAGGGACTGAGATCCCGAGTGTTATGCATTTTTTATGTGTTCTAAAGAACATGTGAAGAGTATAGATCTTTTCTATAATGTGGATATATATAAGATCAGAAAATGTTCATGAGCATACTAGACAATAACGAAGAAAGGAATGATGACATATGATCATCTTTATAGTTCCTATGATGCTCGCAAGGAACCTAAGGTGAAACAAGATTAAATGACACATGAACAGTTGAAAGTTCATGCAATGATCAAAGAAGGTGATAATCTCTTTTCTTTAATAAACAACCATGTATAATGAAGGGGAGATATAAAGGAATATGTTTCCTTGTGTTCTTCCCTTTTAGGGACAGGACAATCAAGTAAGTCTTATGACACTTGATGTGCGTGTGATAGAAGTAACCTATAGAGATGGGTATTTTATAAGTGTCTACTAGTCCTGGATTTTGGTTCCAAGACAAAGTTACATGTGATAAGAAATGTCTCGAGATGAAAGAAAGATCCTATTATATGTTTGATTTTAACAATAACAACAGAAGGTGGACATGATGAGAATATGATGTGTTTTTGGTACATATAACGAATACCAAGGAAAGGAATCCTAGTATCTAATGAGTTTTAAGTAGGATGAGGAAATGAGAACATAACTCCCGATAAGATGATCAATGTTGGTTACTTGTAATAGCCAACTAAGAGATCAGTCTAGTTACATAAAATAGTATGGATATCACATGTTAGGGGTTTATGCCCTGCATAAACATGACATCTATAGGGATGAATTAATTAAAGGAATAATAGTAGGATCATCTTGGGAAAAGTTTATCAGGCTAAGTATAATTCCTTAGTATATCCCTATTTAGATACTATTGAGACAGCCTATACAAATAATATCCCTAAGATAATTCTTCTTTCATAGGTATCCTTATCTTATGATAAGAAAATAAACATCAAACATGATGGTTGATACAAGTCATTAGTAAGTTAGTGTTGTGTCAGAAGACTAGAATGGCACAATAGAAGCATGATAAAACATGTAGTTCCAAATAAGTGACAAAACGTAACTCTAGTTTTTCCTTGAAGGAGAGATGCTAAACTAAGTGAAGAGTATTGGGAAATTTCCAAGATCAAGAATCTTATTACATAAAGTTGTAAGTTGATAAAATGACAAATCAATGAGATTTTACACCCAAGTTATACAAATAATGTATATTACTCCTCTGACTAAGAAAGTGTTACCTGATAAAGAATTGATTCTGCAGTCAGTGATAAAAAAAGTAGTTGAGTATGTATCATGTATAATAAAGATTCTATGATGACCCTGAATGGAAGGACTTTGTACTGGTCAAAGTTCTATGGTATCTCCATGACATTAAGGTGTTAATATGGAGGCTTGATAATATGATGCATGAGAAATAATTGTCTCCCTTCATCTGGGATTTCGGGGATGAAATCCTTGTTAGGGGTTTATAATTGTAACATCCTTGACTTGGGTTTGGGGCTAACCATATTTTTTGTCTTAAATAAGTTGCTTAGAACTTTAATATAATTCTCTAAAGTATTTCATTATTGTGTGACAAACTTATGTTGTGAATTTAGTCATGTTTGAATAATGTTTGAGCAATGTTCTCTTATTTTGGACCAAAATGCAATTTACCCAAGAAGAGGGGTTATATTGCAATGTCACATGTTGAAAGTACCTCATGTGTTTTATCATCATAAGATATAGAACTATGAAAGGCGGTGGCTTGTGGAAAGCCTAAATTCTAAGTTTGAACGTGTTTGAATAATGTTAGTGCCTTGTGTACCAATTTTGGAACACATTATAAATTATACAAAAGGTAGGGTTGATGTGCAAATTACCACTGATAGAGTGTCCCTAGTCCTCCCAAGTATCATCTAAAGGAGATATAAAGAAGGATACACCATGTTTGAATCATGTTGGAGTGGTAGCGTTCTTGGTGATGAAAAGACCAAGTAAGATATATAAGTGAAATTTTTACATGAGCTACATTGAGTTGTAAACTTGGTATGGGAGTGCCTATCGGCCAAGGAGACATAGAGGGAGTCTCCTATCAGTTTTTTAATTCTAGGATAAGTCCATTACGGGCTAAGCAACTCAATAAAGCAATAAATATCAGTTTGCAACTTTCCTTTGGAAAGGTGGTTTTGAATTGTGAATATAATAATAAATGTGAGTGGAAGTAGCTTGCCCTAGAAGATAACCAAAGGGGGCGACCCTTATCCCTTGCATTATCTCCAAGTTTTTATTTTGCATGGTAAAGATAAAGATGGGATGCATGCAAGTAAATGTGTCAATCTATGCATGGCCATGTGGCACATAGTAGTAGTAAGAAGATGACACCTCTTACACTCTTTTTCATAAACCACAACTATATATACCATTCCCTTCACCTATTAGTAAAATTTTCGAATCCTGATATCATCTTTCCCTTGTATATCGTGTATACCAGATTATTATCATGCATAAGTGAAGGAGTGTCAAGCATATAGCCTTGGTATCGGCCATAGAGAAGGGATGTTGACCTAGCAAGGTGATATCGGCCACAAGTGAGGGATATTGGCCAACAAGTAGTGAGATATTGTGCATAGTGTTGAGGAGTTCAAGTCTTGGATCTTTGATAAGATCATCTTCAACCTTGGGAATGTGAATCTTTAGAGCTTGGAGCTTTGAAGTTGCTCTTGAGGCAGGTTATATAACTTGAACCTAACTATGTTATTATTCACCTTCAATATTGATGAACTTGTTGATTTACTTTCAATTTTGAATTCCTTTGATCAATTGATGTCCCTTTGAGTTCCAATAAGTAGTTAGGACTGTTGTCCATGAACTAGAATAAGAAAGGCAAAGGTCTTGAGGTTTATTATGATGACATCATCATGGTACAACCCAATATGGGGTTGAAGTACCTTAAATCCGATATAAAACCCAAGATGATGGGTAACCCGATATAGAGATGGGTGGTACCTCATGAACGATATGAGGCGTGCCTTATGAACGATATAGGAGGTAACTACTTACAACTTATACATGATATAAGGTTAATATCATACCTCATGCACGATATAGTGTTAGTTGAATACCCTAACCGATATAGATTTGAAACCCTATGTGATAGAATGGACCCGATACACCCTATTATTTTGTGTAAAGGATCATTATGATAAAATCCAACCTGATATCTAGCTTATCATCCAAAAATATGATAGAACTGATATTTTAAAAGTATGAAAGAATATGAGCATAATGGTTTACCCAATATGCTAACCTGATATGACAATCCAACATAGAAACCCGATATGGTATTATGTATATACTACATGAACGATACCATGATGAGGCATACATCCTATGCCTGATATGGTGTACACCTTGTGCACAATATGGAACCAAATATACCCTTATACCCGATATGAGGTCAAGCATCTAGCCCATACACGATATGAGGTTAACTTGAGATGATAAGAACTAAGTGATATCTAACCCAAGATGGATACATGTTATGGTGTTAGGGGATACACCCTAAACACGATATGATGATGTGGTTACACCTCATGACCGATATGGATATACGATATGATGTGGGTTATATCTCAAGCACAATATGATATCATATATACACCATGATGCCCGATATGGTAAGTATGCTTCAATCGAATGTATTTTACTAAGTGATATATGTTGTGTGTTATGTTAAATACAACATTAAAAAGGTAATGAGTTTAATACAATTTCATAATTATGAGCTAACGTACCTTAAAAGGAGAATGGATCCAACTTAGTAAAATCATGGTGGAATCAACATCCTAGTGAGGATGAGAGAGAAACTAATACTTGGATGTTAAACATGTAACGAGTATATGTGATACTCCTAGTATGAATAGAGTACGAATTAGGGTTTAATCTTTTATGATGTGACCTTGAAATCCTAATTGGTTAATAAAGGTAAATCTTAACCCTAATAACAGGTGAGGAGATGTGCTTTGAAACCCTAATTGGTAAGAAAGAGAAACCCTAACCCTAATGATGGGAAGGTTGTATTTCCCTTGTATTGCATGGTAATGATATGTATTTGATATTGTTGCTATCATGAAATACTAACCATGTTGGTATCATGAGATAATGAGCATAGCTGAATAAGATCTACGATGTTTCATATAATACATATTATATGGATCTTGTAAGTCATGTGAAATACTTGTACAACGAGTATGATATTTATATAGGTCTTATGACCTAGAGATAGATGTTGTCGAGTAAGAGGTGACAAGATGTTTATAAAAGTTTCATGATCTAAAGACTGATGTATGAGATGGTAATGTTCAAAATAAACTAGGGAAATGGGAACCCTGTAACATAATAATAATAATAATAATAATAATAATAATAATAATAATGTCAGTTGCATTTTTTAGTTGAGGCTGAATTTACAATTTGACAAGTAATGGGTGACACACCTTCAAATAAGATTTACATCAGTTGCATTTCTCTAAACCACTATTTGGATGCAAGCACATGAAATTTGGAATCTCTATCAAGCATTGTACAGAGTACTCCTCCTTTCAGGTGAAGTTGGTGAGACAATTCCTCAATTGAGCAATCTTCCTCGACGGTTAGTACTATGTAAGAAATACCTTCAGTAGATCTTCTCTAGTAGTGAGTTGGTCTCAAGTTATAAGTTGATAATCATTTTACTGCATTGATCTATATTATGTATCTATACTTATTGTCAGTAACACGCCTACTTTTTCTTGCAACAAGTGTGTGTTTCTTATTTAATTAGCACGAGCAAAACTTATTTATATATCTTTCTTCTAGCCTACTTGACTACGAGCCTATTCTAACATTTTACTACAACTTCTGGATTGGTCATTCATTTACTACTTATACGGGTAACTAAAGTTAATCACTTATGCATCTATTTTGTGATAGGAAGACATATATTTGTAATTAGACAACTAAAATTGTGATGAGATGATCAAAATTGTAATAGAATAACTCATTTTGTAATACAACGTGAATTGTTTATTGTTCTATTACAAATATCATTTTCAATGTTTTCAAAGAGATAATAAAAAGTTCATGTTGTATTTATAAGACAAGTCTTTGTATTACAATTTTAGTTGTCTCGTTACAATTATGTACCTTTCCTGTTACAAAACAGATTCATGAGTAACAAAAGTTAGTTATTTGCACGGGTAGTGAACATATATATATATATATATATATATATATATATATATATATATATATATAGAGAGAGAGAGAGAGAGAGAGAGAGTCAGGCTAGAATACACTCGAGTGTACGGATTGCACGAATACACTCAAGTGTGTTTGCATATCAAGACTAGTTTTTGCAAAATGTAAACCATTGATCTTCACCATTATACTATAACTAGGCTACATACAAATTTTGAGCCCATTTCGATGAGTGTAAGTCACTCATCCAAGGGTAACAAAATCAACGCGTGAAACTAATTTGAAATGCATAATTTTTGCGGTCGTCATAACATGAGATATACATATTCAAATGTGCTCAAATTTTGCGTATGAGTTGTTCATGAGATGTTTAAGAATATCAATGGATTAGATTTTCAAAAAAAATATTGCATCATGAAAAACTACTTGAGTGTATTCCGCTCCGGATACACTCGAGTGTATTCTAGCCTGACTCTATATATATATATATATATATATATATATATATATATATATATATATATATATATACACACACTACTACTACAAAAATGGCTTATAACATCACATTTACAGGCATCGGTTGTATACAAGAAATGAATGCCTAAACCCTACAACATCGGTTGAATACAAAAACTGACATCTATCTGTGAAGAGCGGCCAGACATGGGTATCACTTTTAATTTAGCATCGATTCGTTAATAAGAAACCGACGCCTAAAATCGACCGCAAAATCTAAATTACCAGTGGGAAAAAATTACCTCCAAAAATTAACATACGACATCGGTTATTAACTAATTAATCGACAACTAAAGGCTTTTCGCGAGACAAAAATTGGGCACATTGTTATCGTCGGTTTTCTTGAAATAACTGACGTTGATTGTGTTTTTACGTGCTGTCCCCACGAAATTTTCACCCCCTTTGACGTCAATTTCTTACGTCAACCGACGTTGATTGTTTTAAGTGTCAGTTGTTTTGAATATCTGATGCATATTGTTAACTTAATAGCACCCGTGCGAGCCATACTCTTCCCCTTTCTCTATTTCATTCCCCATTATTGGCTAGGCCTCTGCGATTTCTCTCCGCCGTCGCCTGCCCCACCGCCGCTGCGCCTGCCATTGCTTCTGGAGCTCGCCGACCACCGTTGTGCCTGTCGTTGCTTCTAGAGCTCGTCGGCCACCGCAGCCCTACCACCGCTCTCACCATTGTCCTTCCGTCGCTCTCACCATCACCGCTGCTGAAAGGTATGCTTCCTCCATTGCCGCTGCCTACTTCTCCACTGTCGCCGCTGTCTAGTTAGGCCTCTGGGCGGACTGGGCGGACGCTTGGGCGGCGCCAAGGTACGCCTAGGCTGCTATTGGGCATTTTTTAATTAAGTTATTTACTGATTTGTGTTTATTTATGTACTGATTTTGTTATTAGTTAATCATCTACTTATTTAACTTTATTTATCAACTGATTTAACTTTATTTATCAATTCATCTGTATTTATTCATGTACTGTTTGTATTTATTTATGTACTGATTCAGGAATTAATTAATCATCTACTGATTTATATTATTTTATCAACATATTTGTATTTATTCATCTACTTATTTGTATTTTTTTGTCTACTATTTTTTATTTAGTTATCTAATCATTTGAATTATTTGTGTACTGCTTTTGAAATTATATAATCATCTAGTGATGTAACTTTATCATAGGCTCATTCTGAACCATTAGATCTAGATCTTAGGGTATGTCTACCGTCCTAACTATGAAATTGGTAACTTGTTTCCTTGTTGAGTATATTGAGAATCCTAATCACCCTTCTTGCTTAATGATGAACTCTAATGCACTCACGTGACATGCTTGGAATGTAAATGAACTTTACCCTAGATTGCCAATCATGCTTCTAAAGACATCAATAATCACCCTAACTTGAAGAACTAGGATATGAATGATGAAACTAGGATTGTAGGTATAAGAATGACAACAATGTATTTGTTGGCCTAGAAACTCATCCAAGATTTACTCATTAGGAGTAAATCTTGGATGTTCCCCAGTTTGGGACTATTCTTGAACACCTAATCTCACTTAGGATGTAAGTGTATAATGTGTATTTGGTTTTTAAGAAAATGTCGGTAGCACTTCCCCATTTGTTCTCTAAGTATATATGTACTTGAAGAACAGTGGGGAAATGCTGCCAAAATTTTCTTGAAAACCCAATACACATTATACACTTACTAGTGAGATTAGGTGTTTAAGAATGGGATAGGTGGTACACATTTATTATATATAAGACCTTAAACCCTAAAGTTTTAACCATAAACCCTAATCTTTTAACCCTAGACCCTAATCTTGTTCTAATATGTACTTGTTTTCTCTTTGATCATAGAATGGATAGATCATGGATGTCCATTCCAAATCGCTGCACCCCTGAGTTTATTTCTGGTCGTGATCAGTTTATTAGATTTTTCGAGGAACATAGGAAACAACCTGGAGATAGGTTATATTGTCCATGTAGGCATTGCGGTAACAACTTGAAAGCCAGCACCGGTGACGAAATCAAAAGTCATGTCATGTGCAATGGAATTGTACAAGGGTATACAAAATGGCACTGGCACGGAGAGATTTCAAACCTGAAATCAGTGGATGTCGATAACAGTGCTTGTGTGGAAGAAGAAATTGCCTTCGATGACGTAGATGTGAACAAACCAGTTCCAGTAGACATCGTTGATGTGATGCTGGATAGTTGTGGGGTAGAGCACACCAATCCACCTCCCATGTTTAGAAACATTGTGCATGATGCTGAGATACCGTTATACACAGGTTGTAAGTTTACGAAGCTTAGTGATATGTTGAGATTGTATAAACTGAAAGCTAACAATAGATGAAGCAACAAAATCTTCACGTCATTGTTATCTTTGTTGAAAGCTAACAATCGAGGATGTTTATGAAAGAGTAAAAGATATTGCCAATGAATTTTGTAAGAGGTCACAATGTACGATGGCCACACGGAGTGACAAGTCTTTATTCAAGAAGAAGTCAATATTTTGGGATCTTCCTTATTGGAGTTCTTTGACAGTCAGGCATTGTATCGATGTCATGCACGTTGAGAAAAATGTCTGTGATAGTGTCATCAATACTCTATTGAATATACCAGGTAAGACTAAAGATGGGATAAAATCTAGAATGGACCTACGTGAAATGGGAATAATGATAGAATTAACAGAAGTAGTTAGTAGCGATCGGAGAACATACTTACCTCCCGCTTGTTACACGTTGTCTAGAAAAGAGAAGAAAGCTTTTTGTGAATGTTTGGTAAATGTTAAGGTGCCACAGGGTTACTCATCCAACATCCGTACATTGGTATCAATGAAAGATCTGAAGTTGATAGGTCTTAAATCTCATGATTGTTACACTCTAATGCAACAAATATTGCCCGTGGAAATTCGATCTATATTGTCGAAGCATGTAAGGTTTGCAATCACCAGACTTTGTTTCTTTTTCAACAGACTGTGCAGTAAAGTTATTGACCCTGATACTCTCGATAAATTGCAAAGAGAAGTGGTTGTTACCCTATGTCAGCTTGAGATGTATTTTCCTCCTTCGTTCTTTGATATCATGGTACATCTTGTTGTCCACTTGACTAGGGAAGTGAAAATGTTTGGACCAGTTTTCTTTCATTAGATGTATCCCTTTGAACGATACATGAGCATTTTTAAAGGTGATGTTCGAAACCGTTATCGGCCTGAAGGGAGTATTATTGAGGGTTATGTGGTGATAGAGGTTGTGGATTTTTTTAATGACTTTCTGAGTGGTAATGATGCTCCTATGAATGACAAGAATATTGAGGAGCATTTTGGCAAAGGAATTTTGGGATCACGGGTGAAAGTAATCAGTCGTGAGCAGTTGGAGCAAGGTCACTTGTATATTTTACACAACATCGATGAAGTGAGTGTTTATATTGAGGAACATACCAATTTCATCAAGAGACAATATCCTCGAGCCAATTCAATGTGGCTTGCTAGAGAGCATAACAAGACATTTATTAAGTGGTTTGAAAATAAAGTCTTACATCAACTATCTCAAAGACCATATAATCTTATTGAAACTATCAAATGCCTCACCTTTAAACCAAAATTGAATGTTATGTCTTATGAAGGGTTTGACATAAATGGATTCTCATATTACACAAAGCGTCAAGATGATAAGACTGTCGTCCAAAATAGTGGGGTCACCCTTCAAGCGTCTTCATTATTTTTTGCAAGTGCAAAGGATAAGAGTCCACGTGAAGCTAAAATGTCATATTACAGTGTCATTGAAGACATATGGGAGTTTGACTATGTAGATTTTAGAATTCTGATCTTTAAATGTAATTGGGTTGATAACAATAAAGGTGTTATAGTGGATGAATTGGGTTTCACATTAGTGAACTTTGAAAAAATTGGCGAGAAGGGTGAACCATTCATATTGGCATCACAGGCGAAAAAGTATTTTATATCGATGATCCTGCAAATGATAAATGGTCGATTGTTATTTGTGGTAAAAGACACTTCATTGAAGATCTTATAGATGAAGAAGAGTACTATGATAAGTATGATGACTCCAGTCCATTCTCATTTGGGTTGCCAACACCACCAAACATTGAAGCTAATGATGACTTGTATGTGCGTGGAGATCACAATGAAGGATTGTTAATTGATAAAAGATCGCAATATTAGAGGCATGCATGTTTATATTTTTTATATGTTTTATTATTCTGAATGTGAACTTTACAATGTGAATTACTTTACAATGTGAATGTGAACTTTACAATGTGAACTTTACAATGTGAATTACTTTACAATGTGAATGTGAACTTTCAGATGGCTAAGCATTCTCCTGATGACCGTGTTGATGATTACCGTGAGGGTGAGGACGTTAATGCACCGCCTCATAATGTAAGTTTTAAAAATATATCCTTGAGGTTTCTATCTATATGTTCATTTATAGTTATATCTTGTAAGTGTGTTTTTTTTTGTCAAATTTTAGGTTGGTGATGTACCCCCTGAGGAAATTGGGGCACTTGATGAGTAGCAAAAAAAATTGAGAAAGTGAGGGGCATCACAATGAGGAATGGGTTACTACTAGAAAAGGGGCAATGGACCCAAACTGGTTGTCGATTTTGATCATGCAGGAAATCCATTTGGAGTGAACTGCAACTCATTTATTTCATATCTTGGGGTTCTTACTCACAACCATTGTAGTCCTATTTTTTAATCCTGGCATGAAGTTCCTAAGGGGAAGAAAGACTTAGTATGGAAGGAACTATGTGTTATTTATTATTATTTGCAATTTTATTTTTGTAGATTACTAATTTTTAGTATACTAGTTAATAGCAATTCTATTTTGTAGAGTATATTTGATCTGGATGAAAAGCTACATCATAAATGCGTGATGCAACGCTGTGGGAGGGTCCTAAGGAACTATAGGACAAATCTCACCCGAGATTACATACACGATGTTGAGAAGAGGTTCTTGATTGATTTCTAATTCTAGACATTGATCACTTTTTGACTAACTCTACACGAATAGTTTTTGTTTGTATTCTCTTTAAAAAATAAATTTAGGAAGAAGGCATCCACTGGGCAATGGAACTACCTGGACACCAAAGACTGGGAGGAGTTTGTTACCCAAAGAAAAATGGATGAATTCAAGGTATTAAGCGCCACTCCCAATTTAGTTAATATACATTATTATGTATTCACCTATTCAAGATTAACCTTTAGTGTTACTAACCAAATCAATGTGCTTACTAACAAGGCTATCAACGATGCTCAAAGAGCAAGTCGTGCACCGAATGTGCATCACCACACAATGGGTCCAAGAGGCTATGCAGGCGTTCACCAAAGACTACAGGATGAGTCTACTGCTCAGTTTGTTGCTACTCAGGAGTCATCTACTATTGGTCCCGCACCTCTGCCTCACCATACTATGTGGATAGATGGGAGGAAAAACAAGAAGAGAGATATAACGAAGCCCACAACTGCTGAGGCGGCTGCAAAAATGGTAAAATTCAACTCTTAGAGCAATCAATCGATATTGATTATTGTTATATTTACTTACCAATTTTTGTTGATGGCGATTAGCGGGAGCTGCACAAGTAGAGGAAGGAAGGCAAGTTCATCCCCGAGGGCACAAGGGATGAATTGATAGTTGCTCTGGGTAACCCAGAGCATCCTAGACGTGTTAGGGGTGCAGGCTCTGGTGTGGGCAACGTTCTTTGGGCCATCACAGCGCAAATCAGTCCCAAGAGCGGGACTTTTACAAGCTGAGGTAACTTATTCTTTTTTTATTTTTTTATTTTTTATTTGCAAATGAAAACTTTATTAACTTGCAGTCAGATTACAGAGCAGAACATCCGGCAAATGCCAAGGAGGTTTGAAAATGAAGTCTTCAGCCAAGCCAATAGACATAACATGCTTAGCTACAACATCCGCTACTAAGGTATACTTCCTAGGAAGGTACTGAAAAGAAAAGGTGGATAGCTGGTCTTTTGACCATTGCCTGAGAAAGGGTTTCAGGCTGGGCGGCGCCTCTTCCATGTTCTTGAAGACGGCGATGCCGGATGCGGAGTCGGATAGGATCAGGGGCCTCGAAAGACCATCCAACCGACAAGTGTTTACAGCGTGCAAGATGGCTTTGATTTCTGCCTCGACCGCACTCGAAGCATATCCTGGGGCGCCTAAACCTCGCACAAGAACCCCTGCTTTGTTTGTGATGTAAACGCCTGAGTCACACTGAAGAGAGTTGCTATTAAAGGATGTATCGACGAAGACCAGGAAGTCCCTGTCAGCCAGAGAGATCGAGGGCTTAGCAACGAGGCAGTGAATGCAAGTGAGATTCGGGAGATTCACAATAGAGCTCGCCCACTCTTTAATGAACTTAATCTGGACCTGCATGGGAGTAGTTTTGAGTGAATGGGCATATTCATTTCTAACCCTCCATAGATGCCAGCAAGCAACAGCATAGATGGGGTTATTGCTAGTAGATGAGATGATATGTGAGGACCAGGAAGCAGCATCCATACTAAAGAAATTGTTGTTGACGTCTAGGCCTTCCCAAACAGCCTTTCTGTAGTGGCAATCACGTAGACAGTGAAGGGTGGTTTCGTCAGCCTCATTACACTGAGGGAAAAGGCTGGTCATGTCCATGTGTCTCCTGCTCTTCTCCACATTCGTGAGAAGAGCGTTGTGCATAAAGAGCCAAAGGAACATCTTGATACGATT
Organism: Alisma plantago-aquatica; assembly: GCA_963693085.1. Classification (NCBI taxonomy): domain Eukaryota; kingdom Viridiplantae; phylum Streptophyta; class Magnoliopsida; order Alismatales; family Alismataceae; genus Alisma; species Alisma plantago-aquatica. Next base: position 354,631,049 of record OY856412.1, read on the forward strand.
AGGTAACTTGGACTTCCATAGGATAGGCCAGTTGCCGTTGCAGATGGTTTCTTTCTGTCGCCTGATCCAGGCATATGCGGATGCTGAAGAGCACCTCCCTAGGGAGTCGTCATTCCAAGCCCAGCTGTCAGATCCAATTAACGGGACCGGAGGAGGAATGCTATGAATCTGCGCCCAAGTATCCAGTGGGAAGAAGTTTCGAATAAAATCCCAATCCCATGAACCATCAATGGAAACCATGGATTCAGCCTTGAGGTCGCAAATGTCGTCAGGGATGTTCTGAGCAGGGTGGGAAACCACCAGGCTTGCCTTGCTGAACCAAGCGTCGGCCCACACATTGGTGTCAGCACCATCATTAACAATTCTTCTACAGTTAGCCTTCACGATGTTAATGGTGGATCGGATAAACGACCAAGCATGTGAGCAAGACCCCGATTTGGGCACTCCTTTGGGGCAGTACTTGTTTCGCATGACCTGGACCCAAGGCTTCCCAGGACACGTCAGAAACAACCAGGTGTTCTTCAACATAAGGGCGACATTCTGGTCAGCTGCGTCCCGGATGCCAAGGCCACCATTATCCTTGTAGGAGGTCATTTTCTTCCAGGAAACTAATGACATCTTGCGTTGCTCATTAGTTCCTTGTCAGATGAATCTCCGTATATGCTTATTAAGAACATCGCATACACCCTGTGGGAGACGCACCGTTTGCATGGTGTAGGCGGGAATAGATTGTAGGGAGGACTTCGCCAGTGAAACACGACCTGCAAGGGAAAGGTACCGCTGGGTCCATCCATTCATTTTTGCTTTAACAGAATCAATAATAGAGGCGTGTGTGGCCTTATTTATTCTCTTATGGAGAATGGGCACCCCAAGGTATTTGCCCAAATCTTCAGTGGAAGAGATGTGTAAGCATCGACTGATACGATTCCTGGTCACCATTGGGGTGTTTGTGGAAAAGAAGCACTTTGATTTGCCGGTGGAGATTTCTTGTCCAGAAGCTGTTGAGAAATCCTGAAGGATGTGATTGATGCAGCGTGCTTGCTTCACAGAAGCTTCAGCAAGCAGGATGATGTCATCGGCGAAAAAAGCATGAGAGACGGGCGGCCCATTCCTGCTCATAACTAACGGCTTCCAATCGCCACAGTCGACTGCCTTCGAGATGGCCCGATGAAAGCGCTCCATGCATAGTATGAAAATGTAAGGGCTAAGAGGATCTCCCTGCCTAACACCCCAGAGGGTCTTGATGGGAGGAAGAGGAGAACCATTCCAGAGAATAGAAGTATGCCCGGAGGTGATGATGTTCATAGTGAGCTTCACAATGTTATCTGGAAGGTCGACTCTAGTGAGTGTGTCCTCAATGAATGGCCAACTCATTTTGTCGAACGCCTTGGAAAGATCAAGTTTTATCGCCATCCAACACTTTTTCCCTTTCTGAGAGCGCATGGAATGGATTGCTTCCTGAACAAGAAGAATGTTGTCTGTGATTCTCTGCCCCGGTATGAAGCTAGACTGAGTCGGAGCTATCCAGTTGTTGAGAAGAGGTTTAATGCGTTCAACAATGACCTTGGATATCACCTTCAGGCAGGTGTTAGTGAGCGAGATAGGGCGCAGGTCACTGCAAGACTCAATATTATTAGATTTCGAAATGAGCACCATATGAGCGTTGGCCATATTAGAATCCACAGATGCAGTGATGAAGGCTGAACGAGCTGTAGAGACCACCGAAGGACCAACCTGTGCCCATTTTATTTGGAGAAAGTCAGTGTGCACGCTGTCAGGGCCAGCAGCCTTCAGGGGGTTCATTTTGAACAAAACATCTCTGATCTCAGATGCAGAAGGAAGTGAAGCAAGCGTAGAAGAAACAGCGCCGTGAACGCCAGGAAAAGCGCCCACATACTCAGCATGTTGATGAGTTGCGCTCGACGGAGAAGCAAGCAGGCAGGTGAAGTGTGATTGGACAAGCAGCTTGAGTTCCTCCTCATCAGTAACCCAACCACCGGACGGATGCTTGAGTTTACTGATCAAGTTGCGCTGACGCCTTGCTTTGACGATGGAATTGAAAATTTTCGTGTTGCTGTCTCCAAGCTGCAGCCAGTCGATATGAGATTTTTGCCTCCAGTCCGCCTCCTCCTTCATGAGGATGTTTTGGAGCTGTTCCTGGAGGGCAACGCATCTGAGTTCGTTAGAAACATAATTAGCAGAAGGAAGGGTTACTTGCAAGCTATCTAGCTGCCTGAGGATGTTATTCTTTTGTCTGTGTTGGTTCCGAGTCATCTGGGTCTCCCAAGCCAGAATCGCCGGTGAGAACAGGCTGAGGGCCTCCGTGAAGGGAAGAGAATCATCCCAAAGCGCATCAATTTGGTTGCGAAAATCAGATTGGAGGTGCCAGCTAGATTTTGTTCTGAAGACGCCCTTCCGGCCTTTGTTCCTGGGTAGACTGGACACCAGGAGCGCATTGTGATCAGAGATGAAGCGTGGGAGAACAATCATTGTGGTGGTGGGATTAGAATTGAGCCAGGCTGCATTGGCGAGAAGTCTATCTAAACGCTCGAACAACCTGCCCCTATGGAAAGTAAACCACTGTCCCACAGAAGGGACTTCAGCAAGGCTCGAAGAAAGAAGCGTATCGTTGAAGGCCGAGCAGGCCGAGTGATCGAAGAAACGGCTTCCCGCCTTCTTGCTCGCTGAGAGCATAGAGTTGAAGTCGTCGATAACATACCAGGCCCCAGTAATCGTGCTAGCTATATTTGTAAGATGTTTCCATAGAAGCTTACGGGTGGACGAGTTAGGACTACCGTAGACAAAGGTCACAAACGACCCGTTAGCCCGACATTGGATAAATTGTATGTGATTTAACAAGATTTCCATGGATGTTACAACTTGATCCCAAAGAATCCAAATGCCACTCGAGAAGCCAATGGCCTCCACGCAGTGTGACGAAGGGAATCCCAGAGACTTGACAATGGTGTCTGCTCTTGCTCCGTTGCACCTCGGTTCGGCGATGGCAACCAGGTGAAGCTTGAATCTCCTCCTGAGATAGCGAATAAATTGAATTTTCTTGTCGGAGCAAGCTCCTTGTATGTTCCAAAAGACGTAGTTCATTAAGAATAAGAGGGATTAAGCGACAATGGTCTGGTCGTTTGAAGGACCAGGTTTGTCCTCTTCGATTACATGAATCTCATTGTTGGCCGCATCAGACGAAGGACCGGGAATGGGAGGGCTGAAAAGTTGTCTGGCTTCGGCCACCTTCGCACTCTCTGGTGCTTCATGAGCCTTTCCCTTCTTACGGACTCTGTTGGGGCTGTTGGGCATCGTCTGGTAGATGATACGCCTGTTCCTTAGTAGCACGCCACGTCGTGAGGTGCCTGCTCCGCCTTCAGGCGTGGAAGAAGCTCCGAAGTGGAACTGGACAGAGGGGTCCTCAGACCCTTGCTCTCTCCCGATGGCAGTGTCGTCACCGGTTAGGCGCACAACAGTGTCCAAGGGGCGGGCGGTGGGGCTGGTCTCCAAGTTTTTATTTCAGGCAGTCGATTGAACAGCCCCTGAAGTCTTCTTCCGATTCCTTCTGTTGGTCACGGTTTGCCACTCGCCTTCTGACCCGTCGCTGGAGGCAGGTTGGGTGGGTGAAGGCACTTTCTCCTGAGGCGGGTTCGTCTCTGGCTGGCTGCGAGGCGGACGCCTCTCAGGTTTCTTCGCGTGCATCGCAACCGAGTAGGGAACAACAGGTGCCTGAGCAGCCTGCGTCGCTGGTACAACCACGGCTGTAAGGCCCCTGAACTTTCTTAATGAGTTGAAGGAGCTTAATTACCATAATTGAATGCTTATAACTCTAATATCACCTTTTTATATGTTTTGAAATCATAACGCAAGCTTAAGTTTCAAATTTGGTCCAATTTGGACACTATTTGAGAAAGTTATGCAATTTTCTGTACATTTCGGACTTTTCTGCAATTTACCCAATTAAGGGGTTTTCTTTGCAATTTGTCACATAAATTATGTTCCTTAGTTGTTATATTATCATTCTTGAGATTCTTGAACCATGAGGATCCTATTTGAGCCATGGTTTGAAGGTGTTTTTATCAAGGGTATTTTAGGGTTTTTCCCTTCATGGATGAGCTACCTTTAGTAGCTATCAACTAAGGAATTATGTGATTGGCTGAGAATTTCGTCAAAGGAAAACCAAGCAGGTCTATAGGGACGGTGGGAGAGCTGTGTGTGTGTGTGTGTTCTTATGTATTTTTAATAATATAAAGCCATGGATACTTGGATATATACTAGAATTTTAATTTTTTTCTGTTTCTTAATATTAAAGTGTTATATACTTATCCAAAAGCCCACAAATGAGCCATTTGCTCTCCATTCTCTCTCTCCTTCTCCCAGCCTCGTCCTCCCTCTGTTCAGCTGCGATTTTTGCTGCCCAAGGAAGAAGAAGGTGGGGATCCTCTTGGAAACAAATTCTAGGGTTGAAATTGATTCTCTTTTTGGGTGTATGAAGCTTCCCCCTAGTGATATTGACCTAAAAGTGTAAGTTTTTCCTTATTTCCTCCGTCCAATTCTTTGTTTCTCTTCCTCCTACATCTCTCCAGGTCGGAACCATGGTTTTCCATGGTGAAAGTTCCCCTAGAACTCAAAACTCCTTCCTTCTTGTCTCTTTTCTAGGGTTTTGCTTGTTTGTGGAGAGAATTGCATAGTTGGCCAAGTTCAGATCTGAATCAAAGGTTTTCTTGCCCTATTTGCTCGAGATTTTTGCTGTTGGATATCTAAACTACTCTATAGAGGCGAGTTATATAACATTCTTCACTTATATTGCTTATTTGAAGCTTGTTAGTTCATGATTATGCTTGAATGTGATGATCTAAGCATAGTGGAATCATGCTTGTTTAGAATTACGAATTTTGTGGTGTTTCCTATTTTATTCCAGTTCTATATGAACCTGTAAACATGTGTAAAGCCTTTATAAGGTGTAACAGGATTTTTGACAGGTTGATAGCAACAACCTATGGCATTATGTACAAAACAAATGATGGTTCAAATTAGGGTTTTTAAGCTATTTCCTTTCCTATCACATAATTGATTGTTATACCATTCAACAACCAATAGTGTTGATATCTTAGCAACTTATGTTCATTATCAAGGGTGTCAAATTTATAGTGACAACCTATGGTTACCACCTTAGTACAAGTTTTGACTCAATTATACATTTAATTATCATCCACTAAGTATTTTAATGATGTTATCAATCGATGATGATATTGGCTTATTATTTGATGATGTTAATTGAATGTATTACTGATCTAGCAACCAATGGTGACCTAATGATCACAATTAATGGTGGATCAGGTCATCACCATATATGATGAATTAGGACTGTAATGGTAGATTTGACTATACCTTGAACCAATGGTTCCTTGGTTCAATTGATCTAATGGTTAGACCTATACTTCAATTGATAACCTTGAACAATGAACCTAATCCAATGAATAATATTGGATGCTTTAACATCCAATGGATTAGAATAAATCACATGTTATTATATGTGGGTCCTAGTGAAGATGATTCAATGGTTCAATACCATTAATTGGTAGCATTACCTTTGCCATTATATAGTTATATTTGATAAATCACTATAATAAGTGGATGTGTAACTCTCATGTGATCTAGCTTGTTATACCTAACCTTGATGTAATTATTTGATGTTAATTGGTTATAATCAGACCTCTTGAATGATAAATGTGATAATGAATTATACTCTTGTTGTGTTGAAACCACGATGTAGTACTATTTCAATATCACAGTGCCTTTCCATGTTAATAGTTACGGACAAGCATGTGCTAATGATCTTTTGAGCCTTGTTTAAGGCATGGAATGATGATGATAACCTTACTATGAATAATGTGATGGTCTTAATGACCTTTGGGATGTTTGAATCCATGATTGATGTGAAATCCTCTTTATGTTCCTATAAGGGTTAAAACCCTGGAACTTGTAATAAGATATTGGTATCTTGAAATAGTATCATGATAAGTGTGGTCCATTAATTTTCAATGAATGATAGGATGTGGTAATGTGATTAAGATTTATATATCAAATGTTTTATATCCCTTGAAGTCATTATACATATATTCTAGTTAGAAAATAATTAGGGTTTGAATGTCCACTTGTATGATAAAGCCTTAATGCATTCAATTGGCAGTAATTAATCAAGTGTAACCCTAATCATGTAGAGCCCTGTGCCATAGATCCATCTGAGTGTCAGGACTTGCCAGATGGTGAAACGAGTATTCCTAAGGGAAACTCGGAGCGCATACTGATGAGTATGCGGGGTGCTTGCCATCCTGAATTCAAGTGTTTAGGGAGGATGACTGTGTTCATACCTAGCCCTCAGTTTGGGAACGACTGCGATCGTGTCTCGATGGTTATATATGTGATGAGATTGGTGGACAACTATGGTTGTACCTCAGATGGTAGGGTATGCTTACCCACCTCCTTTCACTAGTGTTGTGACCTATACCAAGGACGGACTAGGCTGTTAGCAGTTGACCTTATGTGTCACTGTGGCGGACCCGTACTGACCGGGGGCAGAGAAGATCTTAGGAGTCCGGCTCTTCCTAGATCTTGTATGGCACTGATTTCGACTTAGTAGTGGTCAGTTGGGACTTGAGTGGTATTTCTCAAATCCCTCAGGGCAATGTAATTAAAGAAGTGATATAAGCCGTGTAGTATACTGACTAGGGTTAAATACGTCTCACATTGCTTGATTAGTCTTTAACTAGTCCTTACATTATTCAGTGTTTACAAGATGATATTATATGACATTTGAGTAATTATACTTCTTGTCAAATTAATTTGTTTAATGGCTTAGTATGATTAACCTATTCAATCTGCTTAAATTGCTTATTCATTTCTATATCTGCTCAGTTCATTTAATGTCAATTAATATGTTATAATCAATATATGTTGGAGAGAGTTATATCTCTCGCTGGGACTGGGTCTCACCTGTGGGTAACCACATTTTTTTTAGGTGGTCGCGGGCAACGAGGTCGAGGTCGTGCTGTGGAAGAGAACCAACCTCGTGATCAATAGATTCAGAAGGTTGGTTAGTTGTAGATGCTAGTTATAGATGTTAGTAGTACAGTCCTAGTGTCGTCCCTGTACTCTCAGGTCCTGGTATGGGATGTGCTTTCTAGACGATATACTTGTATCGACACGAGATTTTGGTCATATGCCAATGTTTGTAAATATATGGCATGTACATGTGAAATATATTTTGTATGCAAGATGTGACTGAGGTCTTTGGACCCTTATGCAAATGCTTGATACAGTATATGAGAATGGAATGATGGACATTTTGTAAATGTTCTAAAGTTTGTTTACACCTTTGGAATCGGTTTTAATTATTCCGCATTTTTGACAATGTGATTAATTAGTAGTTGATCGTGTTTTTGAGTTTTGAGTAATGTCGTTTAGTGTGATGAGGTGTCACAGTTAAGTTGGTATCAGAGCTCTAGGTTTACTGAGTCTACAGGGACATAGGACTTAGGTTTGAGTCTGTTCTTATGTATCCAACATATCTGATCATAGTTTATGCTTATGCAGATATGTCTGGAGGACATGAAGAACATGTTGAGAGTAGTTATGTTGCACCTGGAGGAGGTGCAGTGAGGCAGCCACGTGATGAGAGAGTGCCAGAAGCAGGGCCAGAGCAGCCCACAATGCCTTATCTAGACCCGACAATGATGGTCAATCCTGAGTTTCAGCATATGTTTAGACAGATGATGGCCACAATCACACATATCGCTGACAGAGCGCCAGCACCTCCAGCTAGGGTAGCCACCTCCAATGTGGAGTCCCAAGGTGTTGGGAAGACATTTGAACGTCTTAGACGTGTTGGGGTGATTGAATATGCAGGTACTTCTGATCCAGCAGACGCTGACATGTGGTTGATTGAGTTGGAAAAAGCTTTCAAAATCCTAAACATCACTGAAGAAGACAAAGTTAAGCATGCAGTATACTTGTTGAAGGGTAGTGCTGGCCACTGGTGGGCCATAGAAGAGGAGAAAAGGCCAGGAGTTGTGATAGGATGGGAGGAGTTTCGGAGGGAATTTGTTAGTCGATATTTTCTATATACCTACCTAGATGAGAAAATCTCTCAAATCGAGAAGATTCGTCAAGGAGCTATGACTATCAATGAGTATGAATCAAAGTTTATGGAACTTCTGAGGTTCTACCCACACATGGCAGCAACAGACAAGGAAAGGATTTGGAGATTTGAGAAGGGTTTGAGTACAGAGTTGACTACTACAGCATCAGCCTTGGAGAATAGGGAAAGGTTTTCCACCTTTGTGGAATCTGTCAGGAGGATTGAGAGGTCTGCCATAGAGAAGCGTGATGCTAATGCTAAGAAGCGACCTATGCAGTTTCAAGGGCAATCATCTAGAGGATTTAAGAAGCCAAGATTTTTCCCACCGCTGTCACAACCAAGGTCAACCTTCACTGAACCAAGATCACATGCACCATCACAATGGACCCCGAGTCGGGGTAGAGGTCATAGTTTTCCACTGGAAGGAGCTCGCAGTTCATCATCAGTCTCAGTTACAGGGCCGTTTAGACCACATAGTGATAACCGAGTGTGTCATCAATGTGGACAGACAGGGCATATTAGATGGAATTTGCCCTATGAAGGTTGAGGAGGTGACTCAGCAGCCAAGGCAAAGTCAACAAGGTCCACAACAACGACAGTTTAGTAGTGGTAGTGGCAGAGTATGTGGTCAGGCATCCCATGCAGGATCCTCAGGACAGGCGAGTAGAGGACGTGGACGGCAGCAGGCGACAGCTAGGTTCTATGCCATGACCCAGCCAGAAGCAGTGGTCAATCCACGAGTCGTGACAGGTCAGATGGAGTTATTTCATTCTGATATGTCTGCTTCTTGTTTCATATCTGTGTTAGTAGACCCGGGTGCAACACACTCTTTTATCACTAGAGAGGTGATAGATAGTTGTTATCTACCTCTTAGTCTTAGATCTGATATTCTGTGATTGGAGACTCCTTTGGTTGATTTTGCTGAGTTGCGAGAAGTGTGCTCTTCTTGTGTTCTTTCTTTTTCTGGACACCACATTCAAGTGGATCTTCTGTCACTTGACATGCATGGTTTTGATGTAATCCTTGGAATGGATACCTTGGAAAAATACAAGGTAGTCTTGGATTGTAGTACTAAGGTGGCGACGTTCCATGATGGAGATGTACAGTGGATTTTTCAGGGTGATAGGAAGATTCTTCCTACATGTTTGATGTCAGCCATGACAGCTGAGCATTTGATGAGACAAGGATGTGAGGCTTTCTTAGCCCATGTTGTGGATACCAAGGTAGTAGGTCCTAGTATCCAGGAGGTACCAATTGTGCGAGAATTTGAGGATGTCTTTCCTGAGGAATTTCCTAGCGTTCCCCCTCCTAGAGAGATTGAGTTTGAGATCAATCTTGTTCCTGGAACACAACCCATAGCACAGTCAGCATACAGAATGGCACCAGCAGAGATGCAAGAGTTAAAGAAACAGTTACAAGAACTGTTAGAGAAGGGGTTTATCAGGCCGAGCACTTCCCCTTGGGGTGATCCTGTGTTGTTTGTTAAAAAGAAGGATGGGTCAATGAGGTTGTGTATAGACTATAGACAGTTGAACAAGGTGACAATAAAGAATAAGTATCCTCTGCCAAGGATTGATGATCTTTTTGACCAGTTGAGAGGTGCCACTGTGTTTTCAAAGATAGACCTGAGGTCAAGTTACCATCAGTTGAGAATTAAGGCTGATGACATACCTAAGTCAGCCTTTAGGACTAGGTATGGTCATTATGAGTTTGTGGTTATGCCGTTTGGGCTAACCAATGCACCTGCAGCTTTTATGGATCTAATGAATAGGGTGTTTAGACCTTATCTTGATGAGTGTGTTGTCGTGTTCATAGATGATATTTTGATATACTCCAAGGATAGTCATCAACATGAGCAACACCTTCGACAGGCATTGACTTTGTTGAGGCAGCACCAACTATATGCTAAGTTCAGCAAGTGTGAATTCTGGTTAGCTGAAATGTCTTTTCTGGGCCATGTTATATCTGCAAGAGGCATTTGTGTTGATCCCAAGAAAGTATAATATGTACTAGAGTGGGAGCAGCCAAAAACACCGACAGAGATCCGTAGCTTCCTAGGTCTGGTAGGCTACTATAGGAGGTTCATCAAAGACTTCAGTTCTATAGTGTTACCCCTAACTAGGTTAACCAGGAAGGATGTTCCTTTTTCTTGGAATGACAAGTGTCAACGTTCTTTCCAGCTTTTGAAGGAAAAGTTGACTAGTGCACCAGTGTTAGTACTTCCAGAGCAAGGGAAAGGTTATATTGTCTTTTGTGACGCTTCAAAGAATGGGTTGGGATGTGTGTTGATGCAAGATAAAAATGTGATTTCTTTTGCTTCACGACAGCTTAAGAAACATGAGGAGAATTACCCAACACATGATTTGGAGCTTGCAATAGTGGTCCATGCCTTAAAGATCTGGAGACACTATCTTTATGGTGAAAAGTGTCAGATCTTCACTGACCATAAGAATCTACAGTATATCTTCTCAAAACACGAGTTGAATATGAGGCAGAGGAGATGGATGGAACTGATTAAGAATTATGATTGCACAATAGACTACCATCCAGGAAAAGCTAATGTGGTAGCTGATGCATTGAGTAGAAAGTCATCTTCATCATCAATGGTAGGTAATGCACAATTAAATTCCTTGATGTGCCATAAGAGAGACATGCTAGTGTCTCTTCACCAGATGAATGTACATCTAGAAGTTTCTTTGCTGGCAGGATTGGTGGCACAGTTACAAGTGAAACCTACCTTGAGACAACAGATTCATGATGCACAACAAAATGACACTGTGATACAGAATATCCGATCGGGGATTGGTAGTGAAAAGTATGATGGCTTTCATGAGGCAGATGATGGTACAATTTGTTACCATAATAGGATAGTAATTCCTAATGTTGATGGGTTGAGGAAGATGGTACTTGAGGAGGCTCGCTCCTCCATGTATGCAATGCATCCTGGAAGTACCAAGATGTACCAAAACTTGAAAGACATGTATTGGTGGCCAGGTCTAAAGCGTGATGTGGCAGAGTTCATTGCCAAATGTCCAGTTTGTCAGCAGGTGAAGGCTGAGCACCAGAAACCTGCAGGGACATTGCAACCCTTACCAATACCACAGTGGAAATGGGATCATATTACTATGGACTTTGTGGTTGGTCTTCCTAGGACAACCAAGGGTCATGATTCCATATGGGTGATAGTAGATCGATTGACTAATTCAGCTCATTTTCTGCCAGTTAAGACAACATTTACAGTAGAGAAATTGGCACAAATATATGTTGATGAGATAGTCCGCTTGCATGGCATTCCAGTGACTATAGTTTATGACAGAGGTCCACAATTTACAAGTCATTTTTGGGAGCGTCTGCATTCAGCAATGGGAACACAGCTGAGATTCAGCACAGCTTTTCATCCACAGACCGATGGCCAATCTGAAAGGACTATTCAGACTTTAGAGGATCTCTTGAGGGCATGTGTGCTGCAATTTCTTGGTAGTTGGGATGTACATCTAACTCTGATAGAGTTTGTGTACAACAATAGCTATCAAAGAAGCATAGATATGGCTCCTTATAAGGCTCTATATGGTAGACGATGTCGGTCTCCTCTTTGTTGGTATGAGACAGGTGAATATCAACTTTTGGGTCCTGAGCTAGTACAACAGACTACAGAAAAGATTAAAGTGATACAACAACAGTTGAAAGCAGCCCAGGACAGGCAAAAATCTTATGCAGACAACCGACGCAGATCACTCAAATTCCATGTGGGAGACAGAGTATATCTTAAGGTTTCTCCTTGGAAATGTGTATTGAGGTTTGGAAAGAAGGGTAAGTTGGCTCCTAGATTTATGGGACCATACCCTATCCTAGCTCGTATTGGAAAGGTAGCATATAAGTTGGAACTACTACCAGTGCTACATAGATTGCATAATGTCTTTCACGTCTCTATGTTGAGGAAATGCCATCCAGATACTGACCATACAATCCAACCAGTAGAGGTTGAGTTAGATGAGGATATTTCCTATGTTGAGGGTCCTGTGTTGATCCTGGATAGAAGGGTAAAAAAGCTGAAGAGAAAGGATATAATACTAGCGAAAGTTTTGTGGAATCACCATGGCATTGAGGAAGCCACATGGGGACTAGAGAATGAGATGCGTAGAAAATACCCATCTCTTTTTGCGTAGGATTTCGGGGCGAAATCCTTGTTAGGGGTTTATAGTTGTAAGGCCCCTTAACTTTCTTAATGAGTTGAAGGAGCTTAATTACCATAATTGAATTCTTATAACTCTAATATAACCTTTTGATATGTTTTGAAATCATAACGCAAGCTTAAGTTTCAAATTTGGTCCAATTTGGACACTGTTTGAGAAAGTTATGCAATTTTCTGTACATTTCGGACTTTTCTGCAATTTACCCAATTGAGGGGTTTTCTTTGCAATTTGTCACATACATTATGTTCCTTAGTTGTTATATTATCATTCTTGAGATTCTTGAACCATGAGGATCCTATTTGAGCCATGGTTTGAAGGTGTTTTTGTCAAGGGCATTTTAGGGTTTTTCCCTTCATGGATGAGCTACCTTTAGTAGCTATCAACTAAGGAATTATGTGATTGTCTGAGAATTTCGTCAAAGGCAAACCAAGCAGGTCTAGAGGAACGGTGGGAGAGCTGTGTGTGTGTGTGTGTGCTTATGTATTTTTAATAATATAAAGCCATGGATACTTGGATATATACTAGAATTTTAATTTTTTTTCTTTTTCTTAATATTAAAGTGTTATATACTTATCCAAAAGCCCACAAACGAGCCATTTGCTCTCCATTCTCTCTCTCCTTCTCCCAGCCTCGTCCTCCCTCTGTTCAGCTGCGATTTTTGCTGCCCAAGGAAGAAGAAGGTGGGGATCCTCTTGGAAACAAATTCTAGGGTTTAAATTGATTCTCTTTTTGGGTGTATGAAGCTTCCCCCTAGTGATATTGACCTAAAAGTGTAAGTTTTTCCTTATTTCCTCCGTCCAATTATTTTTTTCTCTTCCTCCTACATCTCTCCAGGTCGGAACCATGGTTTTCCATGGTGAAAGTTCCCCTAGAACTCAAAACTCCTTCCTTCTTGTCTCTTTTCTAGGGTTTTGCTTGTTTGTGGAGAGAATTGCATAGTTGGCCAAGTTCAGATCTGAATCAAAGGTTTCCTTGCCCTATTTGCTCGAGATTTTTGCTGTTGGATATCTGAACTACTCTATAGAGGCGAGTTATATAACATTCTTCACTTATATTGCTTATTTGAAGCTTGTTAGTTCATGATTATGCTTGAATGTGATGATCTAAGCATAGTGGAATCATGCTTGTTTAGAATTACGAATTTTGTGGTGTTTCCTATTTTATTCCAGTTCTATATGAACCTGTAAACATGTGTAAAGCCTTCATAAGGTGTAACAGGATTTTGGACAGGTTGATAGCAACAACCTATGGCATTATGTACAAAACAAATGATAGTTCAAATTAGGGTTTTTAAGCTATTTCCTTTCCTATCACATAATTGATTGTTATACCATTCAACAACCAATAGTGTTGCTATCTTAGCAACTTATGTTCGTGATCAAGGGTGTCAAATTTATAGTGACAACCTATGGTTACCACCTTAGTACAAGTTTTGACTCAATTATACATTTAATTATCATCCACTAAGTATTTTAATGATGTTATCAATCGATGATGATATTGGCTTATTATTTGATGATGTTAATTGAATGTATTACTGATCTAGCAACCAATGGTGACCTAATGATCACAATTAATGGTGGATCAGGTCATCACCATATATGATGAATTAGGACTGTAATGGTAGATTTGACTATACCTTGAACCAATGGTTCCTTGGTTCAATTGATCTAATGGTTAGACCTATACTTCAATTGATAACCTTGAACAATGAACCTAATCCAATGAATAATATTGGATGATTTAACATCCAATGGATTAGAATAAATCACATGTTATTATATGTGGGTCCTAGTGAAGATGATTCAATGGTTCAATACCATTAATTGGTAGCATTACCTTTGCCATTATATAGTTATATTTGATAAATCACTATAATAAGTGGATGTGTAACTCTCATGTGATCTAGCTTGTTATACCTAACCTTGATGTAATTATTTTATGTTAATTGGTTATTATCAGACCTCTTGAATGATAAATGTGATAATGAATTATACTCTTGTTGTGTTGAAACCACGATGTAGTACTATTTCAATATCACAGTGCCTTTCCATGTTAATAGTTACGGACAAAGATGTGCTAATGATCTTTTGAGCCTTGTTTAAGGCATGGAATGATGATGATAACCTTACTATGAATAATGTGATGGTCTTAATGACCTTTGGGCTGTTTGAAGCCATGATTGATGTGAAATCCTCTTTATGTTCCTATAAGGGTTAAAACCCTGGAACTTGTAATAAGATATTGGTATCTTGAAATAGTATCATGATAAGTGTGGTCCATTAATTTTCAATGAATGATAGGATGTGGTAATGTGATTAAGATTTATATATCAAATGTTTTATATCCCTTGAATTCATTATACATATATTCTTGTTAGAAAATAATTAGGGTTTGAATGTCCACTTGTATGATAAAGCCTTAATGCATTCAATTGGCAGTAATTAATCAAGTGTAACCCTAATCATGTAGAGCCTTGTGCCATAGATCCATCTGAGTGTCAGGACTTGCCAGATGGTGAAACGAGTATTCCTAAGGGAAACTCGGAGCGCATACTGATGAGTATGCGGGGTGCTTGCCATCCTGAATTCAAGTGTTTAGGGAGGATGACTGTGGTCATACCTAGCCCTCAGTTTGGGAACGACTGCGATCGTGTCTCGATGATTATATATGTGATGAGATTGGAGGACAACTATGGTTGTACCTCAGATGGTAGGGTATGCGTACCCACCTCCTTTCACTAGTGTCGTGACCTATACCAAGGACGGACTAGGCTGTTAGCAGTTGACCTTATGTGTCACTGTGGCGGACCCGTACTGACCGGGGGTAGAGAAGATCTTAGGAGTCCGGCTCTTCCTAGATCTTGTATGGCACTGATTTCGACTTAGTAGTGGTCAGTTGGGACTTGAGTGGTATTTCTCAAATCCCTCAGGGCAATGTAATAAAAGAAGTGATATAAGCCGTGTATTATACTGACTAGGGTTAAATACGTCTCACATTGCTTGATTAGTCTTTAACTAGTCCTTACATTATTCAGTGTTTACAAGATGATATTATATGACATTTGAGTAATTATACTTCTTGTCAAATTAATTTGTTTAATGGCTTAGTATGCTTAACCTATTCAATCTGCTTAAATTGCTTATTCATTTCTATATCTGCTCAGTTCATTTAATGTCAATTAATATGTTATAATCAATATATGTTGGAGAGAGTTATATCTCTCGCTGGGACTGGGTCTCACCTGTGGGTAACCACATTTTTTTAGGTGGTCGCGGGCAACGAGGTCGAGGTCGTGCTGTGGAAGAGAACCAACCTCGTGATCTATAGATTCAGAAGGTTGGTTAGTTGTAGATGCTAGTTATAGATGTTAGTAGTACAGTCCTAGTGTCGTCCCTGTACTCTCAGGTCCTGGTATGGGATGTGCTTTCTAGACGATATACTTGTATCGACACGAGATTTTGGTCATATGCCAATGTTTGTAAATATATGGCATGTACATGTGAAATATCTTTTGTATGCAAGATGTGACTGAGGTCTTTGGACCCTTATGCAAATGCTTGATACAGTATATGAGAATGGAATGATGGACATTTTGTAAATGTTCTAAAGTTTGTTTACACCTTTGGAATCGGTTTTAATTATTCCGCATTTTTGACAATGTGATTAATTAGTAGTTGATCGTGTTTTTGAGTTTTGAGTAATGTCGTTTAGTGTGATGAGGTGTCACAGTTAAGTTGGTATCAGAGCTCTAGGTTTACTGAGTCTACAGGGACATAGGACTTAGGTTTGAGTTTGTTCTTATGTATCCAACATATCTGATCATAGTTTATGCTTATGCAGATATGTCTGGAGGACATGAAGAACATGTTGAGAGTAGTTATGTTGCACCTGGAGGAGGTGCAGTGAGGCAGCCACGTGATGAGAGAGTGCTAGAAGCAGGGCCAGAGCAGCCCACAATGCCTTATCTAGACCCGACAATGATGGCCAATCCTGAGTTTCAGCATATGTTTAGACAGATGATGGCCACAATCACACATATCGCTGACAGAGCGCCAGCACCTCCAGCTAGGGTAGCCACCTCCAATGTGGAGTCCCAAGGTGTTGGGAAGACATTTGAACGTCTTAGACGTGTTGGGGTGATTGAATATGCAGGTACTTATGATCCAGCAGACGCTGACATGTGGTTGATTGAGTTGGAAAAAGCTTTCAAAATCCTAAACATCACTGAAGAAGACAAAGTTAAGCATGCAGTATACTTGTTGAAGGGTAGTGCTGGCCACTGGTGGGCCATAGAAGAGGAGAAAAGGCCAGGAGTTGTGATAGGATGGGAGGAGTTTTGGAGGGAATTTGTTAGTCGATATTTTCCAGAGACCTACCTAGATGAGAAAATCTCTCAGTTCGAGAAGATTCGTCAAGGAGCTATGACTATCAATGAGTATGAATCAAAGTTTATGGAACTTCTGAGGTTCTACCCACACATGGCAGCAACAGACAAGGAAAGGATTCGGAGATTTGAGAAGGGTTTGAGTACAGAGTTGACTACTACAGCATCAGCCTTGGAGAATAGGGAAAGGTTTTCCACCTTTGTGGAATCTGTCAGGAGGATTGAGAGGTCTGCCATAGAGAAGCGTGATGCTAATGCTAAGAAGCGACCTATGCAGTTTCAAGGGCAATCATCTAGAGGATTTAAGAAGCCAAGATTTTTCCCACCGCTGTCACAACCAAGGTCAACCTTCACTGAACCAAGATCACATGCACCATCACAATGGACCCCGAGTCGGGGTAGAGGTCACAGTTTTCCACTGGAAGGAGATCGCAGTTCATCATCAGTCTCAGTTACAGGGCCGTTTAGACCACATAGTGATAACTGAGTGTCTCATCAATGTGGACAGACAGGGCATATTAGATGGAATTTCCCTATGAAGGTTGAGGAGGTGACTCAGCAGCCAAGGCAAAGTCAACAAGGTCCACAACAACGACAGTTTAGTAGTGGTAGTGGCAGAGGATGTGGTCAGGCATCCCATGCAGGATCCTCAGGACAGGCGAGTAGAGGACGTGGACGGAAGCAGGCGACAGCTAGGTTCTATGCCATGACCCAGCCAGAAGCAGTGGTCAATCCACGAGTCGTGACAGGTCAGATGGAGTTATTTCATTCTGATATGTCTGCTTCTTGTTTCATATCTGTGTTAGTAGACCCGGGTGCAACACACTCTTTTATCACTAGAGAGGTGATAGATAGTTGTTATCTACCTCTTAGTCTTAGATCTGATATTCTGTGATTGGAGACTCCTTTGGTTGATTTTGCTGAGTTGCGAGAAGTGTGCTCTTCTTGTGTTCTTTCTTTTTCTGGACACCACATTCAAGTGGATCTTCTGCCACTTGACATGCATGGTTTTGATGTAATCCTTGGAATGGATACCTTGGAAAAATACAAGGTAGTCTTGGATTGTAGTACTAAGGTGGCGACGTTCCATGATGGAGATGTACAGTGGATTTTTCAGGGTGATAGGAAGATTCTTCCTACATGTTTGATGTCAGCCATGACAGCTGAGCATTTGATGAGACAAGGATGTGAGGCTTTCTTAGCCCATGTTGTGGATACCAAGGTAGTAGGTCCTAGTATCCAAGAGGTACCAATTGTGCGAGAATTTGAGGATGTCTTTCCTGAGGAATTTCCTAGCGTTCCCCCTCCTAGAGAGATTGAGTTTGAGATCAATCTTGTTCCTGGAACACAACCCATAGCACAGTCAGCATACAGAATGGCACCAGCAGAGATGCAAGAGTTAAAGAAACAGTTACAAGAACTGTTAGAGAAGGGGTTTATCAGGCCGAGCACTTCCCCTTGGGGTGCTCCTGTGTTGTTTGTTAAAAAGAAGGATGGGTCAATGAGGTTGTGTATAGACTATAGACAGTTGAACAAGGTGACAATAAAGAATAAGTATCCTCTGCCAAGGATTGATGATCTTTTTGACCAGTTGAGAGGTGCCACTGTGTTTTCAAAGATAGACCTGAGGTCAAGTTACCATCAGTTGAGAATTAAGGCTGATGACATACCTAAGTCAGCCTTTAGGACTAGGTATGGTCATTATGAGTTTGTGGTTATGCCGTTTGGGCTAACCAATGCACCTGCAGCTTTTATGGATCTAATGAATAGGGTGTTTAGACCTTATCTTGATGAGTGTGTTGTCGTGTTCATAGATGATATTTTGATATACTCCAAGGATAGTCATCAACATGAGCAACACCTTCGACAGGCATTGACTTTGTTGAGGCAGCACCAACTATATGCTAAGTTCAGCAAGTGTGAATTATGGTTAGCTGAAATGTCTTTTCTGGGCCATGTTATATCTGCAAGAGGCATTTGTGTTGATCCCAAGAAAGTAGAATATGTACTAGAGTGGGAGCAGCCAAAAACACCGACAGAGATCCGTAGCTTCCTAGGTCTGGCAGGCTACTATAGGAGGTTCATCAAAGACTTCAGTTCTATAGTGTTACCCCTAACTAGGTTAACCAGGAAGGATGTTCCTTTTTCTTGGAATGACAAGTGTCAACGTTCTTTCTAGATTTTGAAGGAAAAGTTGACTAGTGCACCAGTGTTAGTACTTCCAGAGCAAGGGAAAGGTTATATTGTCTTTTGTGACGCTTCAAAGAATGGGTTGGGATGTGTGTTGATGTAAGATAAAAATGTGATTTCTTTTGCTTCACGACAGCTTAAGAAACATGAGGAGAATTACCCAACACATGATTTGGAGCTTGCAACAGTGGTCCATGCCTTAAAGATCTGGAGACACTATCTTTATGGTGAAAAGTGTCAGATCTTCACTGACCATAAGAATCTACAGTATATCTTCTCAAAACACGAGTTGAATATGAGGCAGAGGAGATGGATGGAACTGATTAAGGATTATGATTGCACAATAGACTACCATCCAGGAAAAGCTAATGTGGTAGCTGATGCATTGAGTAGAAAGTCACCTTCATCATCAATGGTAGGTAATGCACAATTAAATTCCTTGATGTGCCATAAGAGAGACATGCTAGTGTCTCTTCGCCAGATGAATGTACTTCTAGAAGTTTCTTTGCTGGCAGGATTGGTGGCACAGTTACAAGCGAAACCTACCTTGAGACAACAGATTCATGATGCACAACAAAATGACACTGTGATACAGAATATCCGATCGGGGATTGGTAGTGAAAAGTATGATGGCTTTCATGAGGCAGATGATGGTACAATTTGTTACCATAATAGGATAGTAATTCCTAATGTTGATGGGTTGAGGAAGATGGTACTTGAGGAGGCTCACTCCTCCATGTATGCAATGCATCCTGGAAGTACCAAGATGTACCAAAACTTGAAAGACATGTATTGGTGGCCAGGTCTAAAGCGTGATGTGGCAGAGTTCATTGCCAAATGTCCAGTTTGTCAGCAGGTGAAGGCTGAGCACCAGAAACCTGTAGGGACATTGCAACCCTTGCCAATACCACAGTGGAAATGGGATCATATTACTATGGACTTTGTGGTTGGTCTTCCTAGGACAACCAAGGGTCATGATTCCATATGGGTGATAGTAGATCGATTGACTAATTCAGCTCATTTTCTGCCAGTTAAGACAACATTTACAGCAGAGAAATTGGCACAAATATATGTTGATGAGATAGTTCGTTTGCATGGCATTCTAGTGACTATAGTTTATGACAGAGGTCCACAATTTACAAGTCATTTTTGGGAGCGTCTGCATTCAGCAATGGGAACACAGCTGAGATTCAGCACAGCTTTTCATCCACAGACCGATGGCCAATCTGAAAGGACTATTCAGACTTTAGAGGATCTCTTGAGGGCATGTGTGCTGCAATTTCTTGGTAGTTGGGATGTACATCTAACTCTGATAGAGTTTGTGTACAACAATAGCTATCAAAGAAGCATAGATATGGCTCCTTATAAGGCTCTATATGGTAGACGATGTCGGTCTCCTCTTTGTTGGTATGAGACAGGTGAATATCAACTTTTGGGTCCTGAGCTAGTACAACAGACTACAGAAAAGATTAAAGCGATACAACAACAGTTGAAAGCAGCCCAGGACAGGCAAAAATCTTATGCAGACAACCGACGCAGATCACTCAAATTCCAAGTGGGAGACAGAGTATATCTTAAGGTTTCTCCTTGGAAATGTGTATTGAGGTTTGGAAAGAAGGGTAAGTTGGCTCCTAGATTTATGGGACCATACCCTATCCTAGCTCGTGTTGGAAAGGTAGCATATAAGTTGGAACTACTACCAGTGCTACATAGATTGCATAATGTCTTTCACGTCTCTATGTTAAGGAAATGCCATCCAGAT
Organism: Alisma plantago-aquatica; assembly: GCA_963693085.1. Taxonomy (NCBI): domain Eukaryota; kingdom Viridiplantae; phylum Streptophyta; class Magnoliopsida; order Alismatales; family Alismataceae; genus Alisma; species Alisma plantago-aquatica. Next base: position 354,651,721 of record OY856412.1, read on the forward strand.
ACTGACCATACAATCCAACCAGTAGAGGTTGAGTTAGATGAGGATATTTCCTATGTTGAGGGTCCTGTGTTGATCCTGGATAGAAGGGTGAAAAAGCTGAAGAGAAAGGATACAATACTAGTGAAAGTTTTGTGGAATCACCATGGCATTGAGGAAGCCACATGGGGACTAGAGAATGAGATGCGTAGAAAATACCCATCTCTTTTTGCGTAGGATTTCGGGGCGAAATCCTTGTTAGGGGTTTATAGTTGTAAGGCCCCTTAACTTTCTTAATGAGTTGAAGGAGCTTAATTACCATAATTGAATGCTTATAACTCTAATATAACCTTTTGATATGTTTTGAAATCATAACGCAAGCTTAAGTTTCAAATTTGGTCCAATTTGGACACTGTTTGAGAAAGTTATGCAATTTTCTGTACATTTCGGACTTTTCTGCAATTTACCCAATTGAGGGGTTTTCTTTGCAATTTGTCACATAAATTATGTTCCTTAGTTGTTATATTATCATTCTTGAGATTCTTGAACCATGAGGATCCTATTTGAGCCATGGTTTGAAGGTGTTTTTATCAAGGGCATTTTAGGGTTTTTCCCTTCATGGATGAGCTACCTTTAGTAGCTATCAACTAAGGAATTATGTGATTGGCTGAGAATTTCGTCAAAGGCAAACCAAGCAGGTCTAGAGGGACGGTGGGAGAGCTGTGTGTGTGTGTGTGCTTATGTATTTTTAATAATATAAAGCCATGGATACTTGGATATATACTAGAATTTTAATTTTTTTTCTTTTTCTTAATATTAAAGTGTTATATACTTATCCAAAAGCCCACAAACGAGCCATTTGCTCTCCATTCTCTCTCTCCTTCTCCCAGCCTCGTCCTCCCTCTGTTCAGCTGCGATTTTTGCTGCCCAAGGAAGAAGAAGGTGGGGATCCTCTTGGAAACAAATTCTAGGGTTGAAATTGATTCTCTTTTTGGGTGTATGAAGCTCCCCCCTAGTGATATTGACCTAAAAGTGTAAGTTTTTCCTTATTTCCTCCGTCCAATTATTTGTTTCTCTTCCTCCTACATCTCTCCAGGTCGGAACCATGGTTTTCCATGGTGAAAGTTCCCCTAGAACTCAAAACTCCTTCCTTCTTGTCTCTTTTCTAGGGTTTTGCTTGTTTGTGGAGAGAATTGCATAGTTGGCCAAGTTCAGATCTGAATCAAAGGTTTCCTTGCCTTATTTGCTCGAGATTTTTTCTGTTGGATATCTGAACTACTCTATAGAGGCGAGTTATATAACATTCTTCACTTATATTGCTTATTTGAAGCTTGTTAGTTCATGATTATGCTTGAATGTGATGATCTAAGCATAGTGGAATCATGCTTGTTTAGAATTACGAATTTTGTGGTGTTTCCTATTTTATTCCAGTTCTATATGAACCTGTAAACATGTGTAAAGCCTTCATAAGGTGTAACAGGATTTTGGACAGGTTGATAGCAACAACCTATGGCATTATGTACAAAACAAATGATAGTTCAAATTAGGGTTTTTAAGCTATTTCTTTTCCTATCACATAATTGATTGTTATACCATTCAACAACCAATAGTTTTGCTATCTTAGCAACTTATGTTCGTGATCAAGGGTGTCAAATTTATAGTGACAACCTATGTTTACCACCTTAGTACAAGTTTTGACTCAATTATACATTTAATTATCATCCACTAAGTATTTTAATGATGTTATCAATCGATGATGATATTGGCTTATTATTTGATGATGTTAATTGAATGTATTACTGATCTAGCAACCAATGGTGACCTAATGATCACAATTAATGGTGGATCAGGTCATCACCATATATGATGAATTAGGACTGTAATGGTAGATTTGACTATACCTTGAACCAATGGTTCCTTGGTTCAATTGATCTAATGGTTAGACCTATACTTCAATTGATAACCTTGAACAATGAACCTAATCCAATGAATAATATTGGATGCTTTAACATCCAATGGATTAGAATAAATCACATGTTATTATATGTGGGTCCTAGTGAAGATGATTCAATGGTTCAATACCATTAATTGGTAGCATTACCTTTGCCATTATATAGTTATATTTGATAAATCACTATAATAAGTGGATGTGTAACTCTCATGTGATCTAGCTTGTTATACCTAACCTTGATGTAATTATTTGATGTTAATTGGTTATAATCAGACCTCTTGAATGATAAATGTGATAATGAATTATACTCTTGTTGTGTTGAAACCACGATGTAGTACTATTTCAATATCACAGTGCCTTTCCATGTTAATAGTTACGGACAAACATGTGCGAATGATCTTTTGAGCCTTGTTTAAGGCATGGAATGATGATGATAACATTACTATGAATAATGTGATGGTCTTAATGACCTTTGGGCTGTTTGAAGCCATGATTGATGTGAAATCCTCTTTATGTTCCTATAAGGGTTAAAACCCTGGAACTTGTAATAAGATATTGGTATCTTGAAATAGTATCATGATAAGTGTGGTCCATTAATTTTCAATGAATGATAGGATGTGGTAATGTGATTAAGATTTATATATCAAATGTTTTATATCCCTTGAATTCATTATACATATATTCTTGTTAGAAAATAATTAGGGTTTGAATGTCCACTTGTATGATAAAGCCTTAATGCATTCAATTGGCAGTAATTAATCAAGTGTAACGCTAATCATGTAGAGCCTTATGCCATAGATCCATCTGAGTGTCAGGACTTGCCAGATGGTGAAACGAGTATTCCTAAGGGAAACTCGGAGCGCATACTGATGAGTATGCGGGGTGCTTGTCATCTTGAATTCAAGTGTTTAGGGAGGATGCCTGTAGTCATACCTAGCCCTCAGTTTGGGAACGACTGCGATCGTGTCTCGATGATTATATATGTGATGAGATTGGAGGACAACTATGGTTGTACCTCAGATGGTAGGGTATGCGTACCCACCTCCTTTCACTAGTGCCGTGACCTATACCAAGGACGGACTAGGCTGTTAGCAGTTGACCTTATGTGTCACTGTGGCGGACCCGTACTGACCGGGGGCAGAGAAGATCTTAGGAGTCCGGCTCTTCCTAGATCTTGTATGGCACTGATTTCGACTTAGTAGTGGTCAGTTGGGACTTGAGTGGTATTTCTCAAATCCCTCAGGGCAATGTAATAAAAGAAGTGATATAAGCCGTGTAGTATACTGACTAGGGTTAAATATGTCTCACATTGCTTGATTAGTCTTTAACTAGTCCTTATATTATTCAGTGTTTACAAGATGATATAATATGACATTTGAGTAATTTTACTTCTTGTCAAATTAATTTGTTTAATGGCTTAGTATGCTTAACCTATTCAATCTGCTTAAATTGCTTATTCAATTCTATATCTGCTCAGTTCATTTAATGTCAATTAATATGTTATAATCAATATATGTTGGAGAGAGTTATATCTCTCGCTGGGACTGGGTCTCACCTGTGGGTAACCACATTTTTTTTAGGTGGTCGCGGGCAACGAGGTCGAGGTCGTGCTGTGGAAGAGAACCAACCTCGTGATCAATAGATTGAGAAGGTTGGTTAGTTGTAGATGCTAGTTATAGATGTTAGTAGTACAGTCCTAGTGTCGTCCCTGTACTCTCAGGTCCTGGTATGGGATGTGCTTTCTAGACGATATACTTGTATCGACACGAGATTTTGGTCATATGCCAATGTTTGTAAATATATGGCATGTACATGTGAAATATCTTTTGTATGCAAGATGTGACTGAGGTCTTTGGACCCTTATGCAAATGCTTGATACAGTATATGAGAATGGAATGATGGACATTTTGTAAATGTTCTAAAGTTTGTTTACACCTTTGGAATCGGTTTTAATTATTCCGCATTTTTGACAATGTGATTAATTAGTAGTTGATCGTTTTTTGAGTTTTGAGTAATCTCGTTTAGTGTGATGAGGTGTCACAACAGCTGCTTGGGGACAGCGGCCTTCTTCATGCCCTATGCATCCGCAACGGAAGCAAAGTGACGGTAGGTTCTCATACTCGATCTTGAAGATTTCGCCATTGATGAACACGGCAGGAAGAAGGGGTTGCCTGGTATCAACCTCTGTTGCTATTCTCGCAAATTTACCTCTGTTTCCTTGTGCTGTAGTGGAGTCGATTTTGATCATCTTCCCCCTAGATTACCGATCCCGGCAAGGAGCTCGGTCTGATACATATGCACCGGTAACTCCGGGATTCTGATCCAAACTACTAGCTTGCTTGGTATGGGTTCAGAGGGACGAAAGTGGGGGGACCAGGTTTGGATGGATAGATAGTTTCCGAACAAGGTCCATGGACCTCCCATAAGGATCTTCACATAATCATCGTTGGAGAAAAGCTGCACCACATAGTATCCGTTCTCGAGGTCGATGATGCGGAACCTATCATGAATGCCCCACAGAATTATGATGCGATTGACTAGAGCTTGAAAGCCAATATTCATACCGATAGCCTTGATCACGACTGCGTACTTCCAGGGTTCCAAGAGAGGGGGGACTACTTCCTCTCTAATGGAGATAGCCGGAAGAGTGCCGCTCCTATCAAAGACCAGATCCGATGCTTTCAATAGATTAGGGCGGATGACAGGATAGTTATCAGATTTTCGTTGACCCACCACAGACTCTTTGTATGATTTCCTTCCCTGTTGCGCCGCCAGACCGTCGTCCGGGATGGTTTGAAGTTCTGCGTCGTCTGTCATGCAAGCAACATCCTCGTGATCTTCTGGATTGAACGCCTCCGACATACTGTTATCATCACCACCAGACTCCGTCGATGCACCAAAGATGCCTTCTGGCAGAGGACGAGCATGGCCAAAACCACCCCGACCTCCACGATTCCCCGATCGCCCGGAGCCGCTGCCGCCGCCTCTCATAACCCTAGCTAACTTATTCTTTTTTTAGAATGTTATTGTGAAAGAGAATTCAATAATTAGAAGCTAGCATTTATTTTGCCCATGTATAGGTAGATCAGTTAATTGATAGGAGAGTCGAGGAAGCACTTGATAGGAGAGTCGAGGAAACACTTGATAAGAGATTCAATGAAGCAATTAGCAAGTGGAAATCGTCTCAGACTGCCACTCAGACAGTACCTATGGCGGGCCACTCTTCTCCTACTATAGAGGTTGGGAGTAATCATGTAGATCCACCACCTAGCACGTCCACTGTATGTATTTTTATGACATATATAGTAGCTAGTATTTTCAATATGATATGTTTATGTACATATGTATATAACATTCTTTACGTAAATTTGTAGGGGTTGAAGCCATGTCATCTGAAAAGTCAAGAATATATCATTGTAGAGGCACAAGCTTACCCAGTCCTTCCAGGGGAGATGTTTCATAGGACTCCAGTACCAGCTGGTGTGGTTCGTGTGCCTGATACATATACTCCCCGATTGGAGGGATCTTCCACTGCCATATGCCCACCCAGATTTTGAAACGCTTGGTGAGGCAGAAGGCAGAGTGATAATGTGGCCCAAAGCGGATGTCGTCTATACTAATATTGTATGGTAAATTTACATTACATTAATTTTTTAGTATGTGTATATGAGTCAATTGATCTGAAATTATATATACATGTCAAAAGGAAGACACCCGCTACATCTCGGCCTCCACCTCCACCTCTTAAAGTACCAAGTTGGCTTCCAAAGGACCTACACGCCTCATTAGGTCCTAATTGTAGGGGTATGGAAGTATGGATAGGCGAACATGATTCAAATTGCCCTATAAATATTACTATTCTGGAGGATGTTGCAGGTCAATCATACGATAATAATCTATTTATACAAGTTTTGCATACATATTAATGTATATGTAATACAAGTTTTGCATACGCATTAATGCATATGTATTAATACAGGTCAATCATACGATAACAAGCTATTTATACAAGTTATTTTGGAGTTGTTTTGTTATGATTGGATGAACACATCTATGATAGAGTTGTGGATATGGTGAGATCTTGTTTATACATCTGTATACCTTCTTTATATACGGTGATCTGGTTTCTTATATATTAATGCATATGTAATACATGTTTTGCAGCCACTTACACATTATATGTACAAATTTTGCATTTTCCCATGTGGGATTTTTGGTTCCATCTTTGATTAGTCTTGTAGATACATACCCTTCTTTAGTTGCTTCATACTGTTGTGCTACTTTTGAATATTTTGGTAAAAATAAGAAGACGATGATAATAGCTCCATTCAATGTCGAGTAAGTTTACTTTGCTTATAATTTGGACTTAAGAAAATTATATTTTTATTGTGGATTTTGAGTTATTAATTTTTAACTTTCTTACTTGTAGTGGTAAGCATTGGGAGTTACTAGTTATTGTCCCCAAGACGTTCACTGTCTATTATCTAGATCCTGCGGGGAACAAATTGAATACATTATATGGACACACAATGAAAAGGCCATTATTCCCGTGAGAAATATTTCATATTTTTATATCCGTTAACATATGTTATTACATTACTATTTAATTATGCAATTTAATGTGTTACATTAACATGTAGGGCTTTACAAGAGTTCAAAAAAGCTAGAGGAAAGGTCCACATGAAAAAGAACCAACCACTAATTTGGGAGAATGTGAAAGTAATTTCTCGACTCCAATGTATATATTATTTACATGAATTTTACTTATTTGTATTTTTGAATATTTTGTATGTTTCAATTTATAGTGTGCTACACAAAACAACGGTTGGGCATGTGCCTACTATGTGATGCGATTTATGGACCTAATCATCAAACATGCTGCAATAGAAATTGATACTATACATAAGGTATTATATATAGTCTCATTAGATAATATGAAATATATCAATCTTATTATATAATATTAATTATATATATGTCATTCTTTTTGCAGGTGTTTAAAACTGACTTCAGTACAGGTGGAAAGTTATTAGATGTACATACTCCCTATACAAGGGAGGAATTAGATGTTGTAAGAGAAGAATGGGAAAAAACCCTACAAGTAGTGGGAATTTTTAAATATAATTGGGTATCTGATGACAATGATGATGATGATGAATAAAGAATGATATTTCTAAACTTTATTCTCATAATTATTTTTGTGTGAATGTGAATGACTTTTTCTGAATTGTCATATGTGTCAATGTGAATGACTTTTTCTGATCAATACATGAATGTCTGAATGTGAAAAGAGATGAAATGAATAATGTGAATGTAAATGACTTTACAAGTTTCTACATGCATCTAATCAATACATGTGTCTGAATGTGAATGACTTTACAGGTTTGTGGCTTGTTGTTGGCTGATATCAATGAATGTTGTAAACCTCCAATTCAGAACTGAACTGTAGGTTTTGCATCCTGTTGACCAGCCATACAGCAGGCCTGCAAACTGATAAGAAGAAAAAAATTAGAACATAGGCATCTGTTATTTGTATAAAATCGAAAACAAAGACATACAAAGTCGGTTGTTAGCCACAAACTGATGTCTTTTCCCTTGCTGGCATCGGTTATATGTAAGAATCAACGCTTATTGTGGCTAGGTACCACTGCTGTGCTGGCAAGGATATGGCGTCGGTTTTTAGCATAAAACTGATGTCTTTATCCCATTACGGCATCAGTTATTAGCAAAAAAAAGACACTTATAGTTCCATTGCTGGCGCGTTTTCGGTGGCGGGAAGGGTTATGTCATCCGTTTTTGTTTAATAACTAACGTCTTTGATCATGATATAGTGTCAGTTTTTGTTAAGAACCGACGCTGATAGTTTCCTTGCTGGCGCATTTTTGGTGGCGGGAAGGGTTATGGCGTCGGTTAGAAACCGACGCTGAAGGTGTCGACTTTTAGCGGCGCCCACTTGGGTGTCGCTTGGAAACTGACGCTAAAGGCTCTAAATAACTGACGCCAAAGGCCTTTTCTATAGTAGTGATATATCATGTTCTTTCAATGCTCACGCGGATAGCTACCCGCTCCACATTTGGTTACTTTTTTTAGAATTTCTTAATTTACACATGTACATGGTTACTTTACCCCGCAAACTGTTACTTTTTATGCATAAATAGTTACATTTGTAACACCTATAACAAATATACAATTACATATTTATTCTAGAATTTTTATTATGTCGTCTGTCAAGTTTTACTTTTTGAGTCGAATAGTTACTTTTGGTCAATATATTTACTTTTTTATCCACAAACTTACTTTTCTAACCAAATAGTTACTTTTTGGGCAACATGGGTAGCGTATACAGGCTACCTGTGAAGGTAAGAATGATAAGCCCATTTATATATACATACATATATATATATATATATATATATATATATATATATATATATAGAGAGAGAGAGAGAGAGAGAAAGAGAGTCAGGCTGGAATACACTCGAGTGTACAGATCGCACGAATACACTCAAGTGTGTTTGCATATCAAGACTATTTTTTGCAAAATGTAAATCATTGATCTTCACTGTCATACTATAACTAGGCTATATACAAAATTTGGGCTCATTTGGATGACTGTAAGTCACTCATCAAAAGGCAACAAAATCAACGTGCAAACTAATTTGAAATGCATAATTTTTGCAGTCTTTATAACATGACCTATAAATGTCCAAATGTGCTCAAATTTTGTATATGAGCTATTCACAAGATGTTTAAGAAGATCAATAGATTAGATTTTTGAAAAAAAATATTGCATCATGAAAAACTACTTGAGTGTATTCTAGCCTGACTCTCTCTCTCTCTCTCTCTCTCTATATATATATATATATATATATATATATTCACTGCCCGCACGGGTAACTAACTTTTGTTATTGTGGATTTGTTTTATAATAGGAAGGCTCGTAATTGTAACGAGACAACCATAATTGTAATGCAAAGACTCTTCTTGTAAATACAATGTGAAATTTTTATTATCCCTTTAAAAATGGTAAAAATAATATTTGTGACAATAGTTTACGTAATATTACAAAATGAGTCTTTCTGTTATAATTTTGGCCATATTATTACATCGTTGGTTGTCCATTTACATATATGTATCTTCCTATTACATAACAGATGCACGAGTAACTAACCTTAATTACCAGGAGCGGTAGTGAATGAATGTTCACACACACACATATATACATATTCATTACCCATATGGATAGTTTAAATTAGTTACCCGCAATTCTGGTTACATTTTTTTCATTCTTATTATAAATTTTCACTCTTGGTTACAGTTCATGGCAGATATTTTTTCTCATTAATGTCATTTTTATTATTTTCACAGAACATAATACAAAATTGAAGTTTCTTTTATAAAACCAATCTTTATATTACAAATTTGGTGGTCTCTTTATAGTAGTTGCCTTCCTATTACAAAAGTGAATATACAAATAACTAATCTTTATTACCCAATAGTGAATATGTAGCCATACACACAAACACACCACATGAGATGCCTACTTTATCTTGCAACAATACTACATTATTTAGCAACATCTCACCGTCCAATCTTATCACTAATTTTTATGTTGTCAATAGGCAACACTTATCACCATGATTGTCAAAGTTATGTCTATGACTCATAAATTCTAAAAATGTTAGATAGGACTGGACAAATCAGACTCGACCCAATGAACTCTACTTGAACTTGGACTACGTAAGAGGTCTAAAGAATTTCAACCCCACCAAAATTATATCTAAAGCAAGGGTTGCATATGGGTTTGGATTTTAGACACAAATTGACACAATATTACAGATTATATATTTAAACAAAATAACAAATACGAAAGACTTACACACCCAATGGTCTGTTATATTACTAATATATCCCTCATTAGGTCAATTTTACAATTAGTAGTTTTCGATTTATTATTTTCACTCTATACATATATATGATTATTATGCTATATTTTAATTTCTTTTTATACTCTTATACAAACTATATTAACTTTTTATACGTGCTTTCATCTGATTTTATATTTGTTTACATTGAGACCTGATAAATACAGTTTATTATTTTTTAAATTTAAATAATTTATAGTTTGCTTTTTAAAAGTGTTTTCCATGACTCTTTTAAATTATGACTCATACATGATAGACCGAAAGATATTTTATTGCCAGGTCACGGTCAAGTGATGCTAAAATTTATCTTTTGAAAATTTAAGATCTACATAAAACATTTGACCTATAACCACCCATAATAAAAATTGGTCATCCCAAATTGGACCGCCACAACTAGGGTTTGATCTGAAAACAACTTCACTTTTGTATTTTGTTAGTGAATTTCAAATTTGAAAGGTGATATCTAAACTAAAATTGAGTTAGTATTATGAGCTTTAACAATCTGAATATCATTGAAGAATGTGCCCAATGTATCATTCAAAGTAAGAATCAAATTATAGGGATGACAGACAATTTTGTATTCACTGAGTTTTCATAGAGATCAACCTTTACTTGTTAAATTTATTCAATTATAACACATGTTTCACAACTCTCTTCTTTGGGTAGTATCTCATAAAGAAAACACATGGCACAACAACTTGGATTAGGGTTGTCAATGGGGAGGGTATTACTCGTTTACCCTTTATCCATGCCCTGTAGGATAAGGGTAAGGGTAAAGGTTTTTGTTACCCATTCCTCGTTTACCCTTTATCTATTTTGCCATCACATTAAAAAGGGAGGGTAAGGTATGATATTATCTATGCACTTTTGACCTTTTACCTGCATTCATTTAAGAAAGATATATAACTATATAGAAGCTTCTAGTTTCATTTTACCCAATTTTTTCCAATAGGACAGCTGGCGGGCTTGTTTCCCACCCCCATTCACACTCTATTGCTTGTAGTAAATTATTATCAAATATTGAACCAATTGACAGGGTTGCTGAATAATGGGGAAAGGATGACCGCTCCACCTAAATACATTATTCTTGACCAATGTCAAAACATATTACACAAGTGTAGCATTGTCGTGTTAATATTCACATTTATGAAAATACAAGTCAAGAAAGATGTTAATCTTTATCACCCAACACATCACCTTAAAACAAGTTATCTTTTTATAAATTTGTTTTATATCAAAATTAGTCGTTTGAATTGTGATCTCCAATTTCTCGACCCCACGGCTCTCCCAAGCGCTCTGACGGCTTAGCGTTTTGCAGTGGTCACCCTCTCTTTCTCAGGTGGCTCTCCTCTCTCTTGCAAGTACAAGGAAGGCGTTGATACCCTAGTCCTATCTCTGGCATGGCGACAGATCTTGTGGACAAATGTGCAAAGATGCGAGTTACAGAGGATGAAGAAGAATCGATAGAAATTCCTGAGGAAGACACCATTAATAGTGAGGAGCATGTGGAACTGGATCTAATTGCACGACTGCAAATGGACTGGCTATATAACTTTTGGGTAATGAAACAAACATTAACCCAAGCATGGGCACTTTCAGAGAAGGTCCTCTTTAAGCACCTAGAAGCGGGGACCTTTGTCATCCAGTTCTTCCATTGGAAGGATAAGAAGAAAGTCGTGGATGGAGCCCCATGGAACTTTGAGAATAAGTTACTACTTTTCAAGGACATCGAGGCTGGTGAACAACCAAGTAAGATTGCGCTGAACCATAGTCCTTTTTGGGTGAGACTCTACGGCTTGCTGCTAGGGTTTTAATCGGAGGCAGACATCTGAGTGATCATGATTCCGTTGGGAGAAGTTATACAACTGGACCAAGACGATCTTGGCTGGGAGGCATAGACTAGAGTTTGGATCAGACTTGATGTCTTAAAACCACTGCAAAGAGTCCTGAGAATCCAAAACAAAGACAAACAACCAGTTGAGGTGGAAGTCAAGTACGAACGCCTGTCGACGTTCTTCTAACTTTGCGGCCACCTAGGGCATCTAGATTGCGACTACCCAGAGCACTTGGAAGAGGATGAGCTTGAGAAACAATGGAGGGCGTGGTTAAAAGCCTCACCCAAGAAGCTGAGGGTTTTGGTTGTGGAGGAGGTCTATGGCGAGGGTAGCTCAAAGACAAAACTTATCTTCATGCACAAGCCGATATCAAGAAAAGGGGAGAACAACAGTAGAGAAGGGAGCACTGCAGGCATTAGTAATGACGAGGAAAGTGAGAAGTCGAGCACAAAGGGGGTACGTCAGGGTGGATGTGTGACGTGGTATTTTGAACGCACTAACAAACTCACTCGGGGTTGAAATCCCCGAGCTTTTACCAAAACCAAAGTGCAATAATGCCACCCGCAAGCGGACGAGTCTTATCGCTGTATAGTTAAGGATCGAACCCAAAGGACAACCTTTTAAAGAATCCTTGTCAGTCGAATCTTGCTCAAGTAAAACTAATATTTAGAACGATAGGTTGATTTGAGGTTACTTAAACTAATTGCAAGAAAGTAAAAGCTGAATTAAGGTTGGGTTTAGATCAATGATATGGAATCGCTGGGATGGTACCAGGTTTCACCACCGCTACACACGCAAACACATTCAATTGCAAACAATCCAGGCAAAATATATCAATCCAACTGGAGCTACTGTAGAACCCCCCGTAAGGGCGTTAGGTTCGCGTAAGCATCGCCTTATGCATCAGATGTCTCGTCACCAACCGGATCACTTACTTACGGCTATGAAGAAATCCCATTCTATTTCTAGTTTGGGAGTCAACTGCATTAATCGATAAGCAAGCAAGTGATAGATCTACAAACTAACATCGACGATAAACAAAGATGATACAAAATCCAACTAAGGTTGTGGTCCTCCCTGAGGGATGTTTAGACCACAGAAGTGTCACCGTAGGCTAGATGTCTCGTCCCCTCACAGATCATACACTTACGACCTCAAGGAATCTTATCAGAAGTTCTCGTCAAAGAGTCGAACCTTGTAAACCGCCATTCTATCCCACATATAGAAGATTTCACAATATAGGAGAGAACAAGATGAAAGCAAGTAGATAATCAACTACAAACATACCAACTAACAACGAAATGGGAAGTTATATACATTGCCATGGAGAGTTTAACAAAAGAACATGACTTGCATGGGCAGCGGGGCTAGTCCCCGCACCCCGGCAAAAAGGTACTACTCGCTCATGATGCGAGAAACAAGAAGAATGAGAAAGAGAGAGAAATCCACCATGAACTCGGTGCAGAAGGTAGTCGTAGCTCGGTGAAGAAGATACGACCTTCTACGTCGTGTCGGGGCAGATCTGGACGCGAATGGGAGTTGCCAAGACAGACCAGACAGTCTCCCTCACTTCGTCTTCCTTCTCTCCTCAGCCTCCTTGGTTACAACACGGGCAATCAGTGGAATGGAACTGGCGTAAACTGGACTGGATTTAGATCGGATCTGTGTTCGGGCAGCCTGGCAGTGTCCGGATCTGATGCCCAAGTGAGGACCCTTGGAGTCCTATTTATAGGCACAGGACTGACCCCTAACCGTCTTTGATTAAAAGAGATGAAACGATCTGCCCCTATTTTTGCCCAAACGGTTTCACTTAAAACAGCCCAAACGGTCTTGAAAATATCTCCTCCAAACGGTCTGGGGATCATTTGCTGCCAAACGGTCTGGAGACCGTTTGCTGCCAAACGATCGCTCCAAACGGTTTCGGGCAAATGATCCTCCGCGCGGTCCTGAGCAAACAGTCTTGAGCAAACGGTTTGGAAACCGCGCGAGACCAAACGGTCTTGTGCAAACGGTCTGTAAACCGTATAAGACCAAACTGTCTTAAGCACTTAGGCACAAACGGTCTTCAGATTCGTTGCAAACGGTCTTCGTGTTGACTGATCCAAACGGTTTGCTACTGAGATCTCAAACGATCTTGACGTTTCCTATAACCGGTCAATGCTATACAAATGAGTCGCAAAGGGTCTGCTTGGTAAATCGATCTAGCAGCTCTCTGAACCATCAAATGATCTCCGGCCTTCTTCTGTAGGTGCGGCGGCCTCGATGTGACCCTATTTGGTCCGCGAATCACCCCCAAACGACCTTGCTCAGGAGTTGCAACTGTGTGTTGGTCGGAGGTTGAAGACGACGCACCACGGTCGTGGTTGGGCACCACGATCGTGGTGGAGCTTCTGTCCCACGGCCGTGTTGCCGCACACGGGTGTGGTAAGAGAGAGTGGGTTGATGCGGGAAAGGTGCCACGGTTGTGGCCTATCGACCACGGTCGTGGCTTGTTGACCACGGTCGTGGCTTGTTGACCACGGTCGTGGCTTGTAGGCCACGGTCGTGGCGAGTGAAGGCTCAGGTCTGTCGCGGTCGTGGCCACATCACACGGTCGTGGTAATAGCAGAATGCCACGACCGTGTTGGTCCACCACGGTTGTGGTTAGGACTCTACTTCGTGGCCTTGAGTTCATGTATTTCTTGAATTCCTTGCGGCTGAGTGATGCCTCCAATCGGTCTCTGCTGCTCAAACGGTCTTGGGACCACATGGACTCAAACGGTCTTGGGACCGCATGGACTCAAACGGTCTTGGGACCACATGAACTCAAACGGTCTTGGGACCACATGGACTCAAACGGTCTTGGGACCGCATGAACTCAAATGGTCTTGGGATCGCATGAACTCAAACGATCTTGGGACCACATGGGTGGAATGCTTGGTTAGATTTCTTTACCATAGCCAGAGATGAAGGCGGATCCTGCCTACTTGTCCTGCATTAAATGAACATTATTTAGTTAAAACCTTGATAATCGAATTAGTTAAGTAGTTTTGGGCATTATGATTCACATTGGTATTTAATGAGTGAGAAAGTATATATATGGAGTTGAATTTGTTTCAAAGTGGTAGTTGAATTCCATGATGAATATGCATTCATCAAAACACCCCGAACTTAAACGTTGCTCATCCTCGAGTAACACAAAACCTGAAACAGTCACCAGATGAAATACTTTCAATTCATGTGATTACTTCATCTTCACATCACGATAATTTTCTTTTTGCTCAATATGACTCAGTATCTCAACCTCCTGAGACCACTAAACACATCTTACCATATCTTCGTTCCTGAGTTCGTTTTCTAAAATCACTTCCTCCTCACTTTTTCCAACAACAAGCATGTCAAAGAGTTTTGTAAGAGTCCAGAGACACCCGTAGAACAACAAGTGTGCATCCGATCTGACACTGGTGTTTTTCAGGATAGTGGGGGCATGCATTGTGCCATTAGGTAGAAAATGGAGTGAAAGGTGGTATAGAAGGAAGAAGTAAATCTCTCCTCTATTCGACTTGAGATTTTTATTTTCTTTGCAATTTCATTTATTGCATTTTTTGTGCGAATCTCTCCTCTATTCGACTCGAGATTGCATTTTTGGTGGTACGCCCCTATTTGTTTGCGAGGGGTATGGAAGAAGCGGATAAACAGGGAAGTGGTGTGCCACCCCGAACTTAGGGTTTGACACATATTTGGCTATTTTTGTTTCTTTTTTATGAATGGAGGGATACGAAGATGATAGAAGAGGTGTAGAAGAGGGTTCATATCAAAATGCAACTTGATTTACAATTCAGTGCACCCGGTTGTTCTCTTTATCAAACTCTACTCAAATAATGACTTGATGAGGATCCAGTGGGGATTCCATGCTATTGTTTCACAAATCAGTTAGGAAGCACGACGTGTTTGATCCCTATCAGTTTGACAGACACTTATCATCTTTGCAAAAGTATCATGATGTTAGGAATCATAAGCTTCACAAGATGATTTCAAGCAAAAGGCTTGTTTCAAAAATTGGTCCTTTTGAGGATTTACTTCGGATAAGGAGGATATAATGATTGAAAATGCATAGAAAATTAGTTAGTGACTTTTAATGAAATCAGGAAGTGTCAAAAAGTGTCAAAAGTTCATCAAGTATCTGTTCAATCTCTTAGAAAAACATTAAAGAATTTTGAAAATATTGAATTTTTTTTATCAAGAATGTGATAGTGAAAACTTAAGTATGAAAGGGATGGGTGTAGGTGGAAAGTGAGGTACGTACCACCCACCCTCCACCCCAAACTTAGAGATTTGCTCATCTCGAGCAAACCCTAAATCCAAGATGGAGGGGAAAAATCATGCCAGAATGACCACCGGGTGTGGTTGTGTTCCAATCAGCGAACAACCTTTTATCTGAAAATCTCAAAGCTAAAGAGCAATTAGATCTTAAAATAGCATCTTGCGATGCTAATTTTATTTAATAAAAAATTAACTAGAAGGTGAAAACAAAATTGAAGGGAAGTAAAACAAATTTATTGATCGGGTTGCCTCCTGACGAGCGCCTTTGTTTTATGTCGATGGCTTGACTGGATCCTTCAGCTTCACAGTGGATCCTTTGGATTGGAGAGTTCCATCGTTGCTTTAGTGCCTATGTCAGTTGAGGTGAAATATCTCTTTAAGCGGTGACCATTTGTTACAAATTCACCTGACTTTTTACTCCATAATGAGAAAGCACCATGTGGAGAGGTGCTCTTGACGATGTATGGTCCAGACCAGCGTGAGCAGAGTTTTCCTGGGAATAACTTTAATATTGAGTTGAATACCAGAACTTGGTCTCCCACTTGTATGTATTTTCTTTTCAGATGTCCATCGTGCCACAATTTTGTACGTTCTTTGTAGATTCGTGCATTCTCATAAGCTGTCATCCTGAGTTCATCCAACTCTTGGAGTTGCAGAATCCTGGTTTGGCCTGCTTCTTTTATATCAAAGTTCAATTGTTTAATTGCCCACCATGCCTTGTGCTCCAGTTCGACTGGCAGGTGGCAAGCTTTTCCATATATTAATCGAAAAGGTGTAGTCCCAAGGGGAGTTTTATAAGCAGTTCGATAAGCCCATAAGGCGTCGTTGATTTTTGTTGACCAATCCTTTCGATTGTGTCCTACAGTTTTTTCCAGAATAGTCTTTATCTGACGGTTAGAAACCTCTACCTGTCCACTTATTTGTGGATGGTAAGGCAAGGCTACCTTGTGTGTTACACCGTATTTTCTAAGTAAATCCTCAAAGCTTCTTTCAAGGAAGTGGGAACCTCCATCAGATATCACAGTTCGTGGCACTCCAAAACGTGGGAAGATAATATCTTTGAATAATTTGATGACGGGTTTGGAATCACTAGTGACGGTTGGTATAGCTTCAACCCATTTTGAGACGTATTCTACCACCACTAGGATGTATGAAAATCCATGAGAAGATGGGAATGGACCCATGTAGTCCACCCCCCATACGTCCAATATCTCTACTTCTTGCCAGAGATTCAGTGACATCTCATCTCTCTTTGTTATATTGCCTGATCTTTGACATTTGTCACATGACAGGACAAAGTCGTAGGAATCTTTGGATATGGTTGGCCAGAAGAATCTACATTGCAAAACCTTCAAAACAGTCTTTTTAGAGCTCATATGTCCTCCCACTGGTCCTGAGTGACATTGTTCCAAAATAAGTTGAGCTTCTTCTTCGGCGATACATCGTCTATACAGGCCATCAACACCTAGTTTAAAGAGATATGGCTCATCCCAGTGATATTGTTTCACATCATGCATAAATGTCTTTAGTGCATTTCCAGTGCATTGAGGATGGATAACCCCAGCAGCGAGGTAGTTCACGAAATCTGAGTACCACGGTACAACTTTTGAGACTTTCATTAGTTGATCATCTGGCAGGGAATCATTGATCGGAATCTTCTCAGTATCCAGAGTGTGGATGCGACTGAGGTGGTCTGCTACAACATTCTATGTACCCTTTTTATCTCTTATCTCCAAATCAAATTCTTGTAATAGGAGGATCCATCTAATCAACCTGGGTTTTGCATCTTTCTTTGCCAGAAGGTAACGAATGGCAGCGTGGTCTGTGTATACAATGACCTTTGAACCAATTAGGTAGGATCTGAATTTGTCAAAGGCATACACGACTGCTAGAAGTTCTTTCTCAGTAGTTGCATAATTCCTCTGAGCTTCATCGAGGGTTTTTGATGCATAATAGATCACATAATGTTTCTTTTCTATACATTGCCCTAAAATAGCACCCACAACATAATCACTGGCATCGCACATAATTTTAAAAGGATGGTCCCAGTCAGGAGCTCTAATGATGGGGGTGGTAGTAAGGGCCTGCTTCAGTGTGTTCAAGCTTTTGACACATTCTTCATTGAAATTGTAATCAATATCCTTTAGTAGTAGGTTCGTCATTGGCTTAGTTATCTTGGAAAATTCCTTTATGAATCTTCTGTAAAATCCTACATGACCTAGAAAAGCACAGATTTCTTTTATGTTTGTTGGAATAGCCAGTTTAGAAATCACTTCAATCTTGGCTTTATCTACTTCAATTCCTCTATTGCTGACTCTATGACCGAGGACAATGCCTTCTTTTACCATAAAATGGCACTTTTCCCAATTTAGCACAAGATGTGCTTCTTCACAACGTTTGAGGACTAGGGAGAGGTTCTTAAGACATGAATCAAATGAATCTCCATATACAGAAAAATCATCCATGAAAACCTCCATAATTGTTTTGGTAAGACCAGCGAATATGGCGGCCATGCAACGTTGGAAAGTTGCGGGCGCATTACAGAGACCAAACGACATTCTTTTAAATGCATATGTTCTGAATGGGCAGGTAAAGGTTGTTTTCTCTTGGTCATCTGGATGTATGGGTATTTGATAGAATCCAGAGTAACCATCAAGATAACAGAAATATTCTTGATGAGCCAACCTTTCTAGGACTTGATCAAGGAAGGGCATTGGAAAATGATCTTTTCGAGTTGCCTTGTTCAATTTTCTATAATCTATGCACATCCTCCACCCTATGACTATTCGAGTGGGGATGAGTTCATTGTTTTTATTCCGTATAACAGTTGTTCCACCTTTCTTCGGGACTGCATGCACTGGGCTCACCCATGGCGAATCGGATATCAGATAGATTATTCCAGCTGTGAGCAATTTAATGACTTCGCTACGGACCACTTCCTTCATATTTGGGTTCAATTTCCGTTGATGCTCAATAGTAGGTTTGTGATCTTCCATCATAGGGATCTTGTGCATACACAGCGCTTGACTGACCCCAGTGAGGTCACTCATTTTATAACCGATGGCTTTCTTTCTTTCCCTCAATTCCTTCAAAAGTTTCTCTTCTTGTTCAGCTGTTAGATCGGAATTTATAATTACTGGGCAAACCTTGATATCATCTAAAAACACGTACTTTAGTCCTTCGGGCAGGGGTTTCATTTCGGGAGCTTCTTGTTTTTTGCTTATTTCTTCTGTAGTTTCGATAACTTTGAGTTCTTCACTAGTGGCTTCGACATCTTCTTTAGCAGAGTCGAGGGATTTGATGTAATCCTTTACTCGTTCATCGATTGGTTCATCCACTGATGGGTTTGTTAGAGCAATTTCCAAGGGATCGTTTGATTCATGATGCTCTTGAGTCAGGAGTGACATTTGTTCAATGCAGTCAATCAGATAGACTTCTTCCTGCATACTTGGTCTTCTCATGCTTTCAAAAACTTTGAATTTGAGAGTTTCTTTGCCTAATATGAGCAGTAATGTACCGACTTCAACATCTATCAGGGCTCTTGCAGTGGCGAGGAACAGACGACCAAAAATGAGAGGATATTTGGCGTCTTCTTTTATGTCCATAATGACAAAGTCACATGGAACATATGTGTCCTTGCCCACCTTGACGGAGACATCTTCGAGGATCCCTAACGGATGTTTTATCGAATTAATTGTCTGCAAGCTGTATAGTCATACCAGTAGGAAGCAATTCTGCAAACCCTAGTCTTTTGCATAGGATAAGTGGCATAATAGAGATGCTTGCACCAAGATCTGCCAATCCTTTCTTGAATAATGAGTCGCCAATGTGACATGAAATTCCAAAGGATCCCGGGTCTTTTTGTTTCTTTGGCATCTTGCTCAATATGATATCTGATGTAGTTGTAGCCAGTTTTATTGTCTCATATTCTTCAGTTATATACTTCCTGGTGAGGAGTGACTTTAGGTACTTAGTCCAGGCTGGTATCTCAGCCAGAGCATCCAAAAAGGGTATATTAACATGAAGTTTCTTCATAGCTTCTTTAAACTTATTGAATCTAGTATCAAGCTTGGTTTGCCTTAGACGGGCTGGGAAGGGTATACAAGGCTTATATACAGGAATATCAGGTTCTGGTGTTTCTGTTTCTTCATCGGTAGATTTCTCAAGACTTCCCTTATATGTCTTATCTTCTTTTGATTGAGACTCTAGTGTTGTTGAGTTTTGGACAATCACAGGTTCATCTTCGTCTGTAATAACCACATGTGTCTCTACTGGGGATCTGATTAATCTTTTCCTGACCTGGTGGTGACTGCCTTCAACTGTTCAGGATGCTTAGGATTGTTCTTGGGTTGGCCAGCAAAGACTCCAGCAGGTGGCTTTATGCTAGCTGCAAGTTGAGCTAATTGAGATTCAATAGCCTTCTGATGAGCTTGTTGGTTAGCTATCATGGTTTGCTGAGTTTGCAACATCTTTTCAATGGCTGATAGCTTGTCATCAGAAGAGACGTGTCCTGCTTGCTGTCCTTGCTGTTGATTAAGATTCTGGTACTGAGAGTTGTTTTGATAATTGTTGTAGTTCCTATTCTGAAAGTTCCCCTTGAAATTTCCTTGATTCCCAAAATTCTATTGTTGATTATACTAGAATCCTGGTGGGCCTCTTGATTGATTGTTTGAACCAAATCGATGCGAGTTTACTGCTCCAGAGGGGTTTCCATATTGAAAACCTGGGTGATTCCTATTCTGATTTGGATTGTAATAACTTTGCCCAGGAATAGTGTTGATAGCATTAAGATTTTCCATCTGACCATTATCTCCTTGTCCACATACATTGCTCAGTACAACGTCATAGAGAACATTGCATGATAAAGTGGAATGATCAATGCTCTTACATGCTTCACAGAACAGGGAAGTGGACTTGACCTGTTCCGGTTGCCGAGTGGGTGAACGCCCTCTTCCAATAGCAGCTAAAGATGATTCAATATGGTCTTGCTTGGCAACTAAGACTTTCAAGGTTTCAGCGATATACTTGTACTCAGGAATAGCTTCGGCCATAGCTACCTTCAAGACTCCTTTACCTACATATCTTCCCCAATTGTCTTGATTTTCTGCTCCCAGGGTGACGACTCTCCATGCGCTGTCATAACTTTGACGCATGAAGTTTCCTCCAGACGAGGAATCTAGAAACCTCTTAATATCATCATCCACACCCATATAGAAAATCTCAATGAGTTGGTTTTTGGGAATTCCATGGTGTGGACATTTGCGTAGAAGCTCTTTGTACCTATCCCATGCTTCAGTGAGAGTTTCTCCAGGGACTTGAGTGAAATTTGTTATTCGGCCCCTAATTTCATATGTGAGAGATAGAGGATAGAATTTTTCCAGAAACACATTTTGGAGTTGTTCCCTGGTGGTGATGGGTATTTCACTTTGCAATGAATTGTACCAACTTATGGCTCTATCAGCAAGGGAATACTTGAAGAGACGGAGTCGAATAGCATCATTAGTGACTCCATTTTGCTTTGTCATAGCACATAGATCGATGAATCTCAGAAGATGTTCTTGGCTGTCTTCCGCTTGTTTGCCATAGAAAGGGTTGTTTTGAAGCAATGTGATCCAATGTGCCCTAATCTTAAAATTGGCAGCATTGATGGGAGGAGGCTGTACTGGATGATGAACATTTGCAGCTTTCGGGATTGAGAATTCTCTAAGATCCTTTTGTAGTTCGGCTGCTTGCGCTGCTGCTTGTGCTACTAGGATTTCCTACTGAATCGCAGCCCTGGCTTCTTGCATGAGCCTCTCTCTCTGTGCATTGATGGCTTGAGCCACCCTTCGGGCTACCTCTTTTTCTTGAGCCATCCTTGCTTGATTCTCTCTGATCTGACGATGGAAAGTTCTGTCTATCTCAGGATCAAAGCTCACTGTGAGTCCGGGGCTGTCCGAACGGTGCATACACTATGCCTTGGGTTGTACCTGAAAATAGAAAGATTTTGAAAATGAGATTCACAAAGTAGAGTCAAATTCAAGTAGATGATCGATTATTTCAAAAGAAAAAGCAAAATCCTAGATTAGTCTTAAGAGAACTAGATTTGACTGACTGATTCCGTTGTCCCCGACAACGGCGCCAGAATTTGACGTGGTATTTTGAATGCACTAACAAACTCACTCGGGGTTGAAATCTCCGAGCTTTTACCAAAACCAAAGTGCAATAATACCACCCGCAAGCGGACTAGTCTTATCGCAGTATAGTTAAGGATCAAATCCAAAGGACAACCTTTTAAAGAATCCTTGTCAGTCGAATCTTGCTCAAGTAAAACTAATATTTAGAACGATATGTTGATTTGAGGTTACTTAAACTAATTGCAAGAAAGTAAAAGCTGAATTAAGGTTGGGTTTAGATCAATGATATGGAATCGTTGGGATGGTACCGGGTTTCACCACCGCTACACATGCAAACACATTCAATTGCAAACAATCCAGACAAAATATATCAATCCAACTGGAGCTGCTGCAAAACCCCCCATAAGGGCGTTAGGTTCACGTAACATCGCCTTAGGCATCAGATGTCTCGTCACCAACCAGATCACTTACTTACTGCTCTGAAGAAATCCCATTCTATTTCTAGTTTGGGAGTCAACCGCATTAATCGATAAGCAAGCAAATGATAGATCTACAAACTAACATCGACGATAAACAAAGGCGATACAAAATCCAACTAAGGCTGTAGTCCTCCCTGAGGGATGTTTAGACCACAGAAGCATCACCGTAGGCTAGATGTCTCGTCCCCTCACAGAATATACACTTACGACCTCAAGGAATCTTATCAGAAGTTCTCGTCAAAGAGTCGAACCGTGTAAACCGCCATTCTATCCCACATATAGAAGATTTCACAATATAGGAGAGAACAAGATGAAAGCAAGTAGATAATCAACTACAAACATACCAACTAACAACGAAATGGGAAGTTATATACATTGCCATGGAGAGTTTAACAAAAGAACATGACTTCCATGGGCAGCGGGGCCAGTCCCCGCACCCCGGAAAAAAGGTACTACTCGCTCATGATGCGAGAAACAAGAAAAATGAGAAAGAGAGAAAAATCCGTCATGAACTCGGTGTAGAAGGTAGTCGCAGCTCGGTGAAGAAGATACAGCCTTCTACGTCGTGTCGGGGCAGATCGGACGCGAACGGGAGTTGCCAAGACAGACCAGACAGTCTCCCTCGCTCCGTCTTCCTTCTCTCCTCAGCCTCCTTAGTTGCAACACGGGCAGTCGGTGGAATGGAACTGGCGTAAACTGGACTGGATTTAGATCGGAACTGTGTTCGGGCAGCCTGGCGGTATCCGGATCCGATGCCCAAGTGAGGACCCTTGGGGTCCTATTTATAGGCATAGGACTGACCCCAAACGGTCTTTAATTAAAAGAGATGAAATGATCTGCCCCTATTTTTGCCCAAACGGTTTCACTTAAAACAACCCAAATGGTCTTGAAAATATCTCCTCCAAACGGTCTGGGGATTGTTTGCTGCCAAACGGTCTGGAGACCGTTTGCTGCCAAACAATCGCTCCAAACGGTTTCGGGCAAACGATCCTCCGCGCGGTCCTGAGCAAACGGTTTGGAAACCGCACGAGACCAAACGTTCTTGAGAAAACAGTCTTGTGCAAACGGTCTGTAAACTGTATAAGAACAAACGGTCTTGAGCACTTAGGCACAAATGGTCTTCAGATTCGCTGCAAACGGTCTTTGCGTTGACTGATCCAAACGGTTTGCTACTGAGATCTCAAACGATCTTAACATTTCCTGTAACCGGTCAATGCTATACAAACAAGCCGCAAAGGGTATGCTTGGTAAATCGATCTAGCAGCTCTCTGAACCATCAAATGATCTCTGACCTTCTTCTGTAGGTGTGGCGGCCTCAATGCGACCCTATTTGGTCCGCTAATCACCCCCAAACGACCTTGCTCAGGAGCTGCAACTGTGTGCTGGTCGGAGGTTGAAGACGACGCACCACAGTCGTGGTTGGGCACCATGGTCGTGGTGGAGCTTCTATCCCACGGTCATGTTGCCGCACACGGGCGTGGCAAGAGAGAGCGGGTTGATGCGGGAAAGGTGCCACGGTCGTGGCCTATCGACCACGGTCGTGGCTTATAGGCCACGGTCGTGGCGAGTGAAGGCTCAGGTCTGTCACGGTCGTGGCCACATCACACAGTCATGGTGATAGCAGAATGCCACGGCCGTGTTGGTCCACCACGGCCGTGGTTAGGACTCTGCTTCGTGGCCTTGAGTTCATGTATTTCTTGAATTCCTTGCGGCTGAGTGATGCCTCGAATTGGTCTCTGTTGCTCAAACGGTCTTGGGACCGCATGAACTCAAACGGTCTTGGGACCGCATGGACTCAAATGGTCTTGGGACCGCATGGACTCAAACGGTCTTGGGACCGCATGAACTCAAACGGTCTTGGGACCGCATGAACTCAAACTATCTTGGGACCGCATGGACTCAAACGGTCTTGGGACAGCATGGACTCAAACGGTCTTGGGACTGCATGAACTCAAACGGTCTTGGGACCGCATGGGTGGAATACTTGGTTAGATTTCTTGACCAGAGCCAGAGATGAAGGCGGATCCTGCCTACTTGTCCTGCATTAAATGAACATTATTTAGTTAAAACCTTGATAATCAAATTAGTTAAGTAGTTTTGGGCATTATGATTCACATTGGTATTTAATGAGTGAGAAAGTATATATATGGAGTTGAATTTGTTTCAAAATGGTAGTTGAATTCCATGATGAATATGCATTCATCACTGTGGGACAGGAGAAAACCATTACATAGAAGAGTACATGCACCAGACAATGGGGAGGGGGGGCAGTGATGACGCCTTCAAGCGAGGCACGGGGCGAGAAGATGAATAGGGGGAGAGGTATTTTGAAGATTTTGAGGGTCGACAGTCACAAGGGTGACAACAATGCTATACAACGCAGATGGAGCAAGTAGAAGAAGGCATAACACATGGTGAGATAGCTACTGGTATGACGAGGAAGGGAATTGTGTGTTCAACAGATGAGCTGTTGGAGATCTTTAAAGAGAAGGGCATACCAAAAATGACACCAACAACAGGGGAAAACCATAAGGATGATGATCTCGTGGTACCACTAGGCTCTCCCTCACAAACTATGGAACATGAAGATAGGAGCAGTGGTAACCAGGGTGGACATGCGCCTTCTGACGAACAACAAAAAATGCCAATGGTGACCAGAGCCAGACATAAGAAGGAACAAGCAAGTGCACAACATCAAAAGAAGAAAGGGCGCCAGAAAAAAGACCAAAAGAAACATCCGATCTAGGTGTACAAGATGAACAAGGCTGCTAGATTGGGGATACCACAGGTTGAAGTTGAATGGGAGTTTGTCACTGGTAAAAGGCAAAGAGGGTCTAAGTGCAGAGACATGGACATAGACGAGGATGAACAACCTACAGAAATCGGGCAGAAGAAAAAGAAGGATAGTGAAACAATGGTATTAAATGAAGGGGTGTAAAGCATCCAAGTAGTGATGTTGGAGATTCCCAATCCCATGTACAATAATGAAAATCCTAAGTTGGAATTGTCAGGTCATGGGCCACCCTGACACAGTTCAAGCTCTCCAATCATGGTGCTAGAGGGAAAGCCCAAACTTAGTCTTTCTTATGGAGACCATGGTGTCATCCACAAAATTAGAGGAAGCCAAAAAAGCTTGTGGCTTTGTTGATGGGATTTGCATCTCTAGCATTGGTAGAGCATGAGGAATTGGCCTGCAGTGGAAAGATTTTGTAGTTGATATCATCACATACTCGCAACACCATGTGGATTGTCATGTTACTAAAGGCAACTCCCAGTGCAGGGCTGTTGGCATTTATGGCTAGGCTAATCAACCACAAAAGGTCAAGACCGAGGATTTGATGAGGATTATTGTGTCTAAAGTATATTCTTCTATGATACTATTTGGGGACTTTAATGAAATCACGTCTCATGTTGAAAAAAAGGGAGGCCCTATGAAACCAGAAAGATATTTACAGAACTTCAGGGACGTCATCGATGATTGTGCTCTGGGTGACTTGGGTTACTTTAGAGACTGGTTCACATGGAGGAGAGGAAATTCGCCTGAGACCCTGGTCCCAGAAAGGCTGGATAGAGCTTTGGCAAATACTAGGAGGCAACAACTGTTCAAATACAACATAGTTATCCACTTACCAAAGTATGAGTGAGATCATGCTTGCATTATTATCTATGTAGAAAAGAGTGACAGAAGGGTAAGACGGGGAGGAAAACATTTCATTTTTGAACCTATGTGGGTTAGTGAACCAATGTGTGTTGATACTATAAATAAAAGCTGGGAGGAAAGTGAAGGTTTGAGCGTGCCAGGAAAAATTAAGCTTTGCGGAGAAAGGTTGACAAAGTGGGTAAAGGAGCATTTTAGAAACATAAAAAAGAAGATTAAGGAGACTGAAGAAGCACTCAATTTCCATCAACAACTGCCACCTGATGGAGCGACGCTACATCGATGCTCATATATTGTAAAAGAGCTACAATACTGGCATAGAAAAAATGAAGCTTACTGGTGTGCAAGATCCAAAGTCAATGAACTGAAGGATGGAGACAAAACCACTACATATTTTCACCAGAAAACGTTAGCTAGAAGAAAGAGAAATAAAATTACAGGTCTTAAGAATAAGAATGGGGAGTGGAAGGACGAACCGGAGGACATCAATAAGATTGTGATTGATTTCTTTGAAGATCTCTTCCATACTAGTAACCCAAGTGACTTTGAGGAGGCTACTAAGGGCAACAAAGAAAGACTGACAGATACTGATCGGGTAAGACTAGAAGCTATTTTTTCTAGATGATGAAATCCAAAAGGTGGTGCAGGCTATGCATCCCAACAAAGCCCCAGGACCAGACGACATGAAGGTAATTTTCTTCTAAAATTTCTAGCACCTGGTGGGGAAAGACATGGCAAACTATATCAAGGGGTGGTGGAAAGAGCAGAGGAACATTGATGACAATAATGATACTCTGGTAGTTCTAATTCCAAAGACCCAACAGCTGATAGAACTTTCTGAGTACATACCTATTAGCCTGTACAACGTCTTATATACGATTGCATCCAAAGTAGTAGCTAACAGACTGAAGTATTTCATGAATTCCATTGTGCCTAGAAAACTAGAGTGACTTTATACCAGGAAGACTCATCACGAATAATGCTCTTATTGCCTACGAGATGTTCCATACTATGAAAGGAGGTAAAGGGAATAAGAAAGGTCACATGGCCCTTAAATTGGACATGTCAAAGGCTTACGACAGAGTGGAATGGAATTTCCTTGATAGTGTTCAACAGAAACTGGGTTTTAGGGAGAAGTGGAGGAGAAAGATCCATCAATGCATATCTTCCGTGCGTCATGCCTTTGTTGTGAATGGGGACAGGTTCGGGAAATCAAACCTGACTGAGACCTTTGTCAGGGAGACCCTCTTTCATCCTACCTTTTTATTCTTTGTGTTGAAGCTTTTTATGTCTCTTAATTTAGTTGTGTAAAATAATCTCCTACACAAGATTAGGGCCAGTAGGCATGCGCCACACATATCTCACTTGTTATTTGTAGATGATAGCATAATGTTTTCCAGAGCCACTCGGGAGGAATGCTTCAAGGTAGCTGAGATCATCGGCCAATATGAACAAGCATCAGGACAAAGGGTAAATTTATCTAAGACAGATGTGGCTTTTTGCAAGGGAGTGTGCTATGCCCTTAAGGAAGAGATAAAGACTTTGTTGAATGTGATGGAGGTAGAGAGACATGCAAAGTATTTGTGGCTTCCTACAATAGTGGGAAGATCCAAGAAGTAGGATTTTTAGTTTATACAGGAACGCATAGCAAAGAAACTCCAAGGGTGGAAAGAAAATCTTTTGTCCAATCAAGGAAAGGAGGCCCTTATCAAGGCGGTGGCCCAATCAATACCAAACTACATCATGAGCCTTTTCCAAATACCAGAGGGTGTAGTGGCTGCAATCAATAGTTTCATAGCAAGGTTTTGGTGGGGAGCAAAGTAAGGAGAAAGGAAACTCACGTGGATAAGTTGGAAGAATCTTTGCAAGACAAAGAAATAAGGAGGCATGGGGTTTAGGGACATACATATCTTTAACTAGGCCCTACTAGCAAAACAATTGTGGCAGCTACATACCAAAATAGGACACGCTAGCATACAAAGTGTTGAATGAAAGATACTTCCCGAACTCCACCATCCTCACAGCAAGGAGAGGTAACAACCCCAGTTATGTCTGGCACAATATATGGAATGTAAAAGCACTCTTCTTGGAAAGAATCCAACGGTCAGTTGGTAAAGAGACACTGATTAATACTTGTGAAGACAGATGGCTACCCCATGCAACGGGCAATCTGTCCACATATTGGAGCGAAGAGTATGATCATATACATAGAATTAGCGACATCCTGAAAGCAGTCTGCACTGAGTGGGACATAGAGATCGTTGAAGTAGTTTTCCCACCTAATATAGTGGATGAAATCAGGACCATTGTGCTTGGTCTCTTTCTCGGTGAAGACTGAAGTTTTTGGTGGCCGAGTGAAGATGAAACTACATGGTCAAGTCTGGCTACTGGCTTGGGATGCTAAACACTACAGAATTCGCAAACCTACGGATCCAACAAGTAAACAACCTCTGGAAGGAGGTATGAAGGAGAGGGTGGCCGTTGAAGGCATCCTATTTCCTATGGAGGGTGTGCTCCGGAAGCATGGCTACCTTGGGCAGATTATATCACAGATTTTGCCACCCAGATGGGGTATGTAAGATTTACAACTATGGAAAAGAATCCATATCCCATATGTTGTTCGAATGCTCTCATGCCTGGGAACTGTGGAACCATGGAAGATAAGAGTTGAAGGAGGAAATCATTACGACGACCCAATGGCAACCATGCGACACATTCTTCAACTACTGCGTAAGAGGACTGATGATGAGGGGGACTTGTTAATTGCCTTGCTATGGATGATCTTGACCCATAGAATCAGGAGGATCTTTGGCGAGGATGAGAAGGACATTCATTTCCTGCATAAGACCATGATTTCCTTCATGGAGGACCATCACAAGCAGAGCCACCACGCGAGGAGCTCCGGGGAACAACGGCAAAGGTAGGCACAAACTGGCAGTAGTTGGCGCCCACCAACAGAAGGGAGTGTGAAACTTAATACATATGTTGCTTGGAAGGGGGACAGAAGAACGGGGCTGGGGCTTGTATAGCAGAACCACCAGGGTCAGTTGAGGCGGGTAGAAGGGAAATATCTCGAACATGTGGCTGACCCAAGGATGACTGAAGCTCTAGCAATAAGGCAGTGATTGAAGTCAAGCTACAAACAAGGAGTCTGAAAGCTTATGGTGGAGACTGATGCGCATGTGGTCTGACACATGTTCCATGCAAATCCTCCAAGGAGGAACTGGTTAGGATCCATTATTAAAGACATTTGTCACCTTAGTTCTTTCTTCACTTGCTTTAGCTTTTCTTACGTTGGTAGGCTGGTAAATCTTGTAGTACATGATGTTGTAGCAGAAGCCAGTATTGTGTATGTTAATTTCTATTTTGAGTCATGTTTTCCGCCTTTTGTGAACAATGTTTCCATGTTAGACAATAGAGTTTTAATAAATTGACGGAGCTTTATTTAAGCCCCATCCTTCCCTCAAAAAAAATTACTCGTTTATCCTTTACCCTCCCCATTTACCCTGTGGGGAAGAGGGTAAAGTAAGGGGAGGGTAAGAGGATTCCTAAGAAGGGTAATTATCCTTACCCTTACCCGCTACCATCTGGAGGGTAAGGGTAAGGGTAGAGTCTTACCCTCCGCATATCCTCCCCGTTGACATCCCTATCTTGGATCGTTGAGATCGCCAACTCTCAGCAGAACTCAATTGATATGTCGACCTATGTAATTTTTTTTGTTAAAAATATTTATTGTCAATATCGTCTTGTGATTTTATTATATCATGTAGAAAAATGCCAAATTTCTAGTACATGCATAACCTTGTTATGGATGTTCTTAGACACACATGAATTGCTATCAAGAAAAAGGCACTATTGATTTTTTTCACCAATCCACGTTAGGGAGATTGACTCTTAGACAAGAAGGTGTCTTGGATTTTAGCTGGATTGGAGGAAGCATTCATTTGATGAATCTAAGAGGACTTTCCATCGATAGGCTTGGATGATGGAGATTTTAATGTCGGGATATACCGTTCTAAAAGCTGTCTTAACCAAAGTGATATGACTTTCATACTTTTGAGTTCTTAGCATCACCAAATGTGGAGCTTCTGAAGTGAGTGCAAAAGGTTATACAATACTACCTCAGATTTATAGATGTAGTAATCTAGAAAATTGACTTCGACATCCAAAAGGAAATGGCGGAACGACTTTCCTTCTGCCTCTTTTCCATTGTAATTATTCTAAGAGGAGTTTCCATTGATAACATTGGATGATGGAGATTTTAATGTCAGATATGCCGTTCTGAAAGCTGTCTTAACCAAAATGATATGACTTTGATACTTTTGAGTTCTTAGCATCACATATTGTGGAGAATCTGAAGTGAGTGCAAAAGGTTATACAATACTACCTCATATTTATAGATGTAGTATTCTAGATAATTGACTTCAACATCCAAAAGGAAATGGCAGAACGACTTTGCTTTTGCCTCTTTCCATTGTAATTATTCTTTTAGAGTTAAAATTTTTCCACACACACACCGTGACACGTAGGGGAAACCACTCCCTCCACCCTACCAACCTCCTGCCATCTGCCCGCCTCCTGCCACCTGCCCGCGCCTGTCATCTGCCAGTGTGTTAGTTTTTTTTGTTTTACTTATAACTTTTAAATTTAAGATTTTTTTTGATGAAATAAAATACATTAGAATTCTTATAAAAAGTACATTCTAACAAGACCAATATTGACATATTTTTAAAGAAAAAAGAGGGAAATAAGGAGGGAATAAAAAGAGAGAGATGAGAAGTAAAAATGCAATAAAATGAATGCGGCCACTAGTTCCCTCAATGCGCCTATTAGTGCTCTCAATACGCCCACTTTTACTTGAATGTGTGCCCACTTTTAATTAAATGTGCCCAATATTACCTTCAATGCGGCAATTTTTTATTGATGCGCCCACCCCTCAATGCACACTATTGTCCTCAATGTGCCCATTTTTGATTGAAAGCACCCACTATAACCCTTAATGCACCCACTTTTAATGGAATGCTCCCACTAGTGTCCTCAAAGCGCCCAATTTTGACTGAATGCACCTACTACAACTCTCAATGCACCATCTACTTCCCTCCTTAACGAGTCCACTTTTAATATAATGTGCTCACTAGTCTCCTCAATGTGTCCACTTTTAATTGAATGCGCTCACTACAGACCTCAATGTGTCCACTACTTCACTCCTCAATGCACACACTTTTAGTGGAATGCGCCCAATTGTCCTCAATCCGCCCACCTTTGATTGAATACACCCACTTTAACCCTCAATGTGCCCACTACCTTCTTCCTCAATGCGCCTACTTTTAATAGAATGCGCCCACTACTATCATTAATGCATAAACTTTTGATTGAATGCACCCACTAGAGCCCTCAATGCGCACACTACTTCCCTCCTCAATGTGCCCACTTTTAATGGAATACACCGACTATTGTTCTCAAAGCGCCCACTTTTGATTGAAGGTGCCCACTACAACCCTCAATGCGCATGCTACTTCCCTCCTCAATGCACATACATTTGATGCAATGCACCCACTATTGTCCTCAATGCGCCCACTACTTCCCTTCTTAATACACCCACTTTTAATGGAATGAGCCCACTATTGTTCTCAATGGCCACTTTTGGTTGAATGCGCATACTACAACCCTCAATGCACCCACTACTTCCTCTTCACTTCTTTCCTCACCTCTCTTCACTTCCTTCCTCTTTTTACTTCGATGTGTATTATAAAATATGTCAATATTGGTCTTGGTGGAGTGAATTTATTTTACAAATCTAATAATTTTTATTGTCAAAAAATTCATATCGGATCAAAGTTATGCACAAAATAATATTTCCTTTCTATTTTCTCCTAATATCTGTATGTATTATTTTTTCAAAAATATATTAATATTGGTCTTGTTAGTACATATTTTTTTATAACAAATTCAACAGTTTTTATTTTGTCAAAAAGTTCATTACGGAGAAAAAATTATACACAAAATAATTTTTCCTTTCTATTTCTCTCTTAATATCTCTCCACAGACCTATCAAATCTTTTTACACATTTTCATTTTTTTTCTATAAGTATATATGTTATTTAATAAAGACAAATTCAGACTTTTTTTTGCATCTTGTAAGATGGAGGGTACTTTTTTAGCAAACTAACAACTTCGTACTTTGCGCAAGAGGCGTTCCATTTTTCAGTAGATAATAATAATTCTATTCTCTATTACCTACTTGACTGGTGGGTGCAAGCAGGCGATGGTTTCCCCTGACAACGCCACTCCACCAGTGTGTTGTCAAATTCCCAACAGCTGCGGCAGGGCCTGTGTCAGCAACCGAGATACTTACCATTTGTATCGCAACTCCTCTCTCCTGGACACCCACCCCACAAAAAGTTACCCCTGCAACTGACGCTGGGCTTTCGCCGCCGAGACGTCGGAGGAAAAGATACCAGGGGCGGACGAAAGAGATAGAGAGGTGAGGCGAGGAGCAAAACATGGAGAAGAAGGCGTTTGCTGTCTGCTTTGTAGTGGGGTTCCTGGGTCTCCTCGCCACCGTTCTGGGTTTCGCTGCAGAGTTCAAGAGAATCAAGGTCAGTTTATCACGACATTTGACCGTGAAAAGTATCTTAACTCTTTGTTAAGAAAAATAAACATTTTTATACTGCTAGGAGAGGCGTTCATAGTTTTATCCGCTCCACCGGCAACAGTATTTTACAATCTTCTTAAGATCTTGATCAAAGTGTTTTACATGCTAAGCTGAAAGCTCCTTACCCGAGCTTCAATACAGGTTATCTGTCCGACGACCTTGGACCACCTCAAAAGAAGTCCTTTCATCGTGAAGGTTGTTGTATTTCTCCTTGCTGGTTTAAGGTTATCAAAACGTCCCTTTACCTTGTTTAGTCTGACCCCGCTATTGGTAAGAAGGAGCTAGGAGCGCCGCATAAGCAACATTTAAGTAGAAGGGCCTACCAAGCCAGCTAGGGCTTAATGATTTTTTATAGGTTGATTGTCTTAATCAGCTAGCTAGCTATTTTCTTTTTTAAACGTTTTTGTTTTTGTCTTTTCAATCACTATTTTCATTATTTGAAATTTTTAGAATGCACAACCAACCAAATTGATTCATAGTCATCGGTCATCTAAGCTTCCGTCTCAACCATGTATACTTTTGTTTTGGGTATATTGTCAATAAGATGTACTGAACCCAGATTTCTTCCCATCAATTCTCACACAGTTTTTAGAGTTCTACCTCTTCCCATTTAAACTTTTACTGACTCAATAACATTACTATGAAATAGTGCGTGGGTTGGTTTTATTACACATGTCCAAACCATCTAAGATCTAAAACTGCCCTTTCATGGTTCCTCACACGTCATTTTTTATACAGTCATATAGTATGACATTTCCTTATCTTTACTCACATTTGTCTTAGCATTCTTATTTTTGCGATCTTCAATTTCGGAACACCTTGTTTCTTCATAACCCAACTTTAAATAAGTCATGACATGGTTGCACGTGTCGCTACTTTATAAAATTTACATTTTTGTATGAGTGGAATCTTTAGGGTTGTCAGCGTAGTTGTTGCATATGGAAACATGGTGTTCAATTCATGCAGTGTGGCCCAAGATTTTCTAATTTAAGAATGGTACCCACAACAGATATAGAAATCACTTTCCTTTGTGAAAGAAAGTAGCAGACCAGAAAAAGCTATAGATGTTTTCAATCGGTTAATTTGAATTAATTCCAATTTGACAAGCTTGGATCACAAATTAGTAAGTTTATTGAATGTCGATGATTCAAGATAACCTCCAGTGATCACTCTCTCTTCTCATTCAATCTCCTCGAGGTCATATTCTACTGTCTGTTTATGTCGGTGACATTGTGATCGTCAAGAGTGATGCAAATGGGATCTCTGACTTGAAATCTCTCCAATGTCCAATCTCACTTCCATACTAAAGATTTGGAGAATCTTTGGTATCTTCTTGCAATTGAGGTACTTAGATCCATGTTTGGGATCTATATCTCCCAGCCCAAGAGGTGATATAACTAGGATCTATTGAAAGAAACATGGATGACTAATGCAAAGCATGTTTCTACCCCTATGGACTATTATATGAAGCTTCAAAGTGAGAGGGAGCTCTTCTTAATCATGAAAACTGATCTACCTGATAATAACAAGCCTTAACATTTCCTATGAGGACGGGTTATTGGTTAACACATTAGTTGTCCTCAACATGCTCACTAGAGCAATATACAAATACAATTGACGATGAGGTTCTTAAAAAGTGCTATAGCAAAAGCCTATTCTATGAGTGACCTTAGCATAAGACCCTCTCTATCACTGGCTATGTAGTTCTGGTTGGGGACTTGGAAGACTGGTAATCTACATTGGGTTTTTGCAGCGTATTGGGAAAACGCCATGCTGCTGAAGGAGCTAGAAGCCAAGGAACGAGGTATCTGATTTCGATGTTGTTTCAACAACATAGAAATCAAAATTTATTGAAATTTTGATAAATACAACCGTGCCTGTTTCGACGCCAAAATGAACGAATTAAGCCATGTAATTTCACAAGTGTGATCTCTACACCTAAATGCAGCGTTTTATGCAATAAAATTTGATATGGAGTGTGAGAGAGTCTATATTAGCTTATTTAGTTAATAGGTTAATTAGTTAGTGGGCTTTTGTATCTCAGCCCGTTTAGATTACTTGCGTCCTAAGTCTTAGGGTGTCTCCCCTCTCCTATATAAAGGAGAGGGCGTCCAGTCTTGTATTCATCCCATTGCATTCAATCTAATCTTATTCTTTACATGGTATCCCCTGTTGATATTCAGATCCTTAATCGGATCTGCGCTTGGCTAATCAGATCCAATTTTAAGCCTAATCGGATTTTTCGCATTTAATTTTTCTATCCGGATCTTACATTGACCCATTTATCATATTCTCTCCGGTTATCGGTTTCATTCTCCACATATTACACATCTCCATATACACAAAATTCTCTCAAATCCACCAATTCCTTTCCCACCCACTCATCATGTGTGTATCCCTTTTCCATGTGTAGGGGTCATATATCCATTTCTCCACACCAAACACTCACTCTTGTCGTATTTGGTGTGGGGGGATAGAGAGGAGAGGAAGAGATGAGAAGAGAGAGAGAGTGTGAGAGAATATGTATGAGAAAGAGAGAGTATGTGAAGAGATGATATATGTATTCATGCTATATATGTTCTCGGCTATTATCTTCATGGAGCTTCGCATTGTTCAGCACATTCGTTCTCTACTTCCAGACTGCATTGAAGGATCTTCATTCAATAGGTGCTATCCGCGTTCGTACCGCGTTATGTACGTCAGGTGTTGATGGTGTACTTCAGCTGCATTCACATGAGACAGAGGGTGCTTCTTCATATTTTCAGAAGTTCAACAAGCCTGCCAATCTACTTCTGCAAAGTTGATTCATCCAGTTTATCTTCACCGAGCTGCTTCATCACGTCTTCTCCGAGCCACATTTGCTATTTCGACATCACATGTTGCTGTTCTTCTTGGGACTTTCCTTGATGGATGATATCTCCTTTCCTGTCAAGCCCCCAAGGTTCATGCATCAGATTTTTATGGTACCTGCATCGTATCATCAATACATCGTCCGTTCGTGTTCATGCCACGTTATGCACGTCTTCTCAGACAATTCAAAGATTCCGCTACTGCTACATCAACATTGGGCATCCGCGTTCGTGCCGCGTTAAGTACGTAATCCAATGAAGATGACGTAGTGATGGTGTTGAGGATCGTCTGCTCCAAGTGGCGAATTACTGCTGTAGTATCAGGTTCCATTCTTCAGATGCTCTTCATTCCAGATGCACTTCAAAGACCTTAAAAGCTCGAGGATCTCCAGCCTGCAGAATACAATTTCAAAGAAGAGAGGCATTGTCACCACATGGTTCAGGGGGGAGTATCAATTTTTGTATGGGGAGTGATTATTATCTTTTATCTTTCATTTATCATTTCTTTTATCGAGTCTTGTAACCTCCAAGCTTTGGACATGTGTTTCACCCATGCTCCAGCTTGAGGGGGAGTACTAGAGAGTCTATATTAGCCTATTTAGTTAATAGGTTAATTAGTTAGTGGGCTTTTGTATCTCAGCCCGTTTAGATTACTTGCGTCCCAAGTCTTAGGGCGTCTCCCCTCTCCTATATAAAGGAGAGGGCGTCCAATCTTGTATTCATCCCATTGCATTCAATCTAATCTTATTCTTTACATGGAGATAGGTGGAGTGCCCTTCATGTGGGAGGAAAGGAGACTTTCTTGTTCCCTGGGAAAAATTCAAATTTTGGGCAAATTTTTTTGCTGATTTCGACATAGCGGCACAATGGCAAGGTTTCCTACCAGATGACGTCTAAATCGCAAATTTTGACGAAACTTCATTCCTTGCTAGAAGCAAGCCATTATTGCTCGATCAAGCATAAGGTCGAGTATATAGCTATGGCTCGTGCCTCTTGTGATTTGCATTGTTCAATCCTCACTTTTTTAGTTTGCGGTTGCTGTGCAGCTTGTTGGTTTTTATATGTATTTCAAATACAAAGCAAGAGGTTTAGTCTCACATGGGGGGCTTCAAAATTTCCCTCCTTATATATGGGTTCTTATCCATAGATTAATTGAGGACAACGACAGGAAATGGGTTTCACATGTGTGGTGGGGCAAACCAACTGGATTTGGGTCTGTCGATTAAAAAACCCTTTAACGGGCGTGTGGAGCCGTATATGCATGTCGCCTCCCGCGCATATAGGGGTCCAAATTCGGCCTCCCGTGGCTCTTTGCGTGGTCGCGGTCCCGGTTTTCTTTTGCCACTTGGCCCACTTAACAAAATTGAACGTGTTGCGTCTCTTTGGGACTTCAGTTGTGGTTTGTTTTGTTTGGATTTTTCCAACTGCAACTGCTTAACTTCCGCTTGTCTGCAGTGCGTTCCTATTAGATAAAGACAACTGCGAGTGTTTTTGGTATCCTAAAATTGATAACTTTCTCGCTTTCTTTTCTTCTCGCTTTGCTCTTGCTATTGTTTTTCTGCATCTGTGTGTGTGATTAGTGGAAGAACGATCAAATGCCGTTCGCTCGGATGCTGTGACTTGCATGTGCACTCTTTGCCGCTCCAAACGTTGATGTATCTTGAGAGAGTAGCTGCTCTACCCAAATTAAACCACACGCTTGACCGCTTGTGCGCCCCCCGTCAATTCCTTTGAGTTTCATCCTTGCGAACGTACTCCCCAGGTCTTTTGAGCCCCAAGATTCGCCGAAGATGAGATCTACTGCACAAACTGTCATCGTTGAGTAAGGCGGATATACTCTTAATGACAGTGCATTCTCCACACCTCAACGAGTCGGTAACATAATTTTGTTTATGTATTTCTCACTTATTCTACTTAGTATAAACAACAATCTTAAAAATATTTGTGTAATCTTAATGGGTACGAATATGGAAGATTTTGAAGCCCCGTCTATGCCTGTGATGCCATCTACCCGATTTAAACCACATGCTCCACCGTTTGTGCGCCCCCGTCAATTCCTTTGAGTTTCATTCTTGCAAACGTACTCCCCAGGTCTTCTGAGCCCCTAGATTCGCCGAAGGATGAGATGTACTGCACAAACCATCATCGTCGAGTAAGACAAATATACTTTTAATGACAATGCATTCTGCACACCTCAACGAGTCGGTAACATAATTTTGTTTATGAATTTCTCACTTATTCTACTCAATATAAACAACAAGCTTAACAATATTTGTGTATCTGATGGGTACGAATATGGAAGATTTTGAAGCCCCGTCTATGCATGTGACACCATCCACTTCTAACAATCAAATTGTTACTATTTCTATTGTTCAACAAATTCCTTTGCCAGATATTACTAAAATCAAACCTTTTAATGAACTGCATTACCGACGCTGACAAGAAAATTTTTCGACTACTTTAGAAGTTTCAAATGTAACATTTGCTTTATCCGAACCAAAGCTTGAAAATGACTATGTTCATTGGGAAAAAGCAAATTGTATTTGTCAACATGCTATTCTAAGTACGATATCTAATCAATTGTTTGGCGCATACTTCCCAATTAAAATTGCATCCGAAATTTGAGAAAGTCTGAACAAGAAATACATTTTGGAAGAGGCTTCTACATGAAAGTTAATTGTTATAAATTTTCTGAATTTTCGTATAATTGAAGATCGTAAAAGAAGGCTATGCAATATATTAATAAGAGGAATCTCCCTCCTTATATAGGAGAATGGGGAAGCATACAGACTTTAGATAAACCTGAATGGGCCAAGACACACTTGGGCCCATATACAATTAGACTCAAATAGTTTAATTAGCTAAATTGATCAGACTCTCTAATACTCAAGTTGAAGCTTGGGAGAATCCCAAGTCAGCTTGCGAACCAGAGATAGACACCATCCACTTCTAACAATCAAATTGTTACTATTTCTATTGTTCAACAAATTCCTTTGCCAGATATTACTAAAATCAAACCTTTTAATGAACTGCATTACCGACGCTGACAAGAAAATTTTTCGACTACTTTAGAAGTTTCAAATGTAACATTTGCTTTATCCGAACCAAAGCTTGAAAATGACTATGTTCATTGGGAAAAAGCAAATTGTATTTGTCAACATGCTATTCTAAGTACGATATCTAATCAATTGTTTGGCGCATACTTCCCAATTAAAATTGCATCCGAAATTTGAGAAAGTCTGAACAAGAAATACATTTTGGAAGAGGCTTCTACATGAAAGTTAATTGTTATAAATTTTCTGAATTTTCGTATAATTGAAGATCGTAAAAGAAGGCTATGCAATATATTAATAAGAGGAATCTCCCTCCTTATATAGGAGAATGGGGAAGCATACAAACTTTAGATAAACCTGAATGGGCCAAGACACACTTGGGCCCATATACAATTAGACTCAAATAGTTTAATTAGCTAAATTGATCAGACTCTCTAATACTCAAGTTGAAGCTTGGGAGAATCCCAACTCAGCTTGCGAACCAGAGATAGACTAAAAAAAATAAAAATGTAGAAACAAAGATAAGCCAAGCCCATGCAAGGATATTTCTCTCCCTCAAGATTAAAATAATGCACTCATCACTCAAATTCTCTCCCTCAAATAGATAATTCAAAGCAGGTATGCAAGCAGGTCGAATATGAAGCATGTCGCAGGTTGCAAGTGCATGTTACAAACAGGTAGCAAAAGCTTCTTGATCAAAAAGATATGACATCTAAAGTAGTAGTATACAGTAGCAAGAAGGCGTCAGAGTCTTCATCATAGTCTCTATCGTCACAGTCCAGAGAGTGCTGGTTCACAAGTCCAGAGTGTGCTGGTTCACGAGTCTAGAGAGTGTTGGTTCACGAGTCTAGAGAGTGTTGGTTCACAGAGTCCAGAGAGTGCTAGTTCACAATTTAGAAAGTCAATGTGCGCAAGGCACAAACAATGTCAACATGCAAATAAAGCACGGTCAAAAAGTAAAAAGTAGAGTCGACGTAGCCGAATATAAGTCCATCAACTTGAAAAGGCAAGCATTAGAGGTGAAGTACCAGATAGTAAGCTCTCCAAGAAGCATATAGCAGTAAGCGTCAATAGTATTATAGTAGAAGTCTACAAGTTCTTCAAAAACTGCATAAAGATCCACAAAAATATAAGACAACAAACTATAATCTTCTTCTCTTCCATCTCATCTCTCCTCTATTTCTTCTCCTCACACCAACCATGGAAAGAAGCAAGAGTGGTTGGGTTGGACAACGATAAAGAAACACCCTAGAAAAATAAGCTGTAGCACTACCGGGGGGTTCGGGGGACGCGACCCTCAATTAGGGGGTCTCGTTGCCCTTTAGTGGGCGGGGGTCGAGGGGAGCCGCCCCTCACGGAGGCTCGAGGGCAGAGCCCCAGGAAAAAAGAGTATGTAGTCTTCTTCCGGGAACTTTGCTAATGTTGTATTTCTTTGCATTTAACTTTTAGAAATAGAATGTTGTCTAATACTTTTCGATCTCCGTGATGATGATAACTGAAAACCCATGAACAACCAGATTCTTGCAAAGCCTCTATTGAGGGGTGTATACTGGTTGAACACAATGAAATCGAAGGGATGTTGGTAGCCAACCACTCAGCTATCTTTGCCGTGACGGATACAGACACCGCACAGACTGTGGATCTATGCTTAGGTCGAAAATACTCTTGATCCATGGACTGAATAAGCAGAACTTGGATCTCGGTAACCTGCCAAAGGGGAGATGCGGCCATAGGGGAAGATCCATATTGCTGTATATGACAATGAGATGGGGGGGGGGGTTCGTTGGATAGGGAAGCTTTGGCGGCCGGGAGAGGGAGAGGACCAAACGTGGGATGGGGGGGATGCAGGGAGGCGGTTTGGGGAGTCGGACGACAAGGTGTTGTGCGGAGATCAGAGTGTTTGTAGAGGATCACGGAGTTTGCGGGTAATGAACGCTTGTTTTGGGATGGCTTGCATTGCGACCAGTAGATAGCAGCACAGGGGCAAAGATCAATTGAGAAGTAGTATCACATAGGGAGAAAGTTGGCGCCGATGACAAAGAGGTCCCCCGACGGATGACCAAACCAGAAAGGACGGCTGCCGCCCGTAGGCAAAAGAAAAATTTGTCTCCTTTAGGTTTAGGGTTGGGTAACTTCTCTGATACCATGTTGTAAAATAAAAAAAGACTATGTGATATATTGATAAGAGGAATCCCCCTCCTTATATGGGAAAAAGGGGAAGCATACAAACTTTAGAGTAAACCCTAATGGGCCGAGACACACTTGGTCTCATATATAATTAGAGTCAAATTAACTTAATTAACTAAATTAATCAAACTCTCTAATAAAGATAAAGAACTAACAACTCAAATTCATGATTTTTAGATCTTGCTTGACGACTTGAAAAAAAAGATCTTCCTGAGTCTTTCATTATTGGGTCTTTAATTGAAAAATACCTAGTTCTTAGAAACATTACATGAATAATTTAAAGCACAGAAGAAAGACAATTTCACTGTATAATGTAATAAGACATATCCGTGTTGAAAATCAAAATTGTACTAGAGAAAAGATCTAATTTAAATAAAGAGTTGTCATTTACTACAAATTTTGTTGATAATGAAATTTAGCAAAATAATAATTCTTTCGACCAATCTAAAATCGCTGGAAGAATAAGAAAGGAAAGAGATATACTAATAAAAATAAGGGTAACACGGACATTAAGATGAAAAATGTTTTCTATTTTGGAGGTGGAAAACCTGATCACATTTCTCCAAAATGTAGGCATAGGAAAAAGCAAGCAATTCAGGATTCTACGAAACCAACAACAAACATTTTGACGGAGGACATAGTCTTGGCATTCATCAACCTGATCAATATGACATCTTTCCAGCATCATGATTGGATCATTGACTCTGGGGCATCATGCCATGTTATCGGCAATTGGGATGCCTTCGTGACCTAATCAAAAGTAGGAGAGGATGAGCATCGGGTTATCATGGGCAACTCAAGTGCTTCCTCTGCGATCGGCAAGGGCTATAACATGATCAAGAGGATTTCAGAAAATTTTCTGTTGATCAAAGATGTGCTGTATGTTCAAGACATTAGGTTAATTTGATCTCTGTGTCTCAACTTGTTAAGTATGGGATCAAGGTGTCCTTTAAATCTAACAAGGCCATTGTTTCTAACTCTGGTGAGTACTTGAGGATTGGATATTGTTCAAATGGCCTGTTTGTCCTTAATGTATCTAACATTTCTGTTAGTAAGTTTCTTCTTTTGCTTATATTGTTGACTCTTTTAATATGTGGCACAATCGACTTGGCCATGTTAATTTTAGATATGTACAACACATGAAATCTCTAGGTTTGCTAAAAGATATACATGATATTGTTGATTTAAATAATAAACGTCACATATGTGCTGAAACTAAACCTACAAAGATAACGTGTCCTCAAATATTGCATAGAGATTTTGAATTGCTAGATTTAATACACACAGATCTTGGAGATTTGAAAGGAAATTTGTCTAGAGTTGGAAAAATATTCTATATTATATTTGTAGTTGATTTCTCACACTATATAAAATTGTACTTACCACATTCAAAGAATGAAGCAATTGAGATGTTTGTTAAATATAAAATAGAATTAGAAAATCAACTTAACATGATAAAATGTCTTTGCTTGGATAGGGGTGGTGAATATGATTGTTCTCCATTTAATGAGTTTTGTGAACCCATGATATTATACATGAATACACTCCATATTCGCCTCAATCAGATGGGATTATTGAACGTAAAAATAGAATTTTAAAAGAGATGATGAAT
The DNA here is from genome assembly GCA_963693085.1 of Alisma plantago-aquatica. Lineage (NCBI taxonomy): Eukaryota > Viridiplantae > Streptophyta > Magnoliopsida > Alismatales > Alismataceae > Alisma > Alisma plantago-aquatica. The sequence goes on from OY856412.1 coordinate 354,694,319, forward strand.
TCTATTTTACTTAAATCAGGAGCACATATTAACTTGAGGGGGGAAGTTTTTTTATCATCTTATTTTATTCAAAATCACATTCCTAGCAGAAAGACAAATAAAACACCATATGAATTATGAAAAGGATACTCTCCTAATTTGAAATATCTCAAAGTGTGGGTGTTTGCCTAAAATTTTATTAACTGAACCTTCGAAAAGAAAATTCGGATCTATAACTCTAGATGATATTTTTATAGGTTTTTGCTTAAAACAGTGCATCTTATAAATTTTGGTTCTCTGAAGTAACAACAATGAGCCTAACATTACTTTTGAATCTAAAACTGCATAATTTTTTGAGCATATCTTTCCTTGAAAACTCCTATGGAAAAATTGTCTAATCTTTCAAATGAAATTTTAAAAAATATACCTAGTACATCTAATAGTAATGATGTTTTAGAACCTGATGATATAAAATTAGAAGATCCACTAAGACGAGGAAGGAAACGGATTTTAGTGATAATTTTTATTCCTTTATTGTAGATAATTACCCTTACTTTTACAATGATGCTATTAATTCATATGATTCCTCCCTATGGAAGGAAGCCATTAATAGTGAGATTGAATCTGTATTATCTAATCACATATGGGAGTTAGTGGATTTTCCATCAGGTATTAGAGGAATAGAATGTAAATGAATATTCTAAAAAAATAAAAAACTGATGAGACTGTAGATAAATACAAAGCCCGAATAGTTGTCTACAGTTATAAACAACAAAAAGATATCGATCATTTCGATACATTTGCTCCTGCAACTAGAATTTCTTCAATCAAAATTTTAATTGTTTTAGCATCAACTAAGATTATCATATATCAAATGGATATTAAAACTGTTTTCTTGAATGGAGATTTTGAAGAAGAAATTTATATAGATCAACCATGTATAGGGAAAAGAACATATGATATGCAGACTAATCAAGTCTTTTTATTTCTTGAAAGAAGCCCCCAAAAATGGCATGAGATTTTGATAAAGTCATTGCATCATATGAGTTTTATATAATGAACGAGACAAATGTAATATACAGTAATCAAGGTTGTCTTATTAGGTCTTTATGTGGATGACATGCTTATTTTGCTGCTAATGTTGAAATCATAATTAGTACAAAAGGTTTCTTGCTTCAAATTTTGACCTCAAAAATATGAGAGACAGAAGTAATTGGAAATTAAACTTTTTAAAACTGATGATTGCATCATGCTCTCTCAAGAGCACTATGTTGAGAAAATCCTCAAAAGATTTTCATTGTTTGGCTGTAAGCCAATCAACACGCCTTTCAATTCTAATTGCAATCTTAAGAAAAATAACAGTACACGTGTTCAATAAGTCAAATATATACAAATAATTGGAATCCCTATGTACTTAATGAATTGTACCCGTCCAAAACTAGCGTATGAAGTTGGAATATTAAGTAGATATACTCAAAATCCTAACAAGGATCATTGGGATGCTTTGCATTGTGAGAAACGATATAGGTGGGGAAACCCCCTCGTGTAGGTTTTTGTTATTGCTTGATAGATAGGAGGCAACCACCCTTTCTTATAATTAGGGGAAATCATACAGACACATAGACAAACCCTAATGGGCCAATACACAATTGGGTCCATGTTACAAATAAACTAAATAGAACTTAAGTAAAAGGCTAAAACACTTAAGTAAATAGACACTCTAACACTCCCCCTCATGCAAGAACTTGGGAGAATCCCAAGTCAGCTTGCAAACAGACAAACATACAGAGTAAACAGAATAAAAAGATAACCAAGCCCATACAAGAATTTGTCCCCCTCAATTTTACAATAAATCACTCGAAGCACTCAAAGACTCCCTCTCAAGTAGATACTCCATAGCAACAGATACCTAGACATGCATGGAGGCTTCTCGATCATCATTATGGCATCTGGAGCAAAAGAACGAATAGTGGAAGGCACCAAGATCTTCATCACAGTCGTCGTCGTAGTAACCAGAGAGTGCTGGATCACAACACAAGTCCTAGAGAGTGCTAGGTCACAAGAAATAGATATAGTCAACATGCAAACAAAGCACGGACGAACAAAGTCAACATGCACAAAGCACAGACAAGCCAGAGACTGCTGGCACATGGAAGCAAAAGTAGACAACGTAGACAGATAGCAGACTAGTGTGCAAAATAGCAACTAAATAAATAACTCTCATATGCAATGCAGATGAAGCGCCATGTAAAATCAGCAACGAAAGTCTTCATCATCTTCCCTCTTCATAAAGTATCCATCATAGTGGTAGGCGTCAAAGTCCATAGAGTTCTGGTCCACAGAGTCTATAGAGTGCTGGTCCACAGTAGAAAGTCAACGTGCAAAGAAAGCACGGATTGCAAATAGTGCAAAAGCACAAAGCAACAAGGTAAATGTGCAAATTATAGCACAAGTAGCAACAATGACGTCCTAATATGTAACTTCATAGCAACAGTCGTGGTAGATGATGAATAAGCAATAATAGTTAGCAGAAAGCTCCACATAGCAGCAAAATTATCATGAACAGTCCACATAACAATAGAAGGATTCACATAGAAGAAAAGGAACACCAATAGTAGCAGAAGGATCCATATATCAACAGTAAAAAGTGGCATGAAGATCTATGTAGCAGCATAACTGAATTCTTCTTCTTCTTCTTCCTTCATCTCTCCTCCTCATCTCTTCCCTCTACTCTTCATCCTCTATTCTCCCCCTCACACCAATCACAAAAAGAATGAAGAGTGGTTGGAGTGGAGAGTAAAAACAATGTTAGAGGAAGGGTTGTGTAGGCAATATATGGAGGTAACCGAAAATGCGAGTCAAAGTGCAACATGTCCCGATTACATAGATACGAATAGAATAATAAATGGATCTTTTTTTGACCTGAAGTTAGGTCAAAAAAATAATTTTGGGGGTAGGACAAGAAGAACAAAAAGAGGACTACCGGAATGGAAACTCAGTAGAAAGAGGTACACTACTAGAATGTTTCTCGGTAGAATCAATAGGTATTGAGGAGGTAAGCATAAATTATGTAGGGTTGGAAGACCGGGGGTGTAAACAAAATTATAAAAAAATATTTATAACGGAAGATAATTGTTGCTAGTAAGAGAAAGAAGGGACGCACCATGTATGGATACCTCCCCCATATGATGGAATCATTGTAGCACGCCAAGATGTAGCAACAGGTAGTAGCAGACACACTATGTCGTTGAGCGACACGTCGTGTCAGTTGACACAGGAAGCAGTAGTAGCAGACAACACACCGTGTCTATGAAGAAACACACCATGTTTGATATCACAGTAGCAGCAGTCAGCGCCATCAGAAGCAGACGACACGCCGTGTCGCTGAAAGAACACAACGTGTTAGTTGACAGAATCTCAAGGCAGAAGCAGACGACACGCAGTGTCAAGGTACAGGCAATACGCCGTGTCTAAAAGTGACACGCCATGTCCTAAACCGGTAAACGAAGTCGCGAAGAAGTAGAACACCGCCTACACGTTGCGTCCAAAAAGACACGCCGTGTCGGCAGCAGCAGAAAAAACCCAGGGACAACATCAAAAGAGGGGGAAAATCCTTCCGTATCTCCACCATAGAAATATGGGGACGATGTATCCTCAATATCAGTAGAAAAAGGAGATCTTTTCCTTGATTTAAAAGTAGATCTCAATAGGGGTGGATGTATGTAGTAGATCTGTGGCGGAGTAGACTATGGCGGTGTAGATCTATGATGATGGCGACGAATAGGATAGCGGCGGCTTCATTAGCAAGTAGGATTGACGGAGGCATGGCGGCACTTATAGATCTTGATCCAGCAACTTCATAGGATGATTTTTGTTGTTGTTGAAGATGGAAACGACTCCAAAAAGAGGCAGGGATGGGAAATCCCATCGTGTAGGTTTTTGTTATTGATTGATAGATTGGAGGCAACCACCCTTTCCTATAAATAGGATAAGAGGAAAACATACATACACTTACACAAACCCTAATGGGCCAATACACAATTAGGCTCATGTTACAAATAGACTCAATATATATCACAGTAGCAACAATTAGCATCAGCAGAAGCAGGTGACACGCCGGGTCGTTGAAAGGACACGTCGTGTTAGTTTGTAAAATCTCGAGGCAGAGGCAGACAACACACCGTGTCAAAGGATGACACGTCGTGCCATGGTACAGGCAACACGCCGTGTCTAAAAGTGACACGCCGTGTCCTAAACCGGCAAACGAAGTCGTGAAGAAGCAGAACACCGCCTACACGCCGTGCCCAAAAATGACACGCCGTGTCGGCGGCGATCAACAACAGAAAAAAAACCCAGAGACAACAACAAAAGAGGGGGAAATCCTTTTGGATATCCACCATATCAATACGGGGATGATGTATCCCCAATATCAACAAAAAAAGATCTTTTCCTTGATTTAGGAGTAGATCTTAATAGAGGTGGATATATGGAGTAGATCGGTGGCAGAGTAGTCTATGGCGGTGTAGATCTGTGATGATGGCGGCGAATAGGATAGTGGCGGCTTCATTAGCAAGTAGGATTGACGGAGACATGGCGACACTTGTAGATCCGGATCCAACAACTTCATAGGATGATTTTTGTTGTTGTTGAAGATGGAGATGACTCCATGGAGACGACTCCAAAAAGAGGCAAGGATGGGGAATCCCTGTGGGCAGCCATCAGTAGCGCCTAGCGGCGGCGGTGATCGCTCGCAAGGGGAGGGTCTCTCCTTTGTGCTCTCTCTCTCAGGGTTAGGGGCAACACATGACCGACTGCTCTGATACCATGTGAAAAACGATATAGGTGGGGAAATCTCCTCATTTCGGTTTTTGTTATTGCTTGATAGATAGGAGACAACCACCCTTTCCTATAAATAGGATAAGGGGCATACAAACACTTAGACAAACCCTAATGGTCCAATACACAATTGTGCCCATGCTACAAATAGACGAAATAGAGCTTAAGTAAAAGACTAAAATACTTAACTAAATAGACACTCTAACATGCATAAACTTTTAAGATACCTAAAAGGCACAATTTATCATGGATCGATTTTTTATAAATCTCCAACTGTGCTAGAAGGATATTGTGATGTCAATTAAATTTTTGATTCAGATGAATTCAAATCTATTAGTGGCCAGTGTTTTAAAAAGCGGTCTGTGCGACCGCTTATGCGGCCGGTGCGGACCAACTTCCGAACGCATACTTCAATTCCCTCCCCAAAAGCGGACCAGGCCGCATAATCGGTCACACGACCGCATATAAGGCCGCTTAATCCCCGATTTTTAGATAATCATATTTTCATTTCTTCTTTTTTACATTTATATTCATATATGTTGGTTTAGATTTAGATCATAGTGCAATTTTGCATTTATTTAAGTTGTAATGATTGCATACATCATTCTTGTAATTGTACTATTTAGATACACAATTGTACAAATTAAATATGTATATTCATGATAAATATATATACATATACATATAATAATTAATAAGTAAAAAAATCCAAAAACGCATATACTTCCGTATATACTCCCGCATACCGCATATACTCTACAAGGTGACCTCTCCGAACGCATAACGCATACCGCTTTTTAAAACCATGTTAGTGGCTACATCTTCACTATGGGTGGAGGTGCTATCTTGGAAATCCACTAAGCAAACTTACTTAGCTCGTTTCACTCTGGAATCTGAGTTCATTGCCTTAGAAAACTCTGGAACTGAAGCTGAATGGCTAAGACATGCTCTAATGGATCTTCCCATTTGGGAGAAACCTTCTCCACCAGTGTTTATACACTGTGATAATCGAGCTGCCACAACTAGCTAAAAATAAAGTTTATAATTGAAAAGAGTAGACATCGTCTATGTCATAACATTTCGAAGTAGCTTATATGCGACAATATAATCTCAATGGATTATGTAAAGTCGGAGTTAAACTTGGCCGATCCTCTAACAAAGTCATTTAGTCAAAAACTTGTGAGCAACACATCGAGGAGAATGAAATTATGTCCATGCCAGAAGTCGGAAGTGATGGAGACCCAACCTTCATGAATGATGATCCCGGGAAGGAGGCTCAATGGAAGAAACTAAGTCCCTGAATGACTGCATTGTAATATTTTTTTATCTCATTTTATGTTGTAAACAATAATTTGCAGTGAATAGTTGAATATATTTTCTGTTCTTAATGGATTTCATAGTCATTGATGATGGTGTATAAAATTGCAATATATACTTGATGAAAGTTCATCTATATGATGGTGGAGTGGAGCCGCTCTTGTTGAGACATGGCCATATCTCTAAAGCACTCATGAATATTCCTAGTGGAGGATTGTTGATTTTTATGTGTATTTCAAATGCAAAGGAAGAACTTTAGTCCCACCTGGGGGAGTTCTAGAACTTCCCTCCTTATGTAAAAATTCTTATCCATAAGTTAATTGAGGGTCAAAATGGGACATGGGATTTCCACACGTATGGTGCGGCAGTCCAACTGGATTTTGGCGGTCCGATACGAAAACTCTTTAACCGGGCGCGTGAGCACATGTCGCGTCCTGCGTGTAGGGGGGATGCAAATCCGGTCTCCAGGGGCTCCTTGGATGGCCACAATTCTTGCTTGCTTTTGCCACTAGGCACACTTAATGAAATTTAACATGTGTTGCATCTCTTCGGGACTTCAATTGTGGCTTGTTTTGTGTGGATGTTTCCAACCGCAACCGCTTGACATTCTTTTGTCCGCGGGTGCTTTCCTATTAAACAAAGACGCCTGTGAGTTTTTTGGTATTCGAAAATTGAGAACTCTCTCGCTTGTTTTTCTTCTTGCTTTGCTGTTGCAGCTGTCGTTTTTCTGTGCCTGTATGTATCATCGTTGGAAGAACGATCAAGTGTCGGTTGTCCAGATGCTGTGATTTGCGTGTACGTTTTGCAGCGCCAAACATTGTTGTATCTTGGGAGAGTAGCCGCTCTGCATTACTGCACCGACCGTCATCGTCGGGTAAGTGCACTTTAGGTGTTGGCCTCGTCCACGATCTTTGGCCGTCACAACCATTGTTGATGGAAGTTCAGATGCAACAGTAGGAGAGATGCGAGCAACAAGCATCTCAGACTGGACTAGGCGTGCGTATACCTGGTCCATAGATGGAAGGATAGCACCAACTAGGAGTATCTGTCGAACAACATAAAAACGAGGATGAAATCCATTGAGGAAGTGCCCAGTGAGGAGCTTTCCTCTCTTTGGTGAACTGAATAGGGGTCGTTGGAGAGAAAAAGTTCACCTGGTTGGATAGGGTCTTCATTGCATCATAGTACTTGGATAGGGCTCGATCCCCTTGCCACTCGAAGAAGATTTTCTCCTTGTCGTTGTAGATGCGCAAGCAATTTCTCTTGAGTGAAGAACTACTTCATTTCGTCCTACATTATTTTAGCGCACTTGTGCAATATGTACTTGACTGTAATGTTAAGGTCCATGCAACCCTAGAGCTAGGACAAAACCTGGCTATTGCCTGTAGTCCAGGCAGTGTCAGGCACATCAGTGGATCGTCAATGATAAACTTGAGTTTATCTCGTGATTCTAGAAATATTTGAATGACATTCATCCATAGCAGAAAATTGTCATCATTGAGTTTGACAACAATAATATGAGGCATATCGTTATAGATAATGGTAGATGTTAGCTTGGCAACATCACCCATGATATAACAATAATAGTATTGCAATAAGAAGCACGATACAGACAAAAAGTAAAGGTACCAGAATGTAACACGATACAAAAAAAATAAAAATACTACCGAATGGAAACTCGGTAAGAGTAGCACTACATGAATGAAACTTGATAAGAGGAAAGCAGGACTATCAGAATCAAACTTGGGAGGAAGAGGAATGACACTATCAGAATGGTCTCGGTAGGAAAACAGAAAGCACGACGAGATTTGTGGCACGGTTGGAAACATAAACATAAAATATCCAAAACTTTAAGAAAAACACAACTATGTGGATTAGGAGAACCACACGGAGAGGAAGAAAACAATAAAGCTTTGCTCCTTTTTGTTTTGGTGCTTTATAAATCAACACAAGGTCTTTTGAAGTTGCTTCTTTTTATATGTGTATATGATGTGGAACACATCTTGAAAAAGAAAATAGAAGATAAACGACAATTCTCAAAATTCAATTCATATTCAACTGCCCGGACAGGCCCCAAGGCTGGCTTTTTAACACTACATGACTTGACCCACAAGCAATGGAAATGAAGTCCTATTTAATAAAATTCGAAATTAAATAAAACCTAAAATATAGAAAAATAGAAAGTATTTACGACTAAGCACACAAACTAGATAATTTGCGCTTAGGTCCCTAAATACTAAAACAAGGCAAAAACAAGTAGAATAAAGCCTAATACGTCCTACATCAGTATATCTACTGTCTGGATCTAGAACATTCATAGGAAGGAGAAGAAGATATGAGTCTTTTGGAACGCCGTGCAAATAGAGACCATGTCTGGTGGCGGCCTGGACTGGCGGTGGATGGATCCGATTGGCTATGCCTAGAAATGGCGGGCTTCTGTGGCTGCGTGTGGCCTGCTGGCCGTCAACCGCCAAGTTGTTTGCGAGCCGTCAGTGCTGTTGGGCGGCTCTTCCGTTGGCTGCCGGGGTGAGAGGAAGGAGCGGGGAAGGGGGGAGGGTGGCGGCGGGTAGGTGGGGGTGAGGAAGGGCGGACGTCGGGTGGGAGAAGGAGAGGGAGAGTAAAAGAAAAGAGAGGAGAGGAAAGCGTAGGGTTAGAACCCTGCTCCTGATACCATGTAGAATAAGTTGTTTTAAGTAAATGAATAAGAGTACCAAGTCTCCTATATATAAGAGCCATGGAGTACATGAACTAAACAGAAACAAGGGAACAACTAATCAAATATACCAACACTAATTAGTAAGTGCTTACAAGTAAATCCCTAATATTACACTTACGTCCTAAAACTGAAGCAATTGCATAATAAATCCTAAACCAAAACAAAGAAGCAACAACTATAAAAGACAAACATAAATAAAAGATAACTCATGACACTAATTAAGAGGCCCCAAACCCTAGCTAGGCTCTGGATGAGAATACGGTGGTAACTCCTCTAGGTTGACGAAACAAGCCTCTGGAGAGTAGGGGTATAACTGTGACACTTCATGGCAGTTTGACGTGGGTAGATATGTCTAATGAACATGGTACATGAGGTTTGTCCTTTGACTTTTAATCGCTAGGATAGCTTGGGGGTGGGCATCCTCATATTCTATATCGTCATTCTTAGCATTTGAGTTTGTGATCATCAGACAATTAGGGCATTGGTTCGAGCGATGTCCAAACCCCTTGCAAGAGAAATATTGAATCTAACTGGAGGATATTGTTGCAGAAGGTGTGAGATGGAACTATCGTCGTGACCGCAGAGCCGATAGATGAGGCTGATTTCAAAGAGACATGACTCCTAGGGTTGGAGTTGTATTTGCGTCATTTCTTTTCAGGCTCTATCTCTGTAGACACATGAATCACATTAGACATAGAAGAAATCTGTGAAGTAGCCAATGATGCGGCGATAGATGAGTGGAGCCCGCAATGGAAATGGTGATCGTGGTGGTAGTGTCCCAAGTGACGACTGACTTCTAAATCAAGTTGTAGAATTTGAGTATATCAATCCACAAAATTTGATCCTTGTTGCAAGTCAGATAGTTTGAGACACAACTGTTGTTTATAATTGACAGGAACGAAGAAAGATTCTATGTCAATTGACATGAATGAAGAAAGATTCTATGTCAGTTTTCATCTCTTCCTAGGTGTGGATTCGACGAACTGAATGCAAGTGCTTCCACCAAGTGAGAGTGGTGCCGTGGAGCTTGGCTTTTGAGTATTGGATCTTGCGATTATCTTTAAGCTGGTGCCAGTCAAAGAACGACTCCTTGTTGTGGGCCCAGTTGTAGAATACATTAGGGTCGCTTGTATCATAGAAATTGGGAACATCAATCATAAGTAGGCGATCTTATCAGGGAAGAAGCTCCTGATGTTGTTGATGTTGTTATTCATGTCATTCTTGCATGTGATCAAACATGACACATTTCTTGTAGCATATCCTACATCAAGGTCTATAAGTGGTTGAACCGCTCATCGTGGTCTGCTAAGCGTTCCTCCAATTTTGCAACTTTGCATTGAACTCTTCATTGTGGACCATGGTGTGTGTTTTGGAGTGTATGGCTGCTGTGGAAGTGTCCCAGCTCCTGATCTGCGGATTCAACTTTGGGCTGAGTTGGCTGGAGGTTTTTTTTTAAAATTTCAGGTACCTGAGAATGCGCGATTTGCATGATGATAGATGTGATATTTTAGGATCCATAGATGTTCTAGAAGAATCCCTAAAGTCGTGGATGAAGCTAAGGATGGAAGAAGTTACCCCCCAAATTGATTTTGGATCCAATGTGGACTATTGCGTCATTGCTACGCTAAACAGTACAATAGCATAGACGGTGTGGAGCTTAATGCTCCTTACTTGCTGTTCCAATGGTCTCGGGGCCTTAGAGGGAGGAAGAAGGGGTTTAGTGCCCTGATTGGTGGTGAAGCTGCACCTCCATAGCCCCCTATCATCACTTGGAGACAATAGCAAGACGACATACCAAATTGTTGTCTGTTCAAGGGCGGGAAAGATCTTGGTTGGGCTGCTTTGGGGTTTAGGGTTTTGAAGTTGTCCCCAAAATTGATTTTGGAGCCCAATGTGGATTGTAGCGTCATTGCTACAATAACTCGTACAACATTGTAAATGGTGTGGAGCTTAATGCTCCTTGCTGGTTGTCCCAATGGCCTTGGGGCCTTAGAGGGAGGGAGAAGGTGTTTGGGTGCCCTGATTGGTGGTGGAGCTGCACCTCCACAACCCCTTATCGTCACTTGGGGATGATGGAAAGACGACATGCATAATTGCTGTCTGCTCAAGGGTGGGAAGGAGCTTGGCCTGACCCCTTTAGGGTTTTATTGGTGGCGGCGGTGGCCTTAGGTTGGCCACTCATACCCTAGGAGAGGTGTGGGAGGAGTCAACAATGGTCTTTCTTCTCATCACGGTGCTAGAGTGCGGTATTGTAGCATTTGATGTTGACAAGTTGTGCTACTGCCAATAAAAGGTGATGATGGCAAAATAAAAACAATAAAACAAGATTATGAGAAGAAGTGATTCAGTGGAAGGGAGATCGGGTGATAAATAATTATGAATAGTGCGGTGACGTGCTGTTTACGTGAATCGTAGTTTGTTTTGGTGGTCGGATGAGATAAATCCTAACCTAGGGTTTGGGACTAATTGATGGTGGTGATGGCTTGCATACCTAGGGTTTGGAAGACCAACAAGTGGAGGATTGGTGGGTTGGGCCACGCATAGGGTTTTGGCTCTCCCAAGATCTTGGAATCTAGACCTAGGGTTTAGATATACCACTTGATATAAACCACATTGCAAATATAACCCATTCATATAATTCAACTTTGTTGGACAAAACCCTCATGCATATGTGTTTATAGATAGCTCGCGGAAGCCCTAATTGGCTTAATTATGCTAAGGCCCAACTAAAACAAGAATTACAAACTAATTGATTAAAAACTTACAAGTACCTAATTTCACACTTAGGTCCTAAAACTAAAATAATTGAATTTACACCTTTGACAAAAACAAAGACACAACAACTATGAAAGACAAACAAAAATAAAAGATGACTCATGAAGCACTCTAATGAAGAGGCACTAAACCCTACTCAGGCTTTGAATAAGCAGTCTGTCCTACATCAACATCAATACTATTGACCAATTAACTTGTGGAGCATGTAATTTGTTAGAAAAAGATGTAAACTTAGATAGTATTAAAGAAAGAAGCATGATACAAACATGACCGGACTGAAAATACAACATATGTTTTAGAATTGACACCTAAGGGTTAAAATAGGCTTATATTGCCTTTAATACATACCCATTAGAAGCAAAGTGTCTTCTATTCAAGTTCTTGTGGCCTTGGGTACAATATATATATCTAGGTTTGTCAAATAGATGATACAACCTTTCTATATGACAATCGAAGGGATCTACATGGACCAACTGGAAGGGTTTGCAGTACAAAGATGAAAACACTACGTGTATAGATTGATGGCGTCGTTGTTTGGACTTAAATAGACCTAAACAATGTTCTGATAAATTCGGTACAATTGTTATATTTGCTGGTTTATCTCATGATGGAGACTTATAGAAGCATATATTCAAAAAGATGTAAACTTAACTAGTAATAAAGGAAGAAACAAAGATGCGAATAGGTCTTTGGAAAGAAAATGAGGGCATATGAGACTTGCATATATGTTTCAAGATTGATTATTGCCTAGGTCTTAAAACATGCTTATATTGCCTTTGATACATGTGCTTTAGAAACAAAATGTCTTCTATTTAAGTTTTTGTGACCTTAGATACGATCCACGTATCTAGAGTTACCAAATAGATGTCGTGACAATCTTTCTAAATTACAATCTTGGCCTAAAATCCGATAAATTTGATAAAATTGCTTTATTTGTTGGCTTCTCTCATGATGAGGTCTTATAGAAGCATATGTTCAAAAGTGGTTGATAATGGCTGTGCTATTATGTGCTTGTATGTGGATGATGTTTTATTGCTCATATTTTAATATGAAGAGCCATTGTTGTAATAATTGTTGAAACAAAACTCAATTAACGGTCGTCTAGTTATGTGCTTAATAGAAGAGCATAGTTATCAAGGCACCAACCTAGGTGCTTGACAAGAGTCCTTGGCCCAAGGTTTTTCGACCTAATTTGTGACACTTCAAGCACGAGTTACGGAATTATGTCAAATTAGATTGAATTTTGTCAATTTTGGGGTTGAATCAAGTCTTATTTAGGTTGAATTAGGTTTGATCTGGCTAATTTTTGCTTGAAGTAGGGAATTTAGGTCTAAACTTTGGCATCTTAGGGGAAGGTAGGTCTTATTGGGTCATGTGAGGACAATGGGGTAAAATTAGGGCAAGTTTGTTCTAATCTTGGTCAAGTTAGGTGAAAATTGGGCCAATGATGTCCATTGTATGCTTTGTTTTGTGTTGTACAGGCGCCCGCCCAGGCGGGCGCCTAGGCTTAAGGTAGCCCACCTCAAACTGGGCGCCCAACCCCCTAATTGACCCAAATTGTTGCCTAAGGCCTTTTGAGGCCCAAATTAAGCCAATTCAAGGCTAATTTAGGATAAATTAGATTTGAATTTGATCAAATTGGGTCATTTAATGGTTAAATTGGGTCAAATTTATCCCAAACAGGGTCAATTTAGGGTGAATTAGGTCTGATTTGGGGGAAAAATGCCTAATTTGGGGGAATTAGGTCTAATTTAGGGGAATTAGGTCTGATTTAGTCATGTAAGGCCTCGTTTAGATCAACATAGGGAAATTTAAGGTTAGTTAGGTTTGATTTGGTCATGTTATGCAAATTAGGTTTGATTTTAGGCCAAATTATGTCAAATTTGAGCAGATTGGGTCTGATTTGGGGAAAACAAGTCTGGCTTTGGGGAATGGTCTGATCTGGTGAGATTAGGTCTAATTTGGTCAAATTAGATATTGTTTAGGTCAATATAAGAAAAATTTGGGGAAATTAGGTTTGATTGGATCATAACATACAAAATTAGATTTATTTAGGCCAAATCATGTCAAAATTGGGCACATTAGGTCTAATTTAGGGGAAACAAGTATGATTGACTAGGTCTTGTTAGGACAAATTTGTCTCATTTAGGTGAATATATGAAAAATTTATGGAAATTGGGATTGATTAGGTCATTGTATACAAAATTAGGTCTGGTTTAGACAAAAATTAGGGTAAATTAGGTCAACTTTGATCAAATTTGGATCAAATGAGTTCAAATTAGGGCCAATCAATTCTAGTTTAGGTCTTGCTAATTTTGATTTAGCCTAAATTCTAGATAATAGTATTATACATGTTTTGTCTATGAACATAATACATGTTTAGCTTTCTGATTTCTATATCAATTTTGTTTAGGTAAAACTTCCACAATTCAATCCATATCTAATAATTTTGTTGCTTTCTTCATATGATGCTAGCACATTGATTGCATATTTATCATGCATATTTATGTGTAAGGATTGTATTTTTCAGGAATTTTACGTATATCTGTTAAAATAAAAAATATATAAAAACACCTGGATACGCTTGGGCCACTGCCTGGGCGCCTAGGCTGTCTGGGCGTCCCCTTGGAACGCCTGGCTGCCTATACAACCATGGTTTTGTTAGGTCTGATTTATGTCAAATTGGATTTTTTTTTCAATCTTTAGGACCCCTTCTAGGCAAGGTCACATTGGACCAATGTATCAAAAAGCGGGAAGCGGGAGGCGTGCAGACAACACCCTGTAACCGATTAAGCGGGCGATTTTTGAAAAAGCGGGTGTCTAAATTTTATATATTTTTATACAAAATTACATGTATGTGTATATAAAAAATATATTTATAAGGAACTTCTATACATATCTAATCAGCAAATCAGTAATTAACTAAGTATTCATCAATACTTACTATTAATCAGTATCTCTAATCACTAAAATCAGCAAGCAGATCAGTAATTGTAAATAACAAACTATGAATTGTTGAATTAAAGTAATCACTAAAGTACTACTAACCAGTAGTACCAATCATTAATCACTGAAAGCAGCAAGGAAATCAGTAAAACTAATCATGCATTACTAGTATAATAGAGCAATAGGATATTTACTTAGATGCATTAAAGCAGTACCCTATTATTACAGCTTACACACAAAGTATGCATTCTAAATTAGGACTAGCTATCTCATAGAACATTTAATGTATACAAGTTTCATATATTATAGTCAACACTACTTGGACTATGTAATTAATTAATGTTAGATGCTTACATTAGGATTTTTAAACAAACGCGGGAAAAAAGCGGGCAAAAAGTGGGAAAAAACGGGTGAGGTGGGCAAAAAGCGGGCGATTATGTTCAAAACGATTAAGCGGGCGCTTAGGGGCTAAATTAGGCGGATGAGGGTCATGGGCGCTTAAGCGGCCCGCCTGGCCGTTTTTTAATTCACTGCATTGGACCCCACCCAAACTCTGGGTCCAGGTACGTGGTGGCTAGTGACTTAAGCACCACACCCAATTACTTAGGTTTCAATAGTAGGGCTAGTCTTGTCCAATACACTCACCAAGAAATTTTCAGCCTGAACTTATCCCCTAGGGGATGGAAACCAGGATATCTTGTTTAGCAACTAGTTTACCAGTTAAGCCTTGGTCGGCAATTTCAAATTGATTAGATACACACAGAGACACCCATATATATATATATATTTATATAAAGTCAGGCTAGTGTACACTCGAGTGTACCGGAGGCACCGTACACCTCAGTCATTTTTGAAGATGTAATAAATTTTTGAAAAATCTAAACCGTTGATCTTCTTAATTATGATAAGAACATACTATATAATAAATTTTAGCTCATTCAGACACTTATAGGTCATGCATCTAAAGGAGGCAAAAATCATATATTTCAAATTAGTTTTGTGCGTCGATTTTGATGTCCTCGGATGAGTGACTTACACTCATCCAAATGAGTTCAAATTTTGTATGTGACCTATTATTATTGTAACCATGAAGATCAATGGATTAGATTTTGGAAAAAATGGTCTAGATAGGGAAACATCATTAGAGTGTACGGCGTGATATGTACACTCGAGTGTATTCTAGCCTGACTCTCTCTCTCTCTCTATATATATATATAGAGAGAGAGAGAGATAGAGAGAGAGAAGCTAGAATACACTCGAGTGTCCAGATCACACCGTACACCCCAATTTTGTTTGCCTATCGAGACCATATATTTGCAAAATCTAATCCATTGATCTTCATTATTATAATAATAATAGGCCACATACAAAATTTGAGCCCATTTGGATGAGTGTAAGTCACTCATCTGAGGTCAATAAAATCAACGCACATAACTAATTTGAAATACATGATTCTTACCTCCTTTAGATGCATTACTTATAATTGTCCAAATGAGCTCAAATTTTATATATAGGCTATTAATATCATGTCTAAGAAGATCAACGGTTTAGATTTTTCAAAAAGTTACTGCATCTTTAAAAATGACTGAAATGTACGGTGCCTCCGATTCACTCAAGTATACATTAGCCTGACTCTCTCTCTTTATATATATATATATATATATTCTACGTAGAATTGTTCTTTTAATGGCTGTAATCAATGAAATAAAATTTAAATGATGAAAGTAAATGTATAGTGTTGATCTATGCTGAAGAGACAGACACTCCAAAAAATTTGGACTCAATCCGGTAAGTATAACCCTTACATCTTAACATAGCAAAAATTGAAGGCCTAAAACTAAATAAAATGCTGATTTTTGAACACTTTAGACGGATGACCTAAAAGTATCCAAATGAGTTGAAAATTAGTTAGCATTTAGTTCATGAGGTGAAGAGTAAGGTCCTACTGTTGGATTTTATATAGTTGATCCAAGATGGTAAATTGTTGAGTTCTATTTGAGCTATAATAGAACTGGTTCTAGCCTAGTCTGACTCTCTCTCTCTCTCTCTATATATATATATATATATATATATATATATATATATATATATATATATATATATATATATATATAGAGTCAGGCTAGAATACACTCCGAGTGTATTCGTAGCAGAATACAATCAAGTAATTTTTCATGATGCAATATTTTTTTCAAAAATCTAATCCATTGATCTTCTTAAACATCTTGTGAATAGCTCATACACAAAATTTGAGCACATTTGGATATTTATAGGTCATGTTATAAAGACCACAAAAATTATACATTTCAAATTAGTTTCGCGCGTCGATTTTGTTGCCATTGGATGAGTGACTTACACTCATCCAAATGGGCTCAAAATTTGTATGTAGCCTAGTTATAGTATGACAGTGAAGATCAATGGTTTACATCTTGCAAAAAATAGTCGTGATACACAAACACACTTGAGTGTATCCGTGCGATCTGTACACTCGAGTGTATTTAGCCTGACTCTCTCTCTCTCTCTCTCTCTATATATATATATATATATATATATATATATATATATATATAATACACTCGAGTGTACAGATCGCACAGATACACTCAAGTGTGTTTGCATATCACGACTATTTTTTGCAAAATGTAAACCATTGATCTTCATTGTCATACTATAACTAGGCTACATACAAATTTTGTCTATTTGGATGAGTGTAAGTCACTCATCCGAGGGCAACAAAACCGACACACGAAACTAATTTGAAATGCATACTTTTTGCGGTCTATATGACATGACCTATAAATGTCCAAATGTGCTCAAATTTTTTATATGAGTTATTCACAAGATGATTAAGAAGATCAATGGATTAGATTTTTGAAAAAAATATTGTATCATGAAAAACTACTTGAGTGTGTTCTGCTCCGAATACACTCGAGTGTATTCTAGCCTGACTCTCTCTCTCTCTCTCTATATATATATATATATATATATATATATATAGTCAGGGTAGAATACCCTCGAGTGTATAGATCATGTTGTACACCCCAATGGTGTTTGCCTATCTAGATCATTTTTTTAAAATCTAATCCATTGATCTTCATGGTTACGATAATAACAGACCACATACAAAATTTGAGCTCATTTGAAATCGACGCACAAAACTAATTTGAAATGCATGATTTTTTCCTCCTTTAGATACATGACCTATAAGTGTCCAATTAAGCTGAAATTTATTAAGTATGCTCCATTTGGTAAAGCGATGCGATTGTCCGGGCAACGATGGGGCAAGGTCGGGCAGGTTGCAATCGCTCGTAACAGCTATAACCAAACGCATGATCACTCACCGCTTTGAATTTGTATTGTTTTTAGTGTTGAGTAGTGTTCAACGGTAGCTTTTTCTCACCGGACTATATATATATATATATATATATATATATATATATATAGAGTCAGGCTAGAATACACTCGAGTGTACGGATCGCACGAATACACTCAAGTGTGTTTGCATATCAAGACTATTTTTTGCAAAATGTAAACCATTGATCTTCACCGACATACTATAACTAGGCTACATACAAATTTTGAGCCCATTTGGATGAGTGTAAGTCACTCATCCAAGGGCAACAAAATCGACGCGCGAAACTAATTTGAAATGCATAATTTTTGCGGTCTTCATAACATGAGCTATACATATCCAAATGTGCTCAAATTTTGCGTATGAGTTGTTCACGAGATGTTTAAGAAGATCAACGGATTAGATTTTCAAAAAAAATATTGCATCATGAAAAACTACTTGAGTGTATTCCACTCCGGATACCCTCGAGTGTATTCTAGCCTGACTCTCTCTCTCTCTCTCTCTATATATATATATATATATAGTCAGGCTAGAATACACTCGAGTGTATCCGGAGCAGAATACACTCAAGTAGTTTTTCATGATGCAATATTTTTTTTCTAAAATCTAATCCGTTGATCTTCTTAAACATCTTGTGAATAACCCATATATAAAATTTGAGTCAATTTGAACATTTATAGCTCATGTTATGAAGACCACAAAAATTATCTCAAATTTATTTCGTGCGTCGATTTTGTTGCCCTCGGATGAGTGACTTACACTCATCCAAATGGACTCAAAATTTGTATGTAGCCTAATTATAGTACGACAATGAAGATCATTGGTTTACATTTTGCAAAAAAATAGTCTTGATATGCAAACACCACTTGAGTGTAGCGTGCGATCTGTACTATTCTAACCTGGCTCATATAGAATCAGGCTAGCCTGACTCTCTCTCTCTCTCTCTATCTATATATATGTATATATATATATATGTATGGATATAGTAAACTAGAATAGAATTGATTCTTTTTAATCTCTATAATTATCAAACAAAATATAAATGAGAAAAGTAAATCTATAAACTTGATCTATGCTGATGAGATAGACACTCCAAAAAATTTGAGCTCATTTGGATATGTATAACTCTTGCTTCTTAACATAGCAAAAATTGAAGGCCTAAAACTAATTCATGTCTAAAACTAATTCATGTCTATATATATATATATATATATATAAATATGTATATATATATCCAAATAGATGTACTTGTGCGCTTGTACTGATAAGAAAAATAAAAACTAACTCTGGGAGGTAATAACTAATCGTTTTAATTAGCCAAAAGGCAACCTCCATTTTCTATAAAAATATACATTGCTGAAATTTAAAGCTATACACCTTGGATTTCGGTAAGGTTGTATTCTATCCATGCTTTCCGTTTTTATGGAACACCATTCAAGAAGTCATAATAAGATGTAATTGCATTATCAGTTACCGTTGCATTAGCCAACATTTATAACAAAATTGTAATTTATCAATGTTCTCAAGGAAATTGAAGTCTTAAGTTTTCCCTCATTTTAACAAGGATGACTTGGTTGCAGAGCTGAATTAGTCTCATAAACCAATTTAGCTGGCGTCTATTGGTGATTTTTGGCTTTCGTACAATTAAAAAACATAGTATAAGCTTACAATTTCATCTTGAGCACTTCGTTTCTCCGCAGCTTTTATTACAACACACACACACACGCACACACACACACTATTACTTATCATAAAATTCCATAATTCGAACAATTTTTTTGGAAGGGCATGCTTATAACTTGATCTGTTCTTGGACTAATCCAGTATGTGACTTTGCCATGTATATAATGCTTAGTTGTCAAGGCGGGCTGGGCGGGCCATGTGTCCAAAAAATTCAGGCGCCCAGGAATTCCTTAAAAACTAGGCGGCCAGGCGGGCTAGGCGGCCGCCAAGGCGTTGGCCCTGTTTTTATTTTTCAGTTTGCAATTTGCTATTTGCAGCAGTTCGTAGCTTCAGAGTAATACTATTGCCAGCCTTTTTTTCCAATAAAAAGCAAACAAACGGGGTAGTCTCTCAATTCATTATTCACTTTCACAGTTCACAATGGAACTTCACATGCATTCTTCTTTGTGATTCCTGTGTAAGATATACACAAATAACGGTTATTAACTTATTATGCAGTAGTAAGACGTTTTTACTAAAAAGTCATAGATGAATATTTGAATAAAATTTAACGTAAACATTGCAAGTTAATAAAACTTAAACACTGAAATACAATTATACAAGTGCAACTGCAAACACTGCCAAACAGTCAAACACATCTCTTAATTAAATTTGCAACACCTTTTCAGTTCAACTTCTATTCTCCACCAATTTTGGACATCTTTTCAGTTCTATCTATATTTTCTGATTTATTACTGGCAATGCATAATACATTTATGGATATAGGGCTGTCCAGTCTGTACTCTGTTCTTGTGTAGTTTACAGTTTAATACAGTTTAATGTATTACTCAATTTAGGATTTATATATCTACAAGACAGCAGAATATATCTACAAGACAGCAGATTTTTGCATCTGTTTAAAACGCCTAGAAACGCCTAGGCGGGCTGGGCGGTACTGTAGAAAAATGGAGCGCCTAGCCGCCTTAACAACCATGATATAATGTTGGATTATAGCCATAGGTTTTCACTTCAAGGTCTTATTATTATTTAACATACATGTGAGAGGAGGATAGGCCTTTTGTCACGCGCCAGGCTCACATCCAAAGGCAATCACTGGATCTTAACCTGTATAGCGTAAGAATGCCATCTGTCTATTTAAGTTCACCAATTTTGTCCCTTTATGTGATGGTTGACGTAGTATCATGTTGAAAAACATGCCAATGTCGAGTAGGGAACTTACATTTACCCAAATGGACCTTTTGACAAATCAGTTCTCTCTTAGTAGCCTCTGGTAAAGCTTCCTCTATGCCATTTACAATTATTGACTGGCTACTGATGGCAATTTAAACAATTATGCAGGTTTCTGATGTCCAAACAAAAAATCCTGGTGAGTGTGTATATCCAAGGAGCCCAGCCCTAGCTCTTGGACTTGCTTCCGCCATGGCTCTTATAGTGGCTCAATCAATCATCAATACTGTCGCTGGTTGCGTTTGCTGCAAGAAACATCCACACCCTACTGGTTCGAAATGGACTGTAGCATTGTTATCTTTTGTTGTCTGCTGGTAAACTCTTGACCTCTTGCCTTTGTGATTTTTGCTGATAGATATTTAGACTGAAATAGGAATAAAAAAGATCTATGCAATAGGAATTTAATACTTTTAGAAATCAATGACAGCTTTCTCACATTGCAATCTTTTGAGTGTTTCTTGAATTTAACAAATTGAATTGCCTTTATGTTACTTGTTCTGCAAATTAATTTCTTCGATTCTGTAACCTAATCATCCAACAATTCTACATGGGCATGCCGCCTTGCATGTTTATGCTACTAGTGCGAACCCACAATAAGAATTCCAGTTCCAATACTTGAGACTGTCTTATATTGACAATTTTATGTAGTGTCTTTTGAACGTTGATATACTGTTCTCACAATTAATTAAAATGAGACGATGATTAAGATTATAAATAGAAGAAGAGGAAGGCCTAAATTAACATGGGATGAACTTATAAAGAGAGATTTTGAATCTCTACATTTTAACCAGAATATGGCCCATGATAGAGCTGAATGGAAACGAAAGATCCATGTAGCCGACCCCAACATAGTTGGGACTGAGGCTTAGATGATGATGATGATGATGAAGATGATT
Organism: Alisma plantago-aquatica; assembly: GCA_963693085.1. Classification (NCBI taxonomy): domain Eukaryota; kingdom Viridiplantae; phylum Streptophyta; class Magnoliopsida; order Alismatales; family Alismataceae; genus Alisma; species Alisma plantago-aquatica. Next base: position 354,716,046 of record OY856412.1, read on the forward strand.
AAGATTCTAATGTGTTATGTCAGAAGAAGTATTAGACTGAAATAATCTATTACTATATTCAGGTATTTATTGAAGTTCATTAAGAATTGATATTACAAATAATTACAGCATGATTTGCCCTTGAGAAAGGAAATAGCTGATGTAGCAATCCTGAAAGTCAACACTGTATTGCAGGCTTGCATTCGTTCTAGCATTTCTTCTGCTGCTAACTGGTGCTGCTCTCAATGACCAACGTGGTGAAGAGAGGATGTACTTCGGCAATTATTGCTATGTCGTCAGGCCAGGCGTTTTCTCTGGAGGTGCTGTGCTGTCGTTCACATGTGTGGCATTTGGAATACTCTATTATCTTTCTGTATCTTCAGCAAAGACCGTAGAATTCCGCGGACATCAGGGCATTGTCATGGGACACCCGCAGATCCCACCTCAGAGTACTCAACCTGTTTTTGTGCATGAAGATACATACCAACGGCAGCAGTTCCCTTGAAACGAAAAAAAGAGGCAATTGCTCATTCACAGCCTTCAACGTCAGCACAATTGTTGCGCAAGATATTTGTCTTGCATTTTCTGCAATTTGTATGTCACTTGTGATGCAACGGCTGGATTCATTTGTGCCTCCCGAGAAGCTAACAAGTGTGGGGTTGAGAGTGGCTTGTAAAATGTGTATTTGGATTGGTTCCAGTAGTGATGTAAAACTTAGGGATAATGTAAGATGGGACATGAAAGCCCACCGCATTCTAGTTCTGTATTCGGGATCAAGAATTGGAGGTCTGAGGTCGGCCTCTTCCTATCCCAGGTTCCTGCTTATAAACTTCGACAGGTATCTTTTTCTCCAATCCTGGTATGTATATGTAAATGGTGTATGTGTTGATCTGTGCCAGAGTCCTGGCGGAAGCGTGCCCAAGCACTGGGAGGACGGGTGGTGGTGATTATCATGTATGTTTTGACGTGGTTAGGGAATACTATTTTTATTTATTTAAATGCAATGCATGATATTTCTTAGCCAAATATATATAAATATAATAGCTCTAGTAATCTTCAAATGCTGCGTTTTGAATCGTATTATGCAAGCCCGACCTAATTTGCACACCTGCATTGAAATCTTTTTACAGGCCTAATGTGCACACTTGGATTGAAAACTTTTTACAGGGGAATGTGTTCCCCATTCCCTTAGCTGATGGTGTCTTCTTGTAAAGGTCCAACTACTAGTGAAACGGTCTCATCCTATCACACATTCACATCTGGGAGTTGGTGTTATCACCAGGTCTGAAACACTCATATGAGGAAATTTTACGGAGCATACTGGACTGTATTGTTTAACTATGTGTGATCCACTTCCTATATTCTTTATCAGTACAGCTACAGGCTAGGCTAGTCAATCAAACAACCTTTTATTTCGTCCAACTAAAGCCCCCTGCTGGAGGTAGCCTGGGTCTGGTCAAGCCGCTTGGGGAAAACGTTTTGCTGGGTGTGTTTGCGAATGCGCCAGATGTGTTTACAGAAAATATAATCAACGATTTCATTATTTTTTAACACTGAAGATTGAGGTACGGTTTTCAACGCTGAACAGTGAGGAAGGATTCACGGAGGTTTCTTGTGATGAGTTGGTTGCCGACGGAGAAGGAAGAGGGAATTTCACCATCTATAAGGAATGTGTATGCAATTTTGATGGTGAAGGATTGCCCCCATACCCATGATAATATGGATCAGTAGGCTGAGGAGGTAAAGAGAGATGGTTATGTGATTTCGAATTTCCTGCTGAGATGTTGGATTTAAGAAATCTTTTGTGGGTGTTATCTCATTTAGAACACATGATTATAGTTGTTGGCTCAATATCTATGTTTGAAAGATTCAAGGAGCACAAAGATTTGTAGAAAGATGATTATAAATGATGGTATGCATGCACGCGTGCATATAATTAAACTATCTCATGATTTTAACTTGCTGTGAGCTTTTCTTCGATCAATATAGGTTCAATGAGGGACAAAACAAAACATGGGAAAAAAAGGAAAAAACTTATCGATCAATATAAATCACCAAAATCATTATGAATAATCCTCAAGAGCCCTTGCTGACTGATGCTTTTGGCTAAACGATGTGCCTATTGTACTCCAGGAAAACATGATACGCTATTAGAGGATCGACTAGAAGACCCTTGCGATTTGTATTTTTAGTGTGTTCTAAAACAATTTGGGGGAGATGAATTAGGTTCACAGCATGGCCCTATACTTCCTCGGTGTAATCGCAATAATATTCTGACATCTTGGCTTTGTTCTAAATCCCTTTGATGCAAGGGACACCACAAAATCAACATCAACCCCACGCCACATATCCTCCCAAGTGGGAAGTTTTCTGAGGAAGATCTTCTAAGCTAGCAACCGAACACACCTCGGAGCAGCAAAGTTCCAGACCCATATCCGAGGTAAGACTCTAAGTGTCTACTGTTAAATGCCTAACATATGTTTGTGTTCAGGGTTAACTGACTCATTTAGGTAGACTAGCAACGTGCATATGCACGTGCCCCATTAAACATGTTTATTTTAAATATTTAAAAAATAAAACTTCTTAAAAGGATAATGATAATCGTGCTCCACTGAACATGTTTATCTTACATTAAGCATTTGAAAAATAAAACTTCCCAAAAAGATAATGATAATCCTCGTAACTGCTCAAAAGGATAATGACAATCCTCGTAAGTGCTTTGTAGAAAATTTAAAAATACGTTGTTTACTGATTCCTCAATGCACGTTCGATGGGACGTGACAACTGATTTTATTATGAAAAAAAGAAAAAATATAAAATTAAATAAATATTAATAAGTTGAGAAAAATTGTGAAAAAAGAAAAAATCAAAGAGAGCGCAACGTGAACTCGCTCTTTTTATAGTAGTATAGATAACACCATCACTTGAGCCTGAACATGAAGATTAGTTAAAATAATTTTCAGGATTGGGGCTTTCTTACTTAGCTCGTCATTTGACTGCTCACAATCTTAGATGATTTGAAATCCTTCGGAAATTTTGCATCTCCCAAGGCCAATGATAGGGAACCAATGAAAACGTTATGCAGACATCTAAGAATCCACATCTATTTCCATGAGAACTTCCTACTCTTGCCAACATTAAAATGAACACTGCGTAGCAAAATGGGACGACGCACAAGAAGTCTTCTGAACAGTGACATTTTAGTGTGGCTGCACCACCAGATAGAGAAACCAACGAGGTTTTATACGATAACATTTCACCAAAAAATTATCCTTTTAAGTTGCAATTTTTTACGCATTCTTTGACTCCCATGTATCCGCAAAATTTCGGATTTGTCTAGTTCCAAGCACATCCTCAAATCGATTCCTAGACACAACGTTCTAAGCAACAAGATGGATAGAGCGGCTATCCTCGTTCACCTAGTGAAAGGCTTTACAAGACCCTCTCGTTACAAAATGACAAAATGAGGGAAAATTGGATGTCTAGAAAAGATGATAAACAACAACATAGACAATCTGCAGTATGCTTGCTTAAAGAAAGGAGTTTTTGTTGCGACCCCTTGAGATTCTTTTGGATTTTATGCACAAGGGGGAAGCAAAATGAGTTAGTAAACTTTCTTGCAAACAAAGGCAAGTCAGACATTTGACCGAGAGTTCTACACAACGAGCACCGAGCTCTGCCGCAATTGACAAGATCATAAGTTCAGCCCTAGGATCTCACCAAATATTCTGAGGATTCTGTTGATAGTGTTTGTACCCTACTTGTTCTGTTTTGGAAAAATAGCAAAATTATCTAGAAAATACCAAGCGAGAAATGATATCCGACATACAATTTATCCTAGTAGTAGACTACCTTCATCAACTACAAATTGAACCATGGAAGAGAGCCCCTACATGCCCGGAACAAAAACATTAGAAAATATTTTTGGATGTGTTGACATCTCGTTTTTGATAATTTATTGAATGATCGAGTTTAGATCTGATCTCTCACTTATAATTGAGTTTATTCCATTTATTCCATATCTTTTCATATATTTCCGCCTATTTAATCCGCTCATTTTGCTCATTTATCACATTTTCAGGATTCACGTATATAGAATCTCTTTCGTTGGACTTAAGTATAATTTATTCTTTAATCGAGCTTCTCATGAATCTTTTTCAATAATTTTACCAATTGAATTATCCTGAATACAACAATCAATTTCAAATCTCATGGAAAATTCAATTGCCTCTACTTTGCCATTACCTGAATGGAAAATCTTTCAAACTCCCATCTTTTGACATAAAGGGAAGACTTAGCTCCAAAACTTATCTCCCCAGCCTTCTTCCTTGTTTAAATTGAGTTTTATTGCTCATATGACTAAGTCCACGATCCAAGAAATTTTCTACCAAGACATCTAAAAAATCTTGTACAAAATTGAGAAATTTGGATAAGAACACACTTTTATTTCCTATAGGACGACATATGGTGAATCCAACATTCCTTTTAGACGCCATGTCGCAAAATCTAGTGTTCCTCTGGTGGTATGCCCTACAAAACATATCGTTTAATTGGGCTTTTTCTGAGAACTTCTTTTTGAGACCTTGAACCCCCAAATCTTAATTCACATCTATAGATACTCCCATATTGACCATCAACATTGCCCCTTTCAACTTTCCTAAAGATAGAGAGTGAACTATCCTTCTCATTTTTTACTTTCGTTTGCCCAAGTAATAAATAGATCATTCTTCTAGCACAACCAGCTCAGCTATGCTGAAAGGCTACCAAGAAAATATGGAGAAAACACAACCATTTGTTTAGCTACCATCTCTAACTGCCACCTATAAATGTTAGAACTATTTTCATTAACTTCTTATCTAGAAATATTTCAAACTGAATTACTATCTAGAACTGCTAATCCGTCTAGAACCATTCTAACTATTTTGTCTAAACTATCTATGAAGTGCTCATTCAGCAACACCTACTATGATCAATTAAACTAGATATTGCCCATCATAATCTACTTTCTCGTTAATTTATAACTGCATATCTAGATCAACTGTCATGTTATCTAGTTGTTCCTCTACATCTCTTGCTTGATTTATTCAAATTTAAGTATCTCTTTCTCATGGTTAATATCTCCTCTATCGTGTCTTTGTATTTTTTTTACCTTTCATCCCAATTTCCTGGGATGGATCTCCACTGTGGGAGATCATGAGACAATTGTGATCTCATAATAAAAAACAACTAGAACCTTCAGGGACGATTACAGAAAAGTCACAATCATCTCTACTCCATTTGTGAATCTAAACCGAGTCCCTTTGTTTTCTTGTTTGTGTTTCTTTTACCAACCAAACTGCAAATTTTTAAGAACTTGAGAATATGAATAGAAATATCGATTTTTTGGGCAACGTGCGAGTGCTTAATACCCACCCCATTCTAATAGGGTTGTCAATCTTTTGACCTTGTTTCCCATGCCATTTTCTAGCTTTTTTTTGTTTTCCTTTGACTTAAATGTTGATCCATAGTTTACCTTATTATCTTATTAAATAAAGTGGTGACTCCAAATACTTATCATTTTCATTATTTTATTTTAGTTTTACATGTGACTTCCAAGATTAAATATTTGCAATATTTTTCTCTAAGGGTATGACACTCTGGCGAGTCCACTGGGGAGTACTTGAAAATCCAAGTTGCTTATGTTGTTTTCTTGAGTTTAATTTTTTGGTTTGATTTCTTTTAATATTTTCTTACCGTTTCTATTTTTGCATTTAATTTAGAGTTACCATTTTCACATCCATTTTATGATTTTCTCTTCAATTCCCTTTTAGGGTTGCACTTTTATCTTCCCTTTTAGACTTTTCTATTTTCTTTACTTTTAGGGTTACCATTTTCTCTTCCCTTTCATGGTGTGCTTTGTTCTTTCCTATTGGGGTTGTTATTTTTTTCTTCCCTTTAGGGTTTGTTCTCCACTTCCCTTTTAGGATTTACTTTTTTCATCCCTTTTAGGGTTCTCTTCATTTACCTTTTAGGTTTTGTTTATGTTTTTTTCTCTTTCCCTTTTGTTTTGATTTTTCTTCCTTGATTTGTTTCCTTTTGGGTTTCCAAAAAATAAAATAAAATAAAAAAAGAGACAGAGAGAGATAGAGAGAGAGAGAAGAAGAAGTCTTCTATAATAAGTCATGTTTTACTTTCCTAATACTATTCATGTTTACTTGCTTGCATGTTTTGATTGGTTTTAGGAAGTAGGGAACATTGCATGTCCACTAGGGGTTTCCCACTTGTTTTTTTTATTTTTCTTACATTGACAACATGGAGTTTCTTTTGACAATGTAATATGCACCCTTGCACCTTACACACCACCAAACCCATATGTGTACTGAGTGGGTGCCATCATTCACATTGGATATCATGATGATGCACATGGGTGTTAGTAAAGGTATCCAGACAACACAATGCTAGATGTCCAAAGGCATTAAGGAAAACCCCTATCCTAGGACTCATGAGTGATATTTATATTGGTTTCTAACATGTTCATGTAAAAATAATAATATCAATAAACAACTTCTCTACATAAATAATCTTCCAAACAATTCAAGGATTTTACCATTCAGTCTCATGACTTACCCTACAACAGTATGTTGACATCATTTTATAAGATCATCTTTACCAAAATTTCACAACCCAAAACATGCCGCTAGGTTTCTAAAATATACCATTACACATCAAATCACATCGGTTTCTAGTTTCCTTCTTCCTAGTGGCATACTTTGCATCGAAATGCTTCTAAAATTAATTCTCAAGGCATACTACACTTTAAAAACTTCTCCAAGGTCCACAAACTTGATCTATGCATAAAGGTTGTCTGATTATGGCACACCTATCCTCATGAACCCATCGATCATGCATAAACCCTTGTCACCCACCTAATATCTAGACATTTCAAGAAAATCTCTTTAGGAAACCTTTAGTTTCTAAGTACACTCTTCAAACTTACAACCTCCCACTAAAGGCTACCCAAATGTTACATGTGAGATGTGTGGTTTCATGAACATGCCATATTCAACTTCTATCATGCAAATGAATGATTCAACCCAAGATACACATATCTCATTTGACCAGCATCTAACTACTTAAGGATCCTTCCCACTTGGCTTGATCCTATCAAAATAAAGCTTTATGGTTACAATGTAAGGCTACTCAAAGTGGCACTTTCTGAGGGGGGGTTCCACCTGTGACCCCTCCTCAGAAAGTGCCACTTTGTGACCCCTCCTGGAAGGGTAAACCCGGGGGCCCACCCAGCCGCATGAATGGGTACTCAAAAAAAAAATGTAAGGCTACTCAACCAAAAATATTAGACATAACTTATGAATCATGAGTAACTATCAACTCCTATTCCATGCATATATATCCTCTCTAACCCCAAGGATCTTTCAAATTGACTAAGCTGTTACCTAGTATCATGATGGTCTTCCTATCTTTTCCTACTCAAGCCAGTCCTAGGCCATGACCTAAAACTGAGCTATCACCCTCTTTCACATTTGATGATCCTGGACCATGGCCTAAATTAGGACCAAAACCACTATCATATTCATATATATACAAAACTAGACTAATATCTTAAACAAAATCCAATCGTCTTGGACTAAGCCTTAAACTACATCCATTGGTCATGTTTTAAGACCCTAAAAGGGGCCTCACTTTTTGTGTCTCTTCTTTTCCCACCTTTCCTAATGGGGATAGGGTTGAACAAAGAAACTATTCAATTTTAGCAAGAACTAGGAGGCATACAAATGTTTTGAATTATGAACAATATGTAACTTCTTTGAGAACGTGATGTCATTCTAGGAGTAGAAAGTCACATCTTTACCCCAATGGGGATGTATTTGATAGGGATATAATCGAATTGAGTAAGAACTAGAGGGGCATAGGGGAATTTTGAAGCCAATTAAATGTGGAACTCTTTTTTAATGACTTGTTGACACTCTAGTGACAATAGGTTAACAAACTACAGAAATTGGCCTAGAGTAGGCTACCTTAACCCTATATCATTGTCTAATACCCAATCTTGCTCTTTTTTTGAATAATTCTCTCATAAACTCAAACCTGAGGAGAGAGATATCTCATACACAATGATGGGAAAATGGTATCTAACCATAATTTTAGTCCTTAGTGGGTCACCTTTTCCCTGGATACCAATATAACTTCAACCCCTTTAAAATCAAACAAACACAACATACTTCATCATGGTACTACTAGGTACATATCATTACAACTTTGGGTAAAAATATTCTATCTCACTCAATCTAGGGGAATGGCCGATTTAGCAATCATCTATTTTAAAAATATTTAACAGGGGTCATTAGTTCAAAGGACTATAAAAGAGAAAGGAGTATCCTTTTCGAATCTCTTCAATAATGGGAAAGTAATTTTACTTTTTGCATATTTATTGTGTGCAAACGAATTTACCATTATGCACAACATATCTGCATATTTCAAACTAAACCTCATGTTTGGACCATGTTGATCTAATTTCCATGTTATAACTTGAGCCAACAAGAGTTCATACTTTACTTGATCGTATAAACATTCACTTGAAATGTACATATCAAGTTTTGCTGACAAACATTCTAAAGTGGTTGCAAAAGGAGGCACTGACCATAACAAGCAAGACAAACTAGTTGGAGGGGAGAATCTTAAATAAACCACACAAGTTTTAGAAATCATCCAAGAAGAACCCTCAAAGCATATGGTTAACAATATCTACATGCATCCATTATACTTCAACTATCAAGAGGGAATGCATCAATCAGGGTTTTTGATACAAGACAGTATGGAAGATCGACGACACATTCTTTCCCATACAACATATGAAACCCACATTTGCATCAAACAAGGCTGTTCTAGAATGATCCATGCTAATATCCACCACGTGAAAACAATGGTTCTATACAGACACCTATTGAACAAACAAGGTCCACTCTTGTCCTTGATGGTGATACCAAAAAGGTAAAGAAGGAGGGTAAGGTCAAGGTTACTGAAGAGGATTACAAATCCCCATAGAAGAGAGCACTTTTGGAAATGTCCACAGTGTACATCATGGGAATGTGACAGGAGAATTTCCAACAACCACATGTTCTATCTACCACCACTCCCTAGTAAAATTTGTACATGGGAGGGGCATAGGAGTTTTCACCGCCGGTATACACAATAGGATATACAAAGGTCAAACTATTAATTATAATGATAGATGTAGAAATCAAAGTGGAGCCTACTCAAGACACTTCAACAATAGAACCCATAATGCTTGAGATCCTATGAAAAATCAGACAGTTAGAGGGGAGGAAGGTCGAGTGAAAACCTTCAATGATTTTTATTATTTGTTAGATAAAAAGTTTCCAAATAACTGTGGTATGCCAAATTCTAAAAAGTACTCTAGAAAAGACAACCCGGTCAATCTCATTAAGTCATACTGATATGAAGTGATAAAGGTAAGCACAACAGAAAGATCATGATGAGATTATTATATCCATCCTTTTTAGGGTCTGTCCTTGCATGGTACAACAAGTAATATTCAACATCAGTCACTACTTGGACATAATTGGTCAACAATTTTATGCCTGGAACCTTGATCAGTCCCCACCAAAGAAGATCTAGAGGCTCTACAATAGATGACTACTGAAATATTCTCTGGGTTTGTGGGGAGATGGAAGGAGCTAGAAATATAGTTAGAGTTTAAACCTATAGATAAAGAGGCACACAACATGGTGGTAAGGACCTCCTCACATGCCCTTACGAAAATGTTATCCCTACAATGATACAACATGCTGAATTGATTCAAGGAGTCTAAATTGAAAATACCATCAAAAAGGGGTCTAACAAAACATAGGCCTCACCTTTTAGCCTCCAACTTCATATTTGATGACAAATCAAAAGTCAATATGGAAAAAAACTACCCAGGGAAAGAATGTTGACTCTATGGAAGGGGAAACACTAATGGAAAAAAATGATAGATGAAGATAGTTATTCACCCAAGAAACTCTAGCTCAAGCTCAAGCTCAACCACCAAAAAATTAACAAAGTCTCACTAACCCCACAAACGCAATAAGCCCAAATTTTTCCAATAAACACAAAACCACAATACATTTCACCACAATAAAATATCATTCCAATCAATTTTATGGTGCACATCACTGCCATTCTCCCTCCAATGCAACAACTTGTCATTAAGAATCCAACACCACAAGGATATGCGCCAATGATATTTTCAATGATAGAACATCTAGTAAAACCTAAAAGGAACTTCACTCCCTTGGGAGCTTCCCTCATCACCATCCCACCCACTATATATCACCTCGAGAAATTCCCATCCATAGAGGATCCTCCTAAGCCCTTAATCAAGCATTATAACAACAACTTCCACTGTGACTATCATCACTCCCAAGGGAACAAAATTAATTCATGTCTTTCTTTTAATCATGCTCTACAAGATCTTACTAAATCATGGTAGGATAAGATGGCTGAGCCTGGGGGCACACCATCAACGTACAATGTTGTAGCTATCATCACCATAGTTGAGGATATCACCACAATTTCAATCTATCCTTTGTAGAAAACTCTCGGTAATTGGTGTTAGAGAGACAAAATTATTGATATTGTATAAGAACAGAAGCTTGTGATCCCTGAAGACGTACAAAAACCAAACATCATACAAGGACATGTTCAAGACAAAGTGTTTGACCGGTATGGATCCCAAACACATCAACATTGACCGTCATCACTTAGTCATTGTATCACATCTGACCAAGTCCAAAGAAACACATGGGTAGTGATAATACAAGGTCAAAGAAAAGGCAAGGATGGGATGTCCCTATCCCTACTCCAGCTTAGATTGTGACCTAATCCACCCTAATTGGGACTCCTCAATCCCTAGATAAAGGGAAAGTGAAGATTAGTGAGGGTCCCTACAGATGCTCCAAGAGAAAATAGAGGAAAAGACTGGGGAAATAATCATTCTAATTGTCAACACAAAGCAAGTACCTCCCACCCCATAGTAGTGTGAAGAAAAACAGTCATGGAGGAACATAAATCATTCAATTCCTAAACGAGCCTGAAGGAGAAGTGTCATTGGCACACATGACACAAAACTCCATGACACATCAAAAAATTGTGATAAAGATTCCTTAAGGATAATATTTCACCAAAGAGGATAAACTAGAGGCACTCACTGTCACCATCAGACTCATCACAACTCCACTCTTGATATCATTTTCTAAAGAACAAAACCCTGAAGGGGGAAATCACAACATGCTACTTCTGATCACCTTTATAATAAAGGTTTCAAAATCATTTCATTTTTTATCAACAATGGTGACTGCTTCAATGTGTGCGCCTTAAGACAGTCATCAATCTGGGAAGAAGCCCCTCTAACCTATAACCAACACTCAAGAAAGAAACTTCATTTGATGTTGCATTAAAAGATGCCCTAGACAAAATCCCACTCAAAATTCACTAGCATTCTTAGTTCTATTCATGATCATGGAGCTAAGAATGTCTTTCAAACTTCTCCTAGCAAAACCATGGATCCATTAGAATAGGTTTGTAGGTCATCACTTCATCAAAATCTCAAATACCAGTTGGGGAATGCTATTGTCATAGTCCACACAGATAAACTAAGTAGTACTATAGCTTGCTTAGAAGAATATGACCTCCAGCTCAAGTTTGATACACTGCACATTACCACCGTCGTCTATATACCACCGTGAAGATACAAACCATTCCATCTACAATCTGACTCATCATAGTTTGCTCAGAGATTACGAGATATGGACATCCATCCATACCAAGGCCTAGGATCCAAACAAAAGGGGCGTAAAAAGACAGTACAAATCCCTTAGTGTCCCATGCATACGTGCCTTAGATTCAAGAGGCCATCCTACTATCACTCTAGCTT